>VWZS01009401.1:183348-254975 GCA_013397075.1 Rhabdornis inornatus | reverse complement strand
GCTGCTCAACATGGAAGTCGCACACACTGAACTCTGCATCCACCTCCCTGGCGACATGCACTTTCTCTCGAGCTCTATGTACCATCCTACCCTCTCCGTCTTGCAGATCCCAAACCCTTTCAAGACATCCAGCAGTCTCTTGCAAAAAATAGGAAATCCTACAACAAAAAGCCAGCGCTGGCTTTCATAGTNGCTTCCTTCTTTTGCGGGTTGACAGCGCCATCGTGCAGTTGTTTTGATGAGCGCTGACTCTTTCCTCTGTGTTCAGCTGCTCAACATGGAAGTCGCACACACTGAACTCTGCATCCACCTCCCTGGCGACATGCACTTTCTCTCGAGCTCTATGTACCATCCTACCCTCTCCGTCTTGCAGATCCCAAACCCTTTCAAGACATCCAGCAGTCTCTTGCAAAAAATAGGAAATCCTACAACAAAAAGCCAGCGCTGGCTTTCATAGTCGTTTTGCAGTTTGTAAACTAGACAAAACACGCTAGTGATTCGCACTTTCCTTCGCAACTACATATATCAGCACATTTTCCCTGAGGTCGCATGGTTACACGGAAGTGTTTACAGCTGCAAGTTCCGACTGAGAGAGATGTATCAGGACAGAAAGCGTTTGTTGCCTTCTTCCCTGTGAAATCCGGTATCTCCAGTTCAATCACTTTCACACACTTTCAATGTTGCCGAGTCCATGCAACTAGAGATCACACAGATGAAAGCGTCAGGACAGAAGGCGTTTTTCAAGTACTCCCTTCTCTTAGCAGCATTTAAGTTGAGCATGGTGCACTGCGGCTGTGTATCTTCTTTTCCAGCGAGACCTGCTGTCACTTTTTTTGCTCGCACATCTTCCTTCCAAATGTCCAGCAGCTGCGCCTATGGAGAAAGACTCTAGAAGTACAAGCCAGCGCAGAGCTGCACCTTCTCCTTGCCCTACGTAAGCCACATCAAACTCACGTGTGCACTCTGTCAGTCTTTTTCCCGCTGCATCTATCATTGTGCTGTTTGGATCTCGGAGCCTGAAGGTTGTTTCCACAGAGGGCTGGAAGAGGAACTGCCTCCTAACGACCACAACCGTGAATTTTGCTCGCAGGCCAGTGGCAGCCAAGCTTGTCTTGCAGCTAGTATGCTGCACACACCAGCTCCATCCCCCGCGGCTTTGTTCTTTGCTTTTTGCGTCCCATCACTCTTTCGTTCTCCTGGAGGTGAATCGTTGTCTACTTCACGCACAGCGCATTGTGCTGGAAGTGTCGTGCTCCTAAAGCATTGCTTCTGCCGAAACACACCCAGGCCGTGCACTTTCCTTCTAAACACTAAATACCACACCATTCTGCCTCTTCTTGTCATCTGAATATAAACGGAAAGCTTCTTGGCTACATCTTGCATAAAAGAACGGCGCCTAGACATCAAGCTTTCCCGGAGCTGCCCTCTGAAACTCGTATTTGCCCCACATTCAAGGGGCAGTCTTTCTTTGATGAGCGGCAAAGCGCCACCAAATCATGGCGCTATCTGAACAGTTCCTTTCAGCTCTAATGCCCACCGAGCAAATTACAGTCTCGCAAGGACTAAAGCCCCGGAGGGAGGTGCTGCACTGAAAAATGCTCCAGGATAAAAACACGTCCTTCATATTCCCTTCAGTATTCCCAGATTCTGTTTTTGAGTGGAATGTCTTGGGCATAAAACAACTAATCAAGTAAGTACTGGAGAGATGCTGCCACATTCCGCTAAGCGAGAGCTACATGGAGAGTCTGGACTCTGCAAAGCAAAAAAAGATGTGATTGTACGATGTGATGAAGCGAGAATTGAAACGCAGGCACGGCATTCAGCTTTGCTGTGGTTCAGCACGTCTACTAAACAGAAGTAGTGCATGTTGTGCATGGCTTTTCCTCAGCTTTAGGTACACTTCTGTGCTTTTTGCTTGGCAGAGTCCAAAGGGTCCATGAAACTCTCGCTCATGTAAACGTGGCAGGAGAGAAGTATTTGCTGGCTTAGTAGTTCTATGGCCAAGATATTCAACAGAGCCGCAAAAACAGCTTGTTTATGCTTGGAGTCATCTGAGAATGCTCTTGTGGCTTAAGAAAGTGGTGCACAGCCCTTGGACTTGATCAGGAAAGGTGGAGATAGGCTCTCCCTTACACCTTTAGTGTTGCTGAGCTCTGCAGAAGTGAAGGCGCTCTTCAAGCATCCCTTCTGCAAACAGCCTGGAAAGGGGGCACGTCACACTGCTGCTCTCTACTGACTTTCCTCTGATGGTCATGCCATCCTGTTTATCACCACTGCAGCCTTTGTGACTCCGTTGTCAACTTTCAGCCTGCAGTTCTCGTAAAGAAAAAGCTCTAGAAGTAAAAGCTGAAGCAGGGCTGCACCTTCAGCTTGCCGCACAATAGCTGCGTCGGACTCAGCGGCACATTCCGTAGAGCTGTTCTCCACAGCGTCTACCATCACGCTCCCTGGATCTCAGCGTCTGAAAGCAAGGGCAATTGTTTTCACGTAGTGCTGGGAGAGGACAAGGGAGCAGCACAAGCAGCTCTCATTTAACTTCGTCCCTCAGCCTGCTAATGTAAATCTGGTGCATGCAGACCAGTGGCAACTACGCTCCTCTGGCAACCGCTGCACTGCGCACCGCAGCTTGCTGCTCCGCAGCTTCATTCTTCGCCTTCTGTAACTTGTCGCACTTTCATTCTTCCCGAGGTGAACTGCTGCCTTACGTGTCACACAAAACACTGCTGGCGACGAAGCCAGCTCCGGGACACTGCTTCTTCCCTAAAGGCACTCGGGCCAGCTGCTTGTCTTCTCAGCGCTATGCCGCCCGTTGTTCGGTCTCACTTGTCTTCTGAAGCTATACAGAAAGCTTTCTGGCCACGTCTCGAGCAGTGAACTGGACCAGGACAACAAGCTTTCACGGAGCTTGCTCGTGAAACATGTGAAGGAAAACTTGTGCTTGCACCGCGTTGAAGGGGCACTTCTCTTGCTTTTATGACCTGCCAGGCGCTCTCATATTTTGCAGATTATTTGCAACCATTATTTTCAACCTTGGTCTCTTCTTGTTGAAAAGGATAGTCTAGCCTGAAGGTGTTGTGGTTGAGTTTTCTGATAGAATAGCAAGTAGCAGCAATTCCTCTAAAGTACCACTTTGATGGTATTTCTTTCAATTTTTAAAATTATTTTTGCAAATGTTTTAACAGAAAGTGAACCAAAGAAAACCAAAATGTCTCCAGGAAATATGTAGTTGTATACCATGCTGTGGTGATGATAATCTCCCACACTTTTAGATTCAAGCAACACATAGGGCACAGAGTGGCTTTTTTGATCACGCTTTGGACATGGTCAAGAAAAGTTACACAAGAAAGATGTTTTCTTTCCAATGACAGATGAAGCTCATAATGTAGTGGTGTTTTTTTCCTTTGATTTCTAATTTCAAGTTTTGAAACTTGGGAAGAGAGCAGTTTAGCAGAAGCTTAATCTCTAATCATTTTGTGACTGAAGACTAGATTGCAACAATGGAGAAGAGAGCTCTTTTTATTGCTTAGACTTGCTTCTTGTAGTCAGAAGTTGCAAGTGGTTGAGTTGAAAGCTGGGCAATGTGTCAGTTTAAAACAATTAATAAATGTTTTGTGTATTGTGAAGGGATTGAGATGTATTGTAACTCTTGATGTTGTGTTTTGGGAGTCGTTCAAAATAGAAGTTATTTTTAAAAGTGTAAGAGTAAACAAACAATTCAGCTTGAAAATTTGTGAAGCCATTTTTCAATGGTATAGAAAAGAATATCTGTCATAAAAGAGTATGTCATGTTGACTAAAAAATTCTTTTTACTTGATACAGTATGAAGTTTGGGTGAATAATAATAATAATAATAATAAATAATAACATTATATGATTATCTGCATAGCATGGGTTATTTCAGCTTTAAATAAACTTCCTGAATATTATTTTGCAACTTGCAAGTAGTCTTCTGACTTGTGGTAATGCTCTATATCTGGCTGTCTTCTTAGTGGGGTTATATCCTCAGTTACTCTGGCTGCACCAGCACTCCGGGTTTGGATCTATGCCAGTTAGGCAGAGAAAATGCTCTGGCATGGTCTAGAGAAAGTGGTGTCCGGGACCCATTGTATGCAGTAGGCAATTCGATTTGGCCACCAATTTTCTAAGGGAAGAATGATTGGCTATTTGAATTGAAGTTTCCCAGCCAGAGGTAGTGGGGATGGGCAATGCATAGGGGGACCTCTTGTTTGTTGTATTACTCTCATATTCACTATTTTGGGACACCAGAGACTTGCCTGGCATATTTTAGGTGATTTCCAATCTGCCTTTCTGCTTGATGTCATGCTCCTGTGATTTTGCATATCCCCCAGTACAAGAGCTGCTCTGCCAGAAGTCCACCCCAGGCAGGAATGAATGGGAGCATGTGTTTGGAGTGCATCCATTTGGAATTCTTCTTTGCATCGGACAACCAGAGGGGAAAGCCTTGTCAGTGTGACAGATTTTAGGACAGACTTGAGTTCATACCAGTGTTCCAGATTTCCTGCCATGCACTCTGGGAATTATGAATTCCCAAGAGAGCTGTCAGAAGCCGTTTTTTTTACTATTCTCCTTGTATCACTTAGCCTTTGCTTTGGAATATTTGATAATAGGAACCGATGTGCTCCTCTGTGCATGTTTTTTGTAATGCAAAATATGAGTTCTTTTATGCAGAAGAATATACAAAACACACAGCAAATGTGATTGACTTGTTCTACGTTTAGCTTAACAGAAGGAAATCTCCAGAAAAAGGAGTAGCATTGCTTTCCAAGTAACCTACTAAATTTTTTTTCTGCTTGCAGTGGTCTGTGGTTTCAAGGTGCACTAATCTTCAGGTTTGCTAGTTTCCAAAAATATAGACTAAAATGAAGGCAAAGAAAAAAGAACAACTGCTGTGCTATCAAGAAAACTCCATGCGCTTTTCTGACAAGTGATTCCTAATGTGGTGGGATGTACCCTTCAGGGAAACTGGGTGCAGTTTTCCAGGGCTTCTCTGGAATTCTTCTTAATATTAACTCTGGCAATGCATTAGAGTGGCATTACAAAGCTCAGAGTCTGTTTCAGATGCTCACGCTGCCGAGTCCAATCCATGTGTTAGGTTATAGACAACGTCGTTCATTAACTGAAGTGAAATGTTTGATATAAGAAATTGATTGTTTTGCTCGGTCTAATTTAGTCCTAAATGTGAACAGCAGGGTTTGCATTATTCTGGAGTTCTGTTTTAACTGTCCTTGTGGTGTGTAATTCTAATGTGGGATTTGATATTTCCCCTCAAGAAGGAACATAAATTGCACCAAATAGTGGCTTTTTATACCAAGCTACCATTTGAGGGCTTTCTAGTCTCAGTCCTTCATTTACAATAGCATTTGGGAGGTTTCAAAAGTCCTTGCAATTTTGAAGACTGACCCTTTTTTCAAAGTATAGGGAAGGGCTCCACTAGGCTCTGGAAACGAGCTGATTTTTGAAATGGACTTGTCTTCAAGCCTCAGTGATTTTGGAGGGATTATTTTGTGGTTTTATTTTGTGTGTGTTTTGGGTTTGTTGTTTTTGTTTTTTGTTTTTTCTATTAAATAGTTGCTTTGAAATTATTTTATGAAATATTTAGTTCACATTATACTCAGCTTGCACAGAAAATAAATATGTTCTGCATTCAACGGNTTAGTCCTAAATGTGAACAGCAGGGTTTGCATTATTCTGGAGTTCTGTTTTAACTGTCCTTGTGGTGTGTAATTCTAATGTGGGATTTGATATTTCCCCTCAAGAAGGAACATAAATTGCACCAAATAGTGGCTTTTTATACCAAGCTACCATTTGAGGGCTTTCTAGTCTCAGTCCTTCATTTACAATAGCATTTGGGAGGTTTCAAAAGTCCTTGCAATTTTGAAGACTGACCCTTTTTTCAAAGTATAGGGAAGGGCTCCACTAGGCTCTGGAAACGAGCTGATTTTTGAAATGGACTTGTCTTCAAGCCTCAGTGATTTTGGAGGGATTATTTTGTGGTTTTATTTTGTGTGTGTTTTGGGTTTGTTGTTTTTGTTTTTTGTTTTTTCTATTAAATAGTTGCTTTGAAATTATTTTATGAAATATTTAGTTCACATTATACTCAGCTTGCACAGAAAATAAATATGTTCTGCATTCAACGGTTTAAATATGAATCCTTAGGGAGGACAATGGAAAGGGAAATGCCTCTGCCAGTCAATTTGCAGCATAGCATGAAACAGTCAATGACAGTGGTGAGGATCCTGACTTGGAATGGAAGCTATTATCAATCAGATGTAAGTCGTGTATAATCATCTCCTATAAATGTCATCACTTCAACTTATACCATTGTAAGTCAGGGTACAGAAGACTTGCAATTTGATTGTGAATCAGTGCTTATTCTCAAGTCCTGCTATATATTTCAGATTATTTAGTTTTCTTTTAGGGTATCCTACACTCGGGAGAAGGGGAGTGTTGGAGATGGTGATAGAGAGTAGCAGTACTTGCAAGACTGCATTTAGTCTGACGTGTATCTGTCAGCAGTTTTGGGGGGTTTGAACTGCATAACCTTTTTCTCAATTAGTTTTTGCATCAGATGCTTTAAAATGAGGTTGGTCATCTGAGATGATTTTGCATAGTGTTCCAAAAGCCTGTACGCAGGTATTGAAAGTGATTTCTGTACATTTGATAAGTGTTGTGATAGAGCCTGTCAGCAAGTAACTGAAAGCTAGTTTGTGCTGCAGAGCATCATCTACACTTCTTTGCATAACCTTGGTGTCTGGATGTCCCCGAATGCATTGCAGGGGTACTATATGAGGCATTGCACAGCTTTGTAAGTGCTTAATATAATACTAAGTAAGTGCCAATTCTTGGTCCCCAAAGGCCAGAACTGAAGTGTAGTAGAGAGACTGAAGAACTTTCTTGCTTTTTTGACATGCAGTATGAAAGAGGGTTGGAGGGAGATTAAATTATTTACTCAATGCCACAATGATGTCTTCAGCAGAGCTGGAAATCAGTCTAGATTTCTTAAGGGCAGGTGAGAAAGTAAGAATTCTATTTGACAGAAAAATTAATTGTTTTGACATTAGTTTCCTTTGTAATGAGTCAGGGAAACATTTGGTCAGAAATTTCTTACATATAGTCTATACATTAGTTATGAATATAAGGGAATAGGTTTTAGGGATGTGTTGCTAGTAACCGCATTGGTAGTTCTGGTTCCATTTCCATTGTCTAAGAAGAACACTGTATCTTTGGACTTTTTGTAGATGTCTGAATAGGTTAACATTAATCTTTGATTGATCCAGTGAATTTGAGGTTTACTCAGGTTGACTGGTGAATGTAAAGGAGAAAGTCACAGAGCTTAAGTGGTTCCTGTGTCAGCAGCTTCTCAGTAGTAGGGAGATTGATGCTCTCAAGTTTGATACTTCAGCTATCAGATTATGCTCACTCCAAAAGAGGGTGAGAAGGTTGGTTCCCTAAATGGCAAAATAATTTATTAAAATAATAATGTTTGTGCCTCTTTTGTTTTACAGAGAAAAGGGGCACTGCTTTCGTTAAGGGACTGTGGCTGGAAGGGCTGAATGCTGAAATTTGGAACATCATGGGATTTCTCCCAGACTCAAACTACCACCACTTAGAAACCAGGCTGCCATTGGAGTGCCAAATGCCTCCTACAAACTGACATCAGGAAATTGGGATGGTGAATTTTGTTTCCCATGGAAAAGAGCCACCGCTCATGTCCAGGGTCTGGTAGCCAGGAGTGAGACTTTGTCTGCTAAAATTCCATATGGTGCAGGATTTCTCCCAGATGAAAGCTGCCACCACCTAGAACCCTGGCTGCCTTTAGAGTGCAAACACCTCTTCCAAAATGACGTCAGGAAACTGAGGAAACTGGGATGGGAGTTTTCTTTCCCATGGAAAAGAGCTACTCTTTGTGTCCAAGGACTTTGGCTGAGACTGGGCTTCTGGCTGCTAAAAATCCATATAGCAGGTTTCTCCTACAGCAAAGGCAGCCAGGGTCCCAGGCAGTGGCAATTTAGGTCTTGGAGAAATCCTGCACCGTATGGAATTTCAGCAGGTAGAATCCGACTAGCGGAGTCAGGCCCCTGAATGTGAGTGTGGGCCCTTTTCCATGGGAAACAAAACTAATAGTCCAGTTTCCTGATGTCATTCTGGAAGAGGCGTTAGGCACACCAAAGACAGCCAGAGTTCTAGGTGGTGGCAGCTTTGGTCTGGGAGAAATCCTGAGCGGAACAGAATTTTAGCTGGTAGAATCCCACTACTGGCCACAGGCCCCTGGACAGGAACCGTAGCTCCTTTCCATGGGAAACAAAACTAACACCCCCAGTTTCCTGATGCCAGTTAAAAGGAGGCGTTTGGCACATCAAAGACAGACAGGGTTCTAGGTGGTGGCAGCTTTGGTCTGAAAGAAATCCTGTGCCGTTTGGAATTTTAGCAGGCAGGAGCACACTCCCAGACAAAGGACCATGGATACAAACAGTCACTCGTTTCCACAGACAACAAAACTCACCATACCAGTTTCCTGATGTCAGTTTGGAGGAGGTCTTTAGCACTCCAAAGGCAGACATGGTTCTAGGTGGTGGCAGATCAGGTCTGGGAGAAGTCCTGCACCATTCTGAATTTTATCAGGCAGAAGCCCAGTCCCAGGTACAGGCTCCTGGAGACAAATGGTGGCTCTTTTTCACGGGAAAAAAACCTCACCGTCCCAGATTCCTGATGTCAGTTTGGACAAGGCGTTTGGCGCTCCAAGAGCTGCCAGGGTTCTTTCTGTGTAGTTGAAGGTTAGGTCTGGGAGAAATCCTGCACTGTTCAGAATTTAAGCAGGCAGAAACCCAGTCCTGGCTCTAGGCCCCTGGAAATGAACAGTAGTTTGGAGACACTCCATAGCTAATTTTCCAGATTTCCCTGGGACTGCCCACATTTCTGGGTTTACTGAAGCATAGACCTTCTCAGACATTTGACACAAAGTTACAATAGTGCTAGTTTCTGCATCACTTTTACAAGGTTATTTTGCATTCCCAATGTAGCAAATCCCTTCCCAGGGATTTGCTACATTGGGATGTTTACAACTAAGAAAGAATAGAAATTCATGGATTTCAAACCTAACTCCCACATGTACTAATAAATAAAACACATTCACCCTCTAATTATAGAATTTCTTGACAATTCTTCCCTTTAGGGGTAAAATCCAAAATGGATTGAGAGGCCCCTGTGTCTATCAGGAAACACTTCCTTCCCGGTCCAGACACACCTTGAATGTTATCAAGGGCTCCAGTGTGGTGGGTCTCTGGTACAACGGAAATCCCTGATCCCCCTAACTATCCATCTCCATTAATCACTGGACTTCCTCCTCCTGAGGATGCAGTTGTTTCTTGTGGACATTCTCACTTCGAGTGTCCCTGAAGATAAGTACACTGATTCCTTGCCAGCTGCTGTTTGGGTCGGCTCTCTCCTTCCAAGGAGGGAATGCCTCTCACAATTGGTCCTTGTGGCCAATCCCGTCCCTTCTGTCCCGGAGGCCCCCTTTCGCCCTGTGGTTTGTCTCTTTGGGGCAGTAAGAACTCTGCAATCACCTTTGCCTTTACCTTTTCCTCATCCCTCCTTACATACACTTCCTGTATCTTTCTAACCAGTTCATCCGGGGGCTTATTCTGCCATTCCTCTAGCCCCCACTCCCGCTACTGCCTTTGAGTGCTCATTCTAGCATAGCTCAAAATCATTTGTTTCTCCAGTGACCCAAACAAAATCCTTTAAAAGAAAATCCTAATCCTTCCATGTATAATTCTTATTTTCCAGGTATTCCTTGCTCCTCCTCTTTGAGATCACCCTCGTTTCCATACACTGTATTCGAGATCCAGTCCTGCTATAGTGTCCAAATGCGGCCTCCGTCGGCACACCCAGCGGGCACGACCGGCAGCACCACAGGCGGCCGGGGCACCCTGCAGCCTCATGGGGGATCGGGGCGTCCCGCAGGCTCCTGCTGCCCCTGCCCGGGGGAGCCGCGGTGGGGACAGGCACTGCCTGGTGCTGAGCCCCGGATCCCCACAGCCGCGGCTCCGCCCCGCATCTCCCCATAGGGCCCCAGCCCATGCTCCCAAGTCCCGCACTTCTGTTCCTGGTCCTGCCACTTCCCATCATAGAGAAACACCTCTAAATTCTGTCTTCCTTGTTTTCCCGGTCCTGGAAGCTGGAGATACAAAGAACCTGCAGCTGGTCCTGTATCAGCTGGCAAATTTTGAGGATAAATGCCTTCTGCTGCTACTTGCTGTAACCGTATTGCTCCACATTCCACTTCAAAAAATCCTTTCCCAACATACCAACACCATCTGTTCCTCTGCGGCCGAGATACCTTCTTGACTCCCCTTATTGCCCCTGCCCAAGCATGGATTGCCAAAACTTCTCCTCGATTCCCTTTATTGCCTCTTCCCCCTGCCACCCCCCCACCCCCCGAGTGTGGATTGTCCTTAATTACCTCTGGGAGAAGGTGCAAGCTACCTTGACATTCTCCCGAAGGATTCTTTGGAAATATTTCAGGATCGTCAGTCCTTTTGCCAGGCCCCCTTCCTGGCTTCACCTGTGTTACCCTTCATGGGTGCCCTCTCAGGTTTACTCCCCAAAAATCCCATTGACTGGTGAGATTTTCAGTGGTCCTTCCCTATGGACTCTTCACAGACCCCCTGGTCTGCCACTCGTCTTTCTTCTGGACACTCTCAGGTTTGCCTTATGTGATCTGGAAAGAACTGAAGCGCAGCGACAGCATTGAGCTTTGCCATTTTCAGCACATATATGACACGCAACCACTGTGTGCTGTGCAAGGCATTTCCTTATCTGGAGATACAATGACATTCTTTCTGTTTCACAGAGTCCGAATCATTCCTCTAGCTCTCTTTCAGTGAAACGTGCTAGGAGACAAGCACTTGCTGGATTAGTCCTTCTATGGCCATGACTTCCAACACAGCACAACAATCTCGGCAATGAGAAAGGGACATGAAGAACATGGTTTTGTCCTGGCACATATTTCTGTGCTAGACATCTCTCCAGATTTTTAGTCCTTGTGAGGCTGTAATGTGCGCTGTGGTAGTTCGAGCTGAGAAGGGCTGCGCAGAGAGCACCGCAATCTGGATAGCTCTTTGAAGGTCAGGAAGGAAAGCGGCCTGCACCTTGAATGTGGTGCAAAGTTTCCACAAGTTTCAGGGGGAAGCTCCAAGCATGCTTGTTGTCCTGGCACAGTTCTCTGTGTAAGACCAAGAAGCTTGCAGTTTAGATTTAGACAACAAGAGAGGCAGAATGTGGTGATACATAGCGCTTAGATGGAAAGTGCGTGGCCCAAGGGTATTTTGGCAGAAGCAATGCTTAGATGTGCTTCACTGCCAGCACAGTGTTCTGTGAGAGAAGGAGACAATGATTTGCCTCCAGAAGAATGAAAGTGCGATGGGTTAAAAAGGCAAAGAATGAAGCTGTAGAACACCAGGCTGGTGTGCACAGCATACCGGCTGCCAGAGAAGTGCGACTGCCACTCGTTCGCCTGCCTAATTCACATAGGCAGTCGTTAAGCAGTAAGTTCAAGGACAGCTACTTGGGCAGCCACTTATTTCTCTTCCAGCTCTATGTGAAAATAATTGCCCTTACATTTAGGCGCTGGGATCCAGAGAGCACGATGGTAGACGCAGCAGAGAATGGGTATACAGAGTGCACCGGTGAGTTTGATTTGGCAAACTTACATGCAGTAGAGTGAAGGTGCATCCCAGCAACGGCGTTGTCTTTTAGAGGCTATTTGATGAGGGCTGCTGCTGGATGTTTGCAACGGAGCTGCAAGAGTGAAAAATGTGACAGTCCATACATGTGAGAAGGAAGGTGCGTAGTCCCAGTATGCTCCACATGATTTAAATGCTGCTGGGAGAAATGGCTACTTTTGGAACATCTTCTGTCATAAGATTTACTTTTCTGTGAGCTATAGCTGCTTGGACTCGGCTACACTGAAGCTGTGTGAAAGTGATTGCGCTGAGAATATCAGGTTTCTCAGGGAAAAGGGAAGGTTAGCAAATTTCCTTGTCTCCTGGCAGATCCTTCAGGCTGAACTGCAGATGGAGATGCTTCATTATAACGATGGACTCTGCCACTTTGAGTGACTGTGTTGATGCTATACAAACAGTTGAGAAGGATGATGCAAATCACTAGTGTGTTTCGTCTAGTTTACAGACTGCAAAAGTACTATGAAGGCCAGCACTGGCTTTTTGTTGAAAGACTTTTTCTTTGCAACTTCTTCTTTTCTTTCCAGCTGCTGGAGGTTTTGAAGGGCTTTGGGGTCTGCGAGAATGAGAGGGTAGCATGGTACATAAAGCTTCAGAGAAAGTGCATATCTCCGGGGAGATGGATGCAGTTCAGAGGGTGTGAGTTACATGTTGAGCAGCTGATTGCACAGAAAAGGCTCAAAAACGAAGGGGTAGTGCGGCAATAGCCTTTTCTTTTGCAGCCGATAAACTGCACAGCCAACAATGAAATGTTTCCTTTTCCTTCCCCGCTACACGCGAGATCCCTTTCTGTCAGTCTCCAAGAACCAGGACCCGCAGCGGAGCTCTTCCACAAACTGCTCCCGCACGAATGGGCCCGCGCCAGAAAAGCCCTTGGCTTTTTCCTGGGCACTGTCGGCGCTCATCAAAATAACCACATGATGGCACTGTCGACCCGCAAAAGAAGGAAACGCACAGATTCCCAGCTCGAAACCACTCCAAAAGCAGAGCCAAGTTGCGAACGTCCCTGTTCTCAAATCCACCGTGCCAGAACAAAAAGGTTTGGCTGATTTTTCCCTTCCAGATACAAACTCCTCGCACGACATTCAAAGGGCAACACGAACTCCTTTCCCCTAACAAATCTTTTCACTTTTGCAGAGTTCACTAACAAACTTGAAAACGTCTGGAAAAGACAGAGCTCACAGAAAAAACAGCCAGCTGAGAAAGCTCTTGCTGCCCACAACTTCAGCTGCACCCATCAAATCAGCGGCACACACCCTACTATCGGCACGTTCCTTCTCAGCTCTAGGTGCCATCCTAAGCCTTCAGTCTCAGAGTCAGGATCCAAATGGAAAGGCACCAGGGAACGTTCACACACTAAAGCTACCAGGACAAAAAGCTCCATAGGGTTTGCACTCCCACTGATGGTTCCAAGAACTCTAACCCGGAGAACTGCCTATAGGCAAAAGCCTTTAAATTCACTGAGACCACCCAAAGTGTGCATCTGAACTCGATTTCTTTGCCAAAGAGAGAAACTAGAAGCCCATCTCAAAAGAAGTGGCATCCCCTCATCCAAAATACAAAACCTCCAGGTTTTTTTGATCCCATACAAAGTGCCATAACACAGTGACAGGGCATTACCTGCCTGGGGCACTAGATCAGTCGCACACCAAGCCTCAGCGCACCTGCTTATTCTGTCAAAAAGAAGTGTGCTGCCAGAATTTCAAGGAGGCCACCTCTGAGAAGTGGGAACTACATGCCAAAGAGAATCTTTCAGGAGACCACCTTCCAAAGACAGATACTGACTCCATAATTGTACACATTGAGGCAATGCTTTCACACCAAATACGCCAGGACAGAAAGTTGCTGCCACGCTTGACCGGCACGGCGCAGCTTCTTATCTGCACCTCCAACACTGGGGCTACGTGCTTTCCTTCCCATGAAAGAGCATTGCCATTGTCTCAGTTTGAGGTATTTGCTAAGAAAAGGCAAGAGTCCCTTCCCTGAGATGGAGAGTGCAACCCCCTCCCTTCCAATTATTATAATTTTGGAATCAGGGGCTTTCAGGCAAAAGATATGGGGATAGGAATAACAGTTCTTTACTAATATATCTAACAAGGCAAACAAAAGAAACAACAACAGCTATAAAAATTGACAACAAAACAGAACGGAATAACTCAGTTCCAGTCCTTTTTGGCCACAGACTCCCTCTCCCTGCGCTCAGTTACCGGTGCTGTGTGGGCAGGGGAGGTCCCGTGCAGCTGAAGAGGGCTGGGTGATTGGGTGATGGCGGCGGCGGCCCAGGTGTGAGAGATGGAGGAGCGACTCCCCCCCCCCATGGTATCGGTCGTGGCGCTGGGCAGAGTGCCCGGAGGTAGTAGGATGAAGTGGGAAGGCAGCAGTGCGATATCTGACAGCAGGGAACGTGGCTCCTGGCATTGGGATTGCGGGCAAGGTGGTAGGTAGCAGCACTGGCCGTCTTTCTCCGACTTCACCAGCGAGCGAGAGAGAGAGAGCACAGACAGCTGCCCCCACCTCTGCTTTTCCGATGTTCCTCCTCTCCCCACCCCCTTCGAGAGAAACTGTTACTAGCTATCTGAGCCAGGGTGTAGCCAGGAATTCTTAGCATAACGATGGAAAAAATTCCACAGAAAGAAAAGGGAAAAAATCAACCCCCAACAGCCATTGTCATTCAGCAATTTACCAAGTGAAAGTTGCATACCACTTCCAGAACTGAACATGTCCAACAATTGCTCCTACACAGAAGGGGCCAGGACAGAAATGTCTGGCCGGACTATTCTTCCCCATGGTACCTTAACATCTGCCCTACAAACACTGGCACTATATCTTTTACTTCTCAAGGAAAGGCACTACGAGTCTCTTGGCCATGCCTTGCCTTCAATATTTTGCCTAGTTTTTCCTAACCTACCCTTGCTTTGCTTGCCATGCCTATGTCTGTCTTGCCTTACCCTACCTACTGCTTTCTTGCTTTGCTTTGCCCAGCATGCAGGCAAGGCACTGCAAACCAAGCGTAGGCAATTGTGGGCAAGTCAAGGGAAAGATACGCTAGTTCAGAGCAGTGAGGAAAAGTAAATGGAGTGGTAGGTGGGAGAAAGCTCAGAAGTTCTAGGCATGGCTACGCATAGGAAGGTAAATCCAGTGATGGGTAGGTCAGGCAGAAAGGGCTAGGTAAGGCAAGGCCCAAGGAAAGCAGTAGGTCAAGTGTGGGCATGGATATACAGGGGAATGCAAGGCTAGGGAGGGTTTGCAGGGTAAGGGAAGGAAACGATTGGGATTGCCAAGGTAATGCAAGGCAGGTGACAGTAACATTCAAGGATTGCTGGTACACAAAAGTGGCCAGGACAGACTGCTCTATCCAGCCTTGATCTCACATGGGCCATCTCTAATCTGCACCTAAAACACTTGGGCTACGTGCTTTCTTATGTATGCAAAAGAACTGTCATTCTGGTCCCAGAGCCCAAGGGCAAAATGTGAATTTTCTGTCCAAAACTCAAGACATGCAAGGATAGATTCTAGAACAAAGCTGCCAGGACAGATGGGTGTGTTTGTATGTGACCTCCTCTGGGCTTCCTCTCACAGGCTCCTGAAACAGTGGAGGCATGTGAAGGCCGTGAGAGTCCTAGGAGGAGCAAGCAGGGAAAGCCAAGTTGAAGAAATTCCACAAAAAGAGGGATGTTGAGTTCCAGGTGGAGGATGGGTGAGCAAGTCAATGCAAGGAACTGGATTGGAAGGAAGGGCAAAGGAAGGACATGGATGGGCAGGAAAGTAAAGGAAAGGAATGGTCAGGAATGATAAGGAAGTGCAAATTTGGGTGAGAAGGGCAAGGCAATATAAGGGAGGGGTAGGTAACACAACAGGTATCTTAGAGGAAAAGTCTGTGTATGGCAAGTCTATGTACGGCAAGGCCAAGAGAAAAGCGGTAGAGAAGTCTAGGTGGGGAATGGGTGAGTGCAGCTGAGAAAGAAAGAAAGTGCATAGCTGCTCTGTGTGTGTGTGTGTGTGTGTGTGTGTATGAAGTTTGAAGGATGTAAAGGGAAGAAAGCTGTCATTTGCAGAGTGAATGAACATAAGCAGCAAGGTCTGAGTAACATTTTCCTCCTGGCACATCTGTGCATGTGAGATGTAGCCAGAAACTTCTCGGTTTAGATTCAGACTGCAAGTGGGACACAGAATGTGATGGTGTGAATAGCTGAGCAGGAAAGCTGGTAGCATCAGCATGTTTCAACAGAAATGGTTTGTCTGTGCGAGAAGGAGATGGATGTAAGGGACTCCGGCAATATGACACTACACTCGGCAGAGAAGCAAAGTGCAGTGGTTCAGTGTGTGCTCTGAAGAGGAAAGGCTGCAAGGAAAAGGCAAGGGGGGCAGGTGAGTGAAAGCTTTCTGTCCTGGCACATTTAGTGGTTTGAAATGGAACCACTGTTAGGTTTTGCTAAGGACTCTGTGACACTGAGAAGATGTGCATTTCCATGTAGCTGAGAAGGAAGGTGAGAATCACCCATATATCAGGCAGATTTTGTAGGCTGCAAGGGGAAGGTGAAGGCCAGGCCTGGCTTTTGCCTGTGGGACCTGGCGCAAGGAAGCAGCTGTTGGATGTTTTAAGCTTTTTGCAATCTGCAAGAGTGAAAGACTACACTGTTACCTAATTAAACTAATGACTGTTGATCATCTGGTTGAATCTATTACAAAAACCGGGCCTGGGATATTCTCCTCTTCACCCCAGTTTTTTCACCTTTTCATTGAGCATCCTTTTTAGACAATACTGTGAAATGCCTTGCCTTGAAAACTAGAGGTGCCTTGGTTCACCTGCTAAGAAACATGGATAACAGCTGAAATCAATTTCATATTTGTCCTGACCAGAGCTGGTGTTTAAGTACCTGAAATTACCATTGCAAATATTTGCAAGAATCACCATTTTATTTGCAAACCTGTGAAATACAGTGGCAGCTTAATCTTATTTTCATTGGAGTCAACGGAAATTTTGCTATTTACTGAAACAGGAAAGAGATCAAACACAAGAAGCTTAATAATCCAAGCTCACTCACCATTGTGCAAATAGCACTTGATTAGTTCAAGTTACCATTGTAGCATACAGAACGGCTCTGTACAGGAAAATTGAAGTCTTGTTCTTCTCAAGGGCAGAAAACCTTTCTATCACAGATACTCCTGGAGTAATCCATCATGCCACAGTGTGCCACCGCTGGTCAAAGAGCTACACGATGGGTCTCTGTGTCCATGGTACTCCCAGGGCTAAAGACCCCACATAATTCACCTGTGGGCCACCTTGGCACACAAGTCAAGCCAACTGAAAATGCAGTTCTCCAGACAGCTCACTGAAATCAGTGACTCTCTCTAGCTCTGAGTTCACAGCATCACACAGGACAATTCTGTCCACAGATAGATTTGGTTTTAACAAGTCCAGAACAAAGTTGCATTTTTATAGTCTCTGGTTCTACTAAGATATTTCATGCAACACAGCAAGAATAGATTTGTTTAGACAATGATAGATAACAGAGGGGATAATGTACATTTACTGCTATCTTCTGTCAAATAAATGCTAGCCAAATACCTCATCAAGTCTTACTGTTAAGACAGACTTCCAGAATGTCAAAGAAATTTTGAACCTTTATAAGACCCTTGTACCTTATATCTTGGTCAATTTCTATCCAGATCCTTTCTTTCAGCAGAATTTTTTTGCACCATTAGCCCGCATTACTGGACTGAATCTAGTACAAAAGCAGTGAATATAGGAACTGTTCCCTTTTAATTTGAATGGTGATAAAATGCAAATCAAATAAAGGCATTTTATAGCAGCAGGAAGATATCACATGTAACTAGCAAATCATAAAAAGATGCATATTTACAGGGTTTTTAAAATATCACAAGAATTACAGACAAAAAACATAGTTTAGTAAACTGCAAATGTAACTCTAAATCACACAGTATCTTGAAAGGTGACACGAGAAAGAACAAGAGGAAATAGCAAAAAAAGAAAACCAAAGGAAGTTAGAAATAAGGCACATCTTATCATCATTTTCTGCTTACTACAGTATCTTAGAAGTACCTTACATTGTCTTAAAAGTCATATAAGTGGAAAGAACAATTGTGGAAAACTGTACTATCCGAATATAATAGCTGGGTGTGCTTTTCCTTTACAATTTGTATAAATTATTTCAATTAAATCTGCATGCAATGCATAAGGTGTGCATTTTGCATATAAAAAAAATTAAAATTATTTTCAAATTGAAGGGACTACTTTTTATTTGTTTTGAATTACTTGGCTTAATATGGTGTACTTTAAAATACTGCAGACATACCTTTCATTATATAGGTGCCAATTACAAAGGAGGCAAGCATTTTGTGTGCTTCAAAAAGTAAAGTATTTTAGAGTGCTTTTCTTACTAGTTTAAAAGGTTAGAATACGTGCAAAATATGCTAACTGGGGATTTAAAATTAATGCATTTTAATTAACTTACTTTTTTCTAAGTAGGTGAAATTACATGAGCTTTCAAAAAGAAAAAGTAATTCTATTCCACATGACAATTCCCAAGTAGATTTGTCTTAGTAGATCCTTAAGCACAACATGGAAGAGAGATACAACATAAAAAAGTGAAGCAATATTGTTGATGGCAGAAGGCTTAACCCACTTCACACAAATAAGGGAGAAAAATTACTATTTTTATATAAACGTTGCTATTCAGAGCTTTCTTTGAAAAATTTAAATGACAGTCATGACAGTAAAATTCTGAGCAAGCATGAGCTAAATACCTTAAGCAAAGGGTAGCTCAGGCATTACTTATATTTTATGTAAAACACGTGACTTGGCCTGTGTTTATCACATCTACTCCATTAAAAAGCTTACTGTGTGTCAGATTCCTTTCCAGACATACCAACTCAGGCTGTTAAACTTCATTAAAATGTTGATTTAAAGAGTGATGTATTTGAAGAAAGGAATCATGGTCAATTTTCTTTTCCTTTAAATTGCTTTGTTTGCCCTTTCTAATTTTTAAAGTCCTTTCTATTATTAACATGGTAGCACTGCAGCAAATGTTCAGTTCTAAGCTGTCCATATTGCCAGCTTCTGGACTACCTTCAGAAAACTTCCCACCAGCTTCATATAGAAATCACAAAGAGAAGAGATGACTAAGACTGCAAAAATCTTCTCATCGAAGCCACTCTCCTTCTAGAATAGGGCCATGTCTTTGACTCACTCCTAACTAGACAACTTTCATCAGTCTTGGGGGAGTCCCACGTTCTGGAAGTAAGCAATGACAGATGTAAATGACAAAAAGCACATTAAAATTCTCTTTGGACTCCAGCATACAGCAATGAAGGAGTTTGACTTCACCTTCTTGGGAGGTTTTAAAATGCACACTAACTTTAGGACTTGAGCTAAGCTATCCTAACCTTTCTTGTGTTGTGTATGTCTGCATAGACAGTCTCAGTTTCCATCACTGTGGAAGGAATGTCATTTAACCCACCTTACCATCACTGGGTGATAAACTGCAGTCGCTGCACAGAATCAGCAACACGTTGTACAGGGTGGGCTTTTACAAATAAACCCTGAGTAACATTTCAGAGAGACGTATTTTGTGAGGGGAAAGAACCCCCAATTCTTAAATATTTAAAATAATGGTTCCATTTTAAAGTAAGAAAAGTATCTAAAACCTTTTCTTTCTAGATGTATTACCAGCACAAACTGTACCAGATTAATGACACTTTTGATTATGACAGCAGAACTTTACTGTGGACGCGCTTGCTCTGCAATATTCCTGGAGAAATGAAGCCTTTACTAGAAATAAATAAAAATTAGCTAAAATATTGGACTTGATTTGAAAGACTATGTACTATAGGCCAAACAGTTTTAAAATAGTAGTTAGTGGGCTAAAGGTTAAGTCAATACAGCATAACATAGGCCAAAGGTGACTTGTGCCCTAAAGTTCTCACAACAGACTGCACAAAGTCTGTTTTTGTGGGTTTGTTCTATCCCTTTAGATGTACCTTAGACCTATCCCTGCAGTGTGAGAATGTTTATGACAAGATTGAATGGCCTCATACAACTTTTGACAAGAAGGAGAAGCCAGAAAAGAGAGGCAAAATTGCTAATTGCAGATGGAAAGAGGGAGGCAGATAAAACAAAAAAAAGAAAAGTAATCATTAAAACTCCCCCTATTTCCTGTGAAAATAAAGGCACAGACAAGAAAGAACAATTGCAAAATCATCACTAGAAAGGTGCAATTTATCTGGCTCCAGTATTTTGTGGTACATTCCTTGCTGTTTTCTCACGCCAAACAGCTTAACCATTGGATGTGTCCCTTTTCTCTTTCTGTACTATAGCTAGAAAGATCCCCGTGTCATTGCTAACATGCTGCAATTCTCAGAGGTGCCCAGCTGAAAGTCCTATATCAATTTAATACGGCATGACGTCAACCACTTTCAGTTTCAGCACCTCAAATTGCACAGCCCTAATATTCTTTGCCCCTTGAATGGTTATGCTCCTTGGCAACTGGCATTAGTAAGCACCTGAAACTATGCAGAATTTGCACTATTAGATGATACCAAATGAGTCACACCAGCAGATTAACTAGGGCACGCAAAGCAGATGGGGGAATGAGAGCACAAGAAGAGAGTACATAAGAAGAGAGTATCTGTTTTTCTCAATTCTTGAGCAGTAGTGAAACCAGCAACAGGGCTAGCACCTTAGAAATCAAAATTAACACAAATCCCCCTAGGGGTAATTCTTGCTAAAGACAAAGACTTCCTTTTGTGTTCAAAGGCCTGGAATAATTAGCTTTGGAAAATCAACTCATTTGCAAATGTAACTGCAGGAGGGAGCCACTATTATTATAGTTAATTGTATAACCTTTAGTGGGGATCCATCCTTGTGATGCACATTTCAGTCTCATTTTATAAGAAAAGAGACACTGATGAGTAATTTCAGCGAAAAACATCCTAAATGTCCTCTGAATAGAATTAGGATCCAAAAGAGCAAATATTTCCGGAAGGCCTGAGATATTGTCTGTGATGAGATCCCTTCTAAAAGGTTCACTTAAGGTACCAAATGCTCCATCCAAATACTGGCAGATTAGTCAGAGGAAGAAAATCAACCTTTTTAATTGGTCCTTTGGGAAGACAGGGCTTGCAGGGAATTTGGTACTTTCTGGTGTTTTGCCTACATTCCAAGAAAGAGTATTAAATACTGAAACGACCTATGGAAAATGCAGCCATTGTGAATGTGAAAGTCCAGTGCACGGCAGTCCCAGAAAGGAACTCATCGAAGCTCTTTAAATCCCAACACACGGGTTGTGAGCTGGCAGTGTATGCCAGTTTTTACCAAATCCCAGCAAAATGCAGATAACAAAAAGAGGTCATTAGGTCAGTTATGAGCAGTATGAAAGAGGAAAGCATCAACCTAAGAGCATCAACCCTCTTAAGTGGTATAAGAAATGCCAGTATTCTTATTGACATTAGCAGAAATTTGCAATGAGTCTACGAAAAATAAGAACTAGGGGAAAGAAAAGGGGAGTGATGAGTACTCTGGGGTAGTGTTTCCTAACAGGAATTTTCAAAATATAGAGGTGGTGTCATCATTTAATCCAAAGGAAGATATTGAGATGACAATAAAGAAAACAGAAAATGTGAGAAAGACTCTGGCCAGAATACTTAGAGATAGAAATTCCACTGATACACTGAGAAAACTGACACCAATGCAGCAACATTGCTAATTTTTACTACTTGATTTATCTTCACTGATGTGCAGATTATGACCTTAGCAAGACTATTATCAGACCTGAAATCAGTTGGCCAAATGCTTGAAGGCAGGAGCCTGCAGCAAGGGATTCCCTCTACCTAACATGAAATAAAGCCAAACCTCTACTGAATTAATTCATCCCAGTTTAATCCCTGTCTTGAGAAGGTCTCTGCCTTTCTGGAACCACCTGATGCATTAGAAATTGGATTTTTTATGAATTAGAAAAATACGTCTCATATTTCCATAGGTTCAAATGCATGAGTGTATACACTGTATCTTAATTGTCTGCTCCTCTGGGGCTGTTAGACTGTTTTAAGGAGGTTTGAATCAGGGATCAATTCTCACACCAGGCTTTGGGTCTTCACTTAATTATCTGTGGGACTTCATGTAGATTTATTATCCTAAAAATAGAGTACTATAGCCTAGTCAGATATTGTCTAGAGCTTATTTGGCTGCTGTACCGCAAATTAAATTAAGGGTGTTAAAAAGGAATTTAAATAAAGCATGTTTTGGGAAAGAAGAATACCTATTTTAGTATTTAAGTGTCCTCAAAGATGTTGGCAGGAGTAATTTTTCCTTTGTACACTTATTGGTTCACATATGCCATCATAACATATGCTCCTTCCAAGCATATGGTTCACATAGGCTCTTTTCAATCTGAGTGTTATATTGGGATACAGCAAAAGTCAAATTTAAGATAGCAAACTGGAAGAAACCCTATTTTGTAGAGCATAAAATGCACCTCTGGAATTTTCAGTTCTTCTTTTCTGCAGTGTTACAAATAACTTTATAAAAGGCATAATGGCTAATGAGCTAAAAAAACAACCCTAAGAAAAATGAAAAGAAGGGAAGGGAAGGGAAGGGAAGGGAAGGGAAGGGAAGGAAAGGGAAGGGAAGGAAAGGAAAGGAAAGGAAAGGAAAGGAAAGGAAAGGAAAGGAAAGGAAAGGAAAGGAAAGGAAAGGAAAGGAAAGACACTGTGCCTGTGGTATGTTCATTTCATGTTTGTGGTTAATATTTCTCAGGCTGCTTCAAGGTGAAGCAGCCAGAGTCTGTTGGTGTTTCTAAATTACTCTGATAAAAGATGGTGAAAAATGAACCTGTGGTAAATTGCATCATCCTTGTTATGTGTTTTCAGACAGGGACACAACACAGAATCCGTGTGTTCAGGTCATGCTCAGCACCCCCCACAGTGGGTGCAATCCCATGTGTTCTGCTGTGATTTACCCAAATGTCCCAGCATTTCCACCTGTGCTGTTTTCCTCCTTTGCACTAGAAATCTTGCATCAGCTCATAGTTATGGAGACATCAGATTTCTCTTTGATGGAAGGTAAAAAGCTGCTCTGGGTGGAAGCCCCTAGCCAATGACCACAGGATCCCCAGCAGCTCCCAGTGTTCCAGTGGTGTGATGCATTGAATGGGAGACTTTGAAGTGTTCTAGGCCTGGTTGGATGGGGCTCTGAATCAGCCTGGTCTAGTGGAAGGTGTCCCTGCCCATGGTGGGGTTTGGAATGAGATGGTCTTTAAGGTCTCTTCCAGCCCATACCATTCTGTGATCCTATGAAGCACCCGATAGGCGAAAATGTGAGTTAAAAATTGGTACTGAGGAAACACTTGCAATAAAACAGCCTCTCCAAACATGTCTTTAAACAAAGTACATCACCACAAGTTACTATAGGAAAAAGTGGGGAGTCCCTGCTTGGCAGAGTTGTTAGAAATTAAACCAAGCCCAGTCTCCATGGGTGTAGCTAGGTTTGCTGTCTGTTATGGTGCTGGGGTATATTTAAATGGTTTATTTATATGTAAGTATAAGAAAGCAGAAACATAAACCCTCCTGTGTATTTGGCTATTCTAAAATAAATCCACACAACTACATATTTTGAGGGAGGTAATGCAGATGCAAAACTATATCAAGCATGAGTATCCCTGCTGGCAGCCTGCTGTTTTTGCATGAGTGAGAAAATTCTCTCTTAAATAAGGTGTCTTATAAATTAGTCCCCACATGATGATTCCATCAGCCCCATACCCTGGGCAATCTGGGGTCTGGCTCCAACCTCTCACTTTCCCACCCATTATAAAGAATGGAAGGAGGTGCCTGGATATGAAACCAGCTGAGAAATATCCCAGTCACTTCTCTTTTCCCATCAGTAGATATTGCTTCAGTTCCTGTTTCTTAATACTGCCTCTTTCACCATCTCTTTCACCCTCTCCCCAGCTGCTTGTCAAGGATTCCTGAGCCTTGGACAAAGCCATAATTGAGCTATTTTAAATGAATCTTTGAGGTTCCTATTGCATTTTGTCTTCAAAAGGGTGCTTAGTATCTTTCTACACAAATTTTCCCTCTTTTATGACTACAAGCAATACAAGCTAGAGTAAGACATTTACACCATGCTATCTGCAGAACTCTGGCTACAGGTCTTAATGGGCTTATTTTCATAGCTGTAAGGAAAAGGAAATAGGAAGTAAAGCCACTGTAATGCATTTTTGCATGCTCCAGTGTGGTGCTGTTTAGTTTGTGAAAGTCTTTTTATTTCCATTTGCATTTGAGTGTTGTAACCAGCAGCTGCAGCTCTTCAGCTGAGCTCAGCACTGGGGTTTTCCATGGTGCAATTGACCCAGGGGCACTTCTCAGCGGCTGCATCCTGCCATTAGCTAGGGCTTTGCAGTGCTGTTATTTAGCACAGGGGGAAGGGAAAGGAGCCAATAGATCCATTTATCTGGAAGCAGGGCTCCCAAGGGCAGCAGAGCCAGGCTGGGAACTGGCAGCACATGAGCTCCTCTCTGCAAAGGTACTGTGATATAATTTGAATTTTTTTTTTTCTGCTTGTTACCCAAGGGAGAGATACCAGAAGCACAGTCCTGACAGTAGGGAGGCACTTGTTTGCAGACATCCTGGAGCTGGAGAGAAGACCCTGAACTAATTTACGGGGACCCTGGAGAAGAATTAAGGGGAGGTAAACCCAGACCTTGTAGCTTTAATAACTCTTGATCAGACCATTCCATCTAACAGTTTGTATCTTGTTTGAACTGCAAGTGGGTTAAAGGTGCTGCAGTCATTCTTGGGTTTACTTCTGTTTTACACTCTAAAGATCAGTAAAGCTATGGTTTGCATGCAGTGGGTGCTGTGGGCTGTCATGAGTTGTCATGAATCAAACTAATTTAGGAGCAGTATTGAGTGCTCTGAAACGTAGAAGAAAATAAGGAAAACATTCTGGTGGAGCTGCCTGCACAGATGTGTCTCTAGCACAGTAACTTGCATTTTCAAAACGAAACTTTTTGTTTTGGTTAGGTTTTGTTTTGGTTTTTGTTCATTCATAGTGGAAGTCAAATTCTACTGATTCTCAACTTTCCTTTTCTATTTTTTGTTTCCTCCATATTTCTGGCTTTCCCTGTCTTTCATTGCATGTATTCTTTTTTTTTTTTCCCTGATCCTCTGTTCCAATGGAGCATGAGGGCAGGCAATGTCTGCCACGTGTGAACGGGAATATCATGCGAAAAAAAAAGGGAACTTTCAAGGAACCAACTTCCTCTTTCTAACTCATCTGTGCCAATTACCATCCATTCCTATATTCTTCAGTAGTAAATGAAGAATTGTCTACTGTGGCTTATTCTAGCACTAATGCACATTAAAATTGCCTTCACAGAACTTTTTTGCATTTTATAGAGGGTAAGGGGGCTCTTGGGCTTTAGTTCTTGCATCTAGATTGTTTGAGAAATAAATTCCTGAGAAATAGAAAGCACTTGTGGTCCCAGCTGTGAGAGCTGGGCTCTTAGGGCTCTGTAGAAGTGATGGCTGTGCTCTACTCATCGTCCTTCTGGAGCCAGAAACAGGGCAGCAGATGGACCTCTACATCTTCCAGCAGTAGTCTCAGCCTGTGAAGGTGATTTACTCTTTTTGGTTCAGCAAGAGTTTTTGGTCCAGTATTTCTTGGTTTGGGGAAGGAGGGTGTTTTATTGTTATTGATGCTTCATCTTTCCTTGGATAATAATTTTAGAATCCTTGGGGTTTTTTTGGAGTATGATAAAGCAGATATTAAGCCAGCACTTTAGTGTACAGAATGCCCTAACTGGTGTGGAAGGCTTTGGTAGAAATGCCATGTACATTCTGTTGGGATTCACCTCTGCTTTTGGAGCTGATATGGATGGATTCACCTGGGAGCTTTATGCTGTTGAACTTGTGCAGCATAGAAACATGCAACAAGTGAGGGAACAGACACTGATAGCAGTATTTCTGTGTCTGGCAGGAGTGGAAGAACAGGAGTCTTACCATAAACCTTAACTGACACATCACCAAAACCAAAGAGGAAAACAGGTCTTCTGTAAGTATGGTCCAAAGCTGGCTGCTAATTAAAGAAAGACAATAAACAGGTGGTAAATCAGTGCACTAAGAAGGAGGGGAAAAGCAGAGAGCTTCTGGTGGACTGTACCACTTGCAAAGATCTGGTTTCTCTATAAAGAACATGGCAGAATTAGTCTTGTAAGATAATTTGTATTGGAAGGGACCTTGGGAAGGGTGTGCTCCAGCATCCTGCTTGGTTAGCCACTAGGTCAGACCAAGTTGCCCTAAGCTGTTTCCAATCTGGGAAGCCTCTTGTGAGTTGTTCCACTGTTTGGCTGACTTTGCAGAAAGGAACATCCTCTAATATCCTGGCCAAAACTGTTATTTCAGCTTTTGCCCCTTGTCCCCCTTCTCTGTTTTACTCCTACCTTGCACCCTGGGCAGAGCCTGGGCCTGCTCTCTCAACAAGCCCCCGGCAGGAGAGTGTTATGAGCCCCCAAAGCCTCTTCTTCTCCAGCAGAACAATGCTCTCAGCCAGGTCTCAGTGCCCTGGTTGTGCTGGTGGCTTCAGGCTTTTGGGGCTTTTTTCTCCATTTTGTTAGTGGCTTTCTTGTATTGGAAGGACACAAAACTGGGAACAGTGTTCTAGGTGTGGTCTGCTGTGTTCTAGGTGGAGGGGAGAATCCCTTCCTTCCATCTTCTGGGTGTGCTTCTCTTTGTGTATATCCAGGTGGCGGCCTAAAGAGAAAAGACTGTGTGAACTGGAGACCAAAGCAGGAGCTGACTTGGTGGCCTCAGACCACACAGGCTGCTGGCACTTTTGGGTGTGGACTTGGTAAGATAGTCAATGGGTGCCTGGAGGGACAATAACAAAAAATAAATGCTTCTGCAGGGATCAGCCTGGCATGAGCTCATGAGTTACAGCTGAATCATTTCCCATTGGTGAGATGGGGAGTGCAACGAATGGATAAATCCATGAATAAATTGGGAAAAAGAAGCATGTTCTTGGTTCTTCAGACATGGCCTTACCTGATGTCCACAGATACTTCTGGCAGTGCTGCTGCAGAAGCAGAATGAGGCTGCACATTATAGAAACTCTTGGCTAAAAAGTCATTTAGGCTAAATCTACACTAGCTAGCCAAACATTTTTGCTGCTGCTTCCTCAAGCAAGACAGTAAGTTTTCAACTACAGAATCACAAACAGACACACAGGACACACCCAGATTTATGCATTAAATACCAGGAAAGGCTGAAGTTCTGTTTGTCACTTAGCAGATGGTGACGGTTGTTCCAGCATGTGAAATATTTCATGCCTGACACCTCAGTTCAGGAAATGGTGGTTTGCTCAGCAGAGGCACAAGAGGCTGCAAGTTGTTATCAAGTGTAGCATGAGCCATGAGCATAGTTTTTCTCAATTTTCTGAGTTTATTTTCCAGAGCAGAAACCTGTGCTGGGCTCTCTGCTGGGGCATCCCAGCAGGCACTTGGGAGCTTGGGGTGCCTGCAGCAGCGGACGTGTCCTGAGTGCCAGATTCTTGAGTTTTTTATTGAGTTTTGACACTATAGCAAGTTCATTTTCCTGCAGAGCTGGGCTCACATCCTGCAGATCTCGGTGGCTGAGGTTCCTATTCCCCAAAGGCAAGGTGCATGAGGTTTCTTGAACTGCAGCAAGTTCACTGTGAAACTCTGCCACAAAGGTGGTGCAGCTGCCCCTGGGTTGTTGCTCTGTGAAGGGGTTGAAGACGAGCCCTTGCAGGCCCTTTCCTAGTGGTAGGAACAGGTCTGTGTCGAGTGGGTGCTGTGTCCTTTGGGTGTGTGGGAGGGCACTAGTGGGTTTCCCGCACATCCTCTCCACTTTGAGGACAGCGCTGTGGTAACAGTGATGCCTGGATCCTCGCACTCACGTCTCACCAGATCCTGCTCTGAAAGCAAAAAGAAACAAACTGGAGGACCAGCTTCCTCCTTTTCTTTACAAAGGCCATATGAATAGGTCATGGTGATGATGGGGTGGCTCCTTCCAGCCGAGGCTGTGGGAGATGGGAGTGCAACCCCTGCCACTCATCACCCTGGTGGCTTCCAACGCTTCTGCAGAGATCTCCTAATTTCTAAAACACCTCTGCTCTAACATGAGTCCTTAGCCTTCAAACATGGCTTAGGTAGCAAGTTGCTCCTCTTCAAAAGAACCTTCCCCAGGGCAATCAGCTGTTTCCCCTGAAATATAGGAATTTTGTCTCTACTTGGATCTGTAAGGTTCCATGGAATGTGTTGATGTAGCACAGCATTGGTGCTCCAGCCTTGGCACTGCCAATGGTCAAATATCAGCCATGTGCAACTCCCCTGAACCCAGCAGGGTCCTACCTCCATGCCACTGTGGGGGTCTGAAGCTACAGAATTCCAGAATCATTTAGGTTGGAAAACCTCTGAGATCATCAAGTCCAACCATTCCCCCAGCACTGCCAGGCCCACCACTAAACTATGTCCCCAAGTGCCACATATACATGTCTTTTAAATCCCTCCAGAGATGGTGACTCCACTACTGCCCTGGGCAGCCCATTCCAGGGCTTGGCAACATTTTCCATTAAGAAATTGTTCCTAATATCCAATCTAAACCTCCTCTGGCATAACTTGAGGCCATTTCCTGTTGTCCTATCACTTATTACCTGAGAGAAGAGGCTGATCCCCACCTGGCTCCACCCTCCTGTCAGAGAGTTGTAGAGAGCATGAATGAAGTTCTGCTCTGAGCTTCTTTTTCTCCAGAACATTTTAGTCCCTGCAAAAGCTGTCAGAGCAGAGTCATTCATGATCCTGGAGACACTGCCTTGGCAGGACACCCACTCAGCCTGGCTGTACTCCTTGGTGGTGGAAGGATATGTCACCCAGCTGTGGAACCCAGAAAAATGTTATTTCAAGCTTCCTCATACATGTGAGCAGGTCAAAGGCTGTTCCCACTTCTTAACCCCTGGATGTTCCTGCTACCTAAAGGTGTGTATGTTGTAATCAAATACCTTGGTGAGCTGCTTCTCTCAGGATGCTGATTAGGTAGAATATTTGTTACCTGTTTAACGTGAGTAAAATACTAGAGGGAAGTGAGCTGAGCTTTTCATTAGGGATGGGACTGAGGGGTTCAGCCTGTGTTTCCAGCAAAGCTCCTCATGTTTCTCTGTGGGAAGCCTGTATGGGGGCTTAGAGAAGCATAGGGTGAAAAAGGCTATGCAGAAGAAATCCCAGTAATGCTCCTCCAAAGATGATGGTGAAGGATTGCCCTGCGTAGGAATGGCAGCTGCTGGATATAACACAGAATTATTATTTCTGCATAAAATGTAGATGTCTAACACGGTTCACCTGCCGATTTTAAATATCACCACTAGTAATCTATGTCATTTCCCTCCAGAATTGTTAAAAATATTCTAAGAACTAGCCACAAGGCTGGAACAGGCCAGCACAGTCCCCACTCTGCTCCCTGCTCTGTCTGCTTTCTGAAGCAATAAAACTGGTGAAAACAAAGCTGTACCTGTCTGGACTTGTCTTCCCAGTTAGTTTCTGCTGCCTGAAGACTGCTGGTGAAATCTTCGTAGTACAAAGCTGATGAAAGAACAAACTCAGTGAAACATATTCTTGCAATGGAGATATTGGAACTGGGCATAATTAGTGGATATGCTGTGGTTCACCTGGCTCTTGTTATTTAGTAGGCCTGCTCACAAACAGCTGATATGTGTAATGCTTGTGCTCAATTCAATTTGAATTAGGCCCAGTATTCTTATGCTGTTTTCCGTCCTTCATTCTCTGTATTATCAATGCCAAACCACCCATGCTTTGAAAGTAGAAAAACCTCCAGCTATTTTCTGTTTGCCCAGAGTTCCTCAGACCCTTCCCCTTCCTCCTCTCTTTGAGAACCTGTCTTTTACCACTCCCTTGTTTTTGTGTTTTCAACCATTGATCCATACAAATCGAGTGAATATTCCCTCTGTCTGTGGCTGGGAGGCAGCTGTTTCTGCTCAGGCTGTCATGTAATGCTATTGAAGCTGAATTCCCTTGGAAGGCCCCCACAATGCTAGACACATCTTGGCTTGCCCCAGCTTTGATGCTGTGACCACGTGCCTACAGCATGTTGTGTGATGGGAAACAAGCACAATAGGAAGGAGTCCTTGTTGAAGTGTGACACTATTACTGCAAAATAGGTGGTGAGCTCATCTGTGACAGCTGAGAACCCACCCTCTCATCACAGCTCAGGATGCTCCTGTGGTAACATGTTTTGCTGCTGTTTTGGCCCAGGAGCTGGGTGCCCTGGCAACCTGGTGGGCCACCAACTCAACCTTTTCTCCCTACTGGTTTGTGGCAGCTGGGAGACACTGGCGAGCTGTGAGATGCCGGTCTATGCTGTGTGGGCTGCATAACAGCATCTCACCCCTCATCCCACCTGACCTATCTGGCTGGGCACTGACTGCCAGTGTCTTCAAAGGCTTCATGGTGAGGTTTCTGTATAAATCATGAGCAAAATGAAGGGACTAGATAATCCTGAAGTTAAAAAGGCCGAGGAAAGCTGCACTGTTTGTGTCAGCTGTCAAAAAGCAGGGAGAGAGGCTGGATTTGCTGTCCTGTTTTCCCTGCAGATCAGATTCCTTACTCCTGGATATCTCCTGCTGTTTCCCAGTGCTTGTTTCATCCATATGTTTTTCTTGACTTAGATTTCCAGCCTCATACACCAGAATGGATGGCAACTGCCTTGCTGTTCATGCAGAGACAGACCCTGGTAACTTCTGGTATAGACGTTTTGATCAGATGGGTCATCTGATCTGCTCCTTGCCTAGTCCCTGGCAGTCCTCATCTCTGAGCCCTATGGCTACAGATCCTCCTGCTACCCCATCCTCCTGTCATGCTGCCTGTGATCCGGCACTGCCCTTCCACCATGGTCAGCAAGGCAATCAGTGGGTTGAGAATGTTCATGCCTGGCAACCCTGGATCCTTTATACTGTATGTGACATCCATTTCTGCTCATATCCAGTTGGTGACCAAATCCAGCAGGATGAGCAAATTTTCTAGGTTTTAGGCGATTTATGACTTCTGATGGCTCAGGTTGATGTGCCTTTGAGAGCTCAGCTAATGGCAGTGCATGCCATGCTTGTGTTGGAACTTTGGAAGGGGCCATGGGAAGTTTTCCCACCCCTTTCCAGCTCCTCTTTCTCTGGGGAAGCTGTGCTGGGACAGAGTGCATGGCAGGGAACCACGCTGGCTGAATTCACATCCTGACCTTATCAGGACAAATGAGACCAAAGGTTAGTGGGGAATGACATAGTGCAAGTAACTGGAACTACCTGAACCATGCTGCTGCACCAATGGGCTTTTATTGTTGCTTTTATTACTGCCTTGGGGTTTTTTTTTTTTTGCACATAGAAGGGCTGGAGAGGAACAAGAATCAGTTAACAGGGAGAGAAATATTGAAGGGGATAGAAAAATGTGGGAGAAAAAGCAACTCTGAAGTGCAGCACTGTGGTGGGAGAGGGTATGGGCAGTGGACTGAAGCAATTGGTGAAAAGGAAAACACAACTTAGATACAATTGGTCCATCAAAATATGACTTTCCTCCCATCTCCCTTTCTAGGGAAGATGTTTCCCCATGTAAGTTCTAACACTAACTTTTCCACATATAACACTTCTTTCTTGGCCCTCCCAAGTCTCTGAGAAAGGCTTTTGCCCTGAGAAAGTTTCTGTCTTCCTTGTGTTGTGTTTTTACAGATACGGGGGGAAACTGTGGCCTTGTGGAACTGGAGAGGAGGAATGATCCTTGACTGCAGAGAAGTGTTTTTAGTCCAAGACATTTGGTTGCTTTCTAAGCAATAGTTTGCCTTTGCACCACAAATGAATGTCCCACTGTTTTTTGCAGTTATAAATTCAGACCTGTGGCCCGAAGCACTGCTATCCATTCCAGGTGTGATATTGTAAATTGTGTGACTGCCTAGAAATGTGTGCGATTATCAGGATTCAATCACCACAACAAATAAAGGTGAAACGATAACTGCAGGCTCCGCTGTCTGGCAGGCAAAGCTTACATGAAGTGCCACTGCTCTGGGCAGCCAAGAGTCAGAGGCTTCTCCAGACACTGTTGAGCCACTCACTAAGAATCCATTTGGACAAAGACTGGGGGAAAAGCAACAACTCCTTGTTTACAGGTCCCAGGTTTTCCCTGGGAAAAGCTTCTGTTACCATATGTGTGAGATCCTGCCTCTGCAGGGCTGAAAACCTCTGCTGGCATGAACCAGCAGCTTCTTCCACCTTAATGCAGAATGCTGCAGGGCAAAATCTGTGCTTGAGATGCTGTAGAGGTTTCCTACATACAGGATGGTTTCTGAGACTGTCATGTTATTTTCAGGAAGTTTTATCCTGTTGATGGTCTAAGGATCTTAAAGCAAAATAAAGGGATTTTTTAGTTTGTTTTTGAATGGTTTCAAGGTTTACAAGTGACCTGCAGCCAGTGATTGTGTAAGAAAGGGGTAGGTGATAGAAAGCCTCTGCTGGAGTAGCCTTCCAAGCCTACAGCAGTAGCTCCATTCATTTCCTAAATGACCAGTGATTACACAACGACTCCTTTTTGTTTTCCACCTCAGAGAAGTTCTTTCTATTTTTACAACAGCTGCACCGCCTTTCGATCTTTGTCATGCAAGGTTCGTAGCACAAGAGCTGCTTGCCCTTTGAGCCCTACCTATAGGAACTCTCCCTTATTGCTTTGGCTGGGTTTGAAAGGGCTGAGCAGCTCTCCCCAAGGACCTGCTCTCCTGTGATGTGAGTACTTCCCAGTTGAATTTAGCTGTGTGCATATGACAGGTGAAAACAACACTTATTGCAACATTTACAGGGTTTATGAAGAGCTTGATTAGGATAGGCAGAAAAATCCAGTGTCAAGGTTTAAAACCGTTTCTATCACATAGCCTGTGCAGCAAGTTTATCCTAAAGAACTGATGATGCTCTTCTGTGTACAAGTAGCCTAAAAGTCTCTTTAGTCTGTTGCTTCTGCAAGTCTCACCTGCACTGGAGGTGGTGCAGGAGCCAGTCAGGCATCAGCTCAGTGTAGCAGCCCCTAAGTCACCCCACTCCTGAGCTGGAGAGCACCACTCTGTTTTTCTTCCCCTCCCAAAGAGTTCAAAACAAAACTGATAATATATACCTGGAGTGGAATTTATCCATCCAGATACTTCAATAGCTGAATAAGTACCAAATTCTGTCACAGGACTTCACCACTTTTCACTGGTAAAATACTCAACATGCAGTCAGACACGCAAGTACCTTGGCAGGTAAAAAGGGAAAGGATTTCCAACATCCTGATAAGATTGTCTTGGAGCATATCTCTGGTCCCTGAGTGTGAGGCACTTGCTGCTGCTTTCTTCTATTCCCAAATCTGGTCTAACCATTTTTCTGTGAACATTTCGGTGCTGGGGGTTCTTTGCATGGGAGCATATCTGTGAAAAGCATGCCCCCTTTAATGCATGGATGGGTGAATTAATCTCTACGTTATTTTTAGCAAATTTTGCATCACAGAAAGTTTCCTATCTCTCTCCTGGCCCCTCCCCTCATGTGTGGTAAATTTGCAAGGGCTCTTAAAACTGATTTCCTCCATGTGTTGGTGATGCTGTCCCAGGGCTAGAGGTAGCTCTAGGCCCTGCAGCCCCATATTCGTTCCCTGGTAGAAGCTGCTGCTGCAGCTGACCAGGACACAAATCTGGTCATGGAATCATAGAATCATCAAATGGTTTGAGCTGGAAGAGACCTTAAAGCTTGTTTTTCTCCAACCTGCTATGGGCATGAACACCTTCCACTAGACCAGGTTGCTCCAAACCCCTCTTAATCTGGCCTTGAACACTTCCAGGGATGGGGCAGTCACAGCTTCTATGGACAGCCTGTGCCAGGGCCTCATGACCCTCCAGAGTCAAGAATTTCTTCCCAGTATCTATTCAGTCCAACCCTACCCTGTGTCACTTTGTAGTCATATACCCTTGTTCTGTCACTGTTAAAAAGTTAAAAGAGTTAAAAGTTGCTCTGTCTCTTTTATAAGCTCACTTTAAATACTTGAAGACTGAGAATCTGGTGGGTGATTTCTTTACTTGTGCACCAAACGTTCCTGCTCTAGATCTGCAGGATTTCAGGTGTGTGTGATTTAAGGCAGCCCAGGTACTCAGAGATTCCCAGCTGGAGGGCGTTTCCAATGTGTGGACCTTCAGGCCAGATACCCTGCCAGCGAGGGGGACAGCACAGTCCCCACACTTCCAGCTTCCACCCCTGCAGAGCCAGTATGAAGTCATCAGCAGCTGCTCTCTGCCCAAGGTGCTTCCTGGGCTTGCCTGCCTCAGGCTGTTAATGATTAACTGGGCGAAGGGACCCCGCCCAGCCTCTCCCTCCTCAGGCTGCCCCTCCACTTTACTGTGCTGGATTTGAGATCCATGACCTGGTAGTCGATTTTCCCTCTTCCCTCAGTTAGCCTCTCATCTGTCCCTGCCCTGCAGGTCAGGCTGCGGCAAAGCCTGTGCCGAAGGCAGTAGAAAATGTCCTCTTTGTTCCAGCCCTTTGGGCTGGGTCTTCCTCTCCTGCAGCCCAGTATTCTCCTTGGCTCTGGCCCAGAAAATGAAGTTATTCACCAAAGGCCAGTACAGCACAGGGGTCTTCCAGGCAGTGCCGGTGGCTGTGGCTCTCCCACACTGCCTCAGCCTCATTTGTATCCAGCCACACATGATGCAATAACATTGGACCTTTACAGCATGAAGTACAGCAAATGAATCAAATATTCAGGGGAAAACCAGCTTACTTTTCCCTTGCCTTCTGAATTGTGCCTGTGCTTTCTTTTTAGGCAAACCTGAGGTACTTAACTAGGGCTTCACTGTTGATCTAATCCCAGAAGCCAATGCTATTGCTGATAGGAACGACCACAGCAGGACTTGCTGTACAGGACTTTTTAGTGTAGCCTGTAACCTGGCTCTGAGTCAGGTCTGTATTGCAGATGATGACAAATACAAACCAACTACACCACAATGCACAGCACCAGGGCTTCCCTTGCCTTACATGTAGGATTCCACCCATCAGCTGCACTTGGAAGAGGCTGAGGGGTCGAAAATGAGAGCAAACTAAACTCTCTGTCCTTTCATGAGTAATGAAAAAACCCCTCCAACTGTCTCTCTTTCAACAGCATATCTGTTTGGGTATTTTCAAGGAAGCTGGAATGCATCCTCAGAGCTCTTCCATGAGAAAAAGTAAACATGTAATATATAAAACATTTTATTAAAACAAATATACAACACTTTATATACAAAAATAAAATGTACAAGAAAATAGTCTGTTACAGCTTAGTGATTTGATTCCTATCTATTACACACGCACAATAGAACCAGCTCCATCCAGCACATACTGATCCAGAGGATCTGTGGGATGTTACAGCTTGTGTGCAGTACTGGAGGAATCCCCACAGAGTGCCAGAAGAAATTTGCAAAAGGCATGGTAAAAATAAAGAGCTCTGCCCTATCAGTGCAAAATTGTTTCATGCAGCAGCTTTTGAACTCATGCAAGGAAAGGGATATGGCATACCTATGGCAGAGAACGTCCTATGAGTGCACCTGGGGAACGGACAAGGCGGAAGCAAAGCCAAAATTGAATTTTCACATTAAAATGGTCTATTTACAAAGTTTGAAAGGTCTGAAAGATGAACTATATGATAGACTAAATCAAAGAAGAGAGCCCATTAGTGCAATTTTCCTGCAAAAGTGTAATGACAGTTGTTAAGCTCAATGTCACCAGTGTTGCACAGGTAAGAAGCAACCAAAACCAGTAAGTCAGAGACTTATCTGCAGTGTCTCCTCTAAGTACTCTGTGGGTAAAGTGCTCATCACGCCACACATAGGGAGGATGGTAACCTGCTCCCTAGGCTTGTGGTACCCCACCAGGTCAGACTCCATGGCACAGTGACACCTTCCAGCAAAAGCTTCACTTCCAGAGCAATAAGGTGGGAGCTGCAGCTGAGCACCTTCAGTCCCAGAGTCCTGCCAGTGAGGTGGGGTTCCTTTTTTACAATGATAATGGTGTTTTTCATGCTAACTTTTCCAGGCCTACAACTGAACCTGAATAGAAAAGCTACTTTCTTCTTCAGTCAGTAACAAAAAATGTCTTCCATTCTTTCCACGCTTGTTGAAATTTCTATCCAAGAGCAGTTTGTGGTTGGAGGAAGCCAAGGGTTTACAATCCACAGGGAATGACTTGCATGGTTGGCCTTACTGTATCCAGCCAGGAGACGTCTAGGCTGCTTTTCTGGTCAAAGAACCTGAAATCCACCTCTCCTAGATAAAAGGAACCGAGAATGGACACTGAATTAATGCACCAAGAGCAAAATAGTGTATAGCTATATTAAAAATAAGTATCAAAAATGGAAAGATTTCTCAGATGAGAGTAAATACTTTAGCCTATTATTTTCCTAAAATACATCAAACACTTTATATTAAGCTGTTTCATTTAAGCTATTGCTAGAGGAAATTCTTCAGTTATATTCCAAGGAGTTCCTGAAAGCTAACCTAACTTACACATTTATAACCCTGAAATTTGTAGGATTTGCTTTCTGGAGGTGTTTTTGACTTTTCCTTTTTATGAACAAATTCCTTACAGCTTTCCAGCAGGCTGCTTGGAAATCTCAGAGCACAAGGATGGTGAATTCCTCCATTTCCTTTGCTGCCTCCCAATTAGTGCCTTATCTCCATCATCCTGTGGCCTTGACTGTCAAGGAGCCTGTACCTGACGCTGTGTCGATGTCCATATCCTGCTCCTTGTAGCTGTAGGTGCTGCACAGGGTCTGGGTGCCCGATTCATTGGTGAGAAAGCCTTTCCCCCCAATGCTGGTGTTGTGCCAGTCTTGGGCTGGTCCAAGCAGCTGGAAGAGAAGAAGGAGATGGTAAAAACTGCTCCTTCCCACTGTGGGTGCAATGTTTGATTAATTGCCCTTAATTAGAAAACAGGTAAGCAACAAGATCAAGTTCTATTTTCTAATGCTGAGTTATATAAAACTTGTTTTGTTACAGTTTAAAAATAAAAAGTTCATGCAAAACAGCAAGGGCTATAGAGCATCTTTTCCTATCTTATCAGTGGGATGAATTTGACATGTCTGGACCTGCAGATTAGGAGCTAAACATGTCAGAGGTGGAGGGAACGGCAAAATAGAAAAGTCTAGAGGATCTTTGCAGACCCTAATACAAGAACCTGAGATCAAGGAAATGGCCTCAAGTTGTGCAGGGGAAGTTTATATTGGATATTAGGGAAGAAATTTTCATGGAAAGGATTGTCAAGCATTGGCACAGGCTCTCCAGCGAAGCAGTGGAGTCATCATCCCTGGAAGTTTTCAAAAACATGAGGATATGGCACTTGAGGACATGGTTTAATGAACATGGTGGTGGTGCTGGGCTGATGGTTGGACTTGATCTGTTAGGGATCTTTTGCAACCTTAATGATTCTATGAACCTCTAATCCTAGCAGTACTCAGTAACTTCATCTGACTTTCACATGAAGGGTAAATATTTCCATGGGTGTGTTCTTCCCAGTTCATGCTTGCAAAGCAGCTTTCTCTTTATATTTAATTTTTCAGGCTTCCTCATTAAGAAAGTGTATGTTCAGCTCACAGGAGACTGGATCAGATACCTGCTTCCCTCCCCCTGTTGGTACAAACACCAACTTCGGCCAATTCTATTCTGAGCAGAAGGGCTGGTTTTACCTTAAAAATATCTGGATTTATCTCCTCCTCATCTTCATCTGTGACTGTTTTGTAAGCACATTAAAAAAAGGGAAGAAAACATAGATGTCAACTTTTAGGCCTCATACTTCTGCTTCTTCACCACAGAACCTGCTTCATATTCTCCTGTCACATAACACGACTACTTTTTATTCATGCCCACCCCAGACTCCTCACAGCCTTTCACCTCTGATGCTCTTCAACAACTGCATGTTGAGGTGCAGGGCTCCAGCCAGCTCTGATGCCTCCCCAGGACTCAACAGAGCAGAGCCCACTTGCTGTGGAAGGTGACAGGAGGAAGACGATTTGCACCCCAAGTGAAGAACCACTCTGGTATACGTACGTTAATTATTTATTTCCCCAGTGGGAAGCATGGCTACCTCCACCATCTCTGCTGGAGCAGGTGGCATTTCAGAGCTTTTCACCCATGGGCAGGTGGCATGTGCCAGCTCTTCCCTTCTGCACCCTGGTTGGTTTGGTAACTCCAAATTCCCAAATCTATAATTTTTCTACAAAACAGCTCTTGTTTCTCCTGTTGGCCCAGGCACGCCTTCATCCTGATGCCTTGCCTCCAGCTTGCTTCCAGCAGACCAGTGAAAGACTGGGGTAGGAAAAAAGAAATACCCACCTTCAGAAGATGAAGCCAGGGGAGACACCTGGAGCTGGTAGAGGTCATTGGTGCTGTCAGCCATGGTGACTTCCATTGCTGGCCTCCAATCAGTCAGGGAGCCGCTCACCTTGCAGGAGGACAGGTCTGTGGGATGCACCAGGAGCTGGTACTCACAGGAGAGAGACAACCACCTCTGTTTCCTCCCTGCCAGTCTGATGCTGCAGCTGCCCCAGCCCCAAGACTCATCTCTGACTGTGGGTTTAGCACAAATGGCACTTTCCACCCTGCTCAGACCTAAACCCAAGTGTCTCACCTAAGGTGATGGCTGTGCTCTCCACCTCCACTTCCTGCCCTGCATAGTCGTGAATGGTGTAGCCACTGTGGTCATCTGGCAAAGGAGTGTTGGTTAAGCTTTCTGCTGGCTCTTTCAGCCTTGTCTCTTCATAACACTATGAAAACAAGGGTAAAGCATGAAAGACTTGTCTAAGTACACGTAGGTCCCCATATGAAAAAAAGTTAAGAAAGAAAACCACCAAAACCTCTAGCTTCTTCAGCTGCCTCTACTGACACATACCTTTCTCTTGCTCCTGTTTCTTACTTCTCTTGAAGACTTTGACTTCCTTTCTGTGAAATAAAATAAGGTGAATGTGAGAAAGGGCTGCACATTTTAGGCAAGTGTGAGCTCTTGCAGCCTTGAAACCTGCTCATCAAGCTCGACTACCACAGCACCAGCCAGTCCCCATGACCCCTTGATGCTGCCTTTAGGCATGTTTAAGGAATTTGGGATAAAATTAATTGTACAAGCTGTTCCTAGCAGTAATCAGTGAGCAAGCCTAGTAGCACCAGTGCTACTACCAACAGGTCTGTTTGCCCCTGCTTATATAGAGCAGGACATTTAAGTGCTGTTTACCAGTGTAACTCTGGCTGGATTGCCAAGGGTTTACCTTTCTTCTGATTCTTTGTCAAGGGTGGCAGCATCCTGTAAACCCTGACAGCACTGGAGCCCCTGTTGATGCTTTTATCCTTCACTTCTTCGATGTCAGGCAGGGAATTCATGGCACAGCGGAAATTTGCTTTCCAGGTTTTTGGATCAGGATCTTTCTCACCTTCTTTATACCTTCCTATAAAGGTAGGTATAAGAGATGGGTTGTGCATTTTAGACTTTCCAGTGCTGGTTTTTCCCACCAAAAGATACCAACATTCTATTTTCCAATATATACACTAGTAGTTAATCTAACTACCAGTGTAAGTCAAGGCAAAAAAATGCCTTGTTTAAGACAGTCATGTGACTGATGGAAATGTTAATCCAGCACATACCTGTATGAATGGCCCAACTCCGGAAAAGGCAGGCATCCTTCTCCATGTCCCAGCCATGCTTAGCTGCATGTTTCCATGGGATTTGAAATATCCTCTTATCCTGAAATTAAACGAATATAGATTTAAATTAGAAAAGAAACATCACATGCCAGTTTGGAATGATGGGTTTAATCACAGTTCTCAGTTGCTGCTCAGAAATGTTATAACCCCCCCTGTTCTATATTTTAGAGCACGGGGTGTTATATCTATTGGCATATAACTACAATGGCTATTTAATCTATATTTTAATTAATAATTCCATCTATTTTGTTCATGGCATTTAAGGCTTTTTATGGTTTCTGAAACTGGGAAAAAAACCCGAAGGTGCTACAGTACAGTAGAAGTGAGCAATATTATTAACTCTATCCCAGAATAATTTCAATACATCACATCTAACCTATTAGTATGTCATAAATTACAGCATTTTTTCTAGATACACTTTGTCAGAGAATCTTTTTTTAAGTTGCCCATAAGATCCTGCAGCAATCCTACAAAAATTGTAGTTTAAATATCCTCTTGGGATGGATACGGAAACTTCAGAGACTTGGTTCAATAAGCTCAGTGATCTCGAACTGTGCTACACCCTGGTAACAGACCTTTTGGCCTTACAGACCAAAAAATATAACATTTCCTTTGGGCTGAATCTTAAAAATGGAAGCAACTTGAGTATAATAGCAGCTGCTTATCTGGGACAGGAGGTGACTTGGCTCAATGAACAGCCGGAGTTAAAAGAGATTTTGAAGGTTTCTTCATTCTCCAACATACTCAGAATGTTTTCACTGCAATTTATCATTCATTCCCCTCCTGGGAATTTTCTGAGGGAAAAATGGAACTACTCCACTGTGTACCAACCAGAGCTTCCTTTTCTGCAAACAAGAACTGTTGCTTTTTAAACATAATGATGTCAAGTTTTCTCCATGTCTTTTCCTTTATGATCTTGACTTGTGTTTAGTGTCATTTAAGAACAAGGATTGTTAATGATACACAAGTAGTACTAATAATGATGATAATAGCACAAAGCAGCCTCACCTTGTTAATCCACATCAGTCCTGGTATTTGATTGGAATCAATCTGCATTTCCAACCAGGGCCTCATACGCATTCTTGACACTGGCATATTGGCTGTGAAAGAAGTAACAAACAGGTCAGACAAACCCCGATCACTATTTCAACCACTCTACAGTGTCGCTCCTCCCATACCTTCTGTGCTCAGCATCACCACCAATGCGACCGAGAACTACTTTTCCAGAGTCTTAACTCTCATTCAGTGCCTCTCACCTGCTCCTGGAGGGAAATGCTTCCTGCTCCACCTGGCTCAGCTCCAAAACAGGGCTCAGGTTTGGAATTCGGCAAAGACGTCGATGGCAGCAGTAGGTGTTCAGCCCGTGCTGCGTGGGGAGCTCTGCGTGGGACCGGTTAGGCCGCGGAGAGCCCGGTCCCGAGCCCCGTTGTGGGAGGGACCTTCCCGCCAGCACTGCGACTGGGTGCAGGTGTTCCCCGCTCTACAGCCACGGAGAGGCACCGACTGCACAATCCTCTACTTAAAAGTTTACTATTAATTAAGTTGCGCATGGTAGGAGGCAGCGGTCCTGCTTCAAGTGGGATCCCCAGTTCTACCACGACCCGTCCCGAGAAGCGGCGCCCGGCGCTGCCGCCGCAAGGACCGGCCCTGCTGGCGCTTCCTTTGCACAAATAATTTCCTGTCTGCGATGTTTTTCCAAGACAAACAGGCCAAGATTGCCGAAAGAACATGTTTCTAACTTTCACCGGCAACCCGCTCCGCGGGGGCGGGACGAGGTCCCGGAAAGTGCCCGCCCCGGGCCAGGGTCTGCCAAGGGCAGCCCCGAGCAGCGGGACACCGGCCGCCCGCTCCGCCCGAGGCTAAGCGGCGGAGTAGAGCAGTATCCGGCCCCGCGGGTGCGCAGGGACAGCCCGCCGACGTCTGTCCCCTCCCAGGGCTTGTGCGCTGCACCGCGGCCGCTGCCCGCAGAAGGGATGCGCGGTGCCCACCCCGACGGCTGCCGGAGCGATGCGCCCACTCAGCCTCCAAAACTCCTCCGCACGACAGAGGCCGGCGCTGCCGCCTCTTGACGAGTAGAGTCGCGCCGTGCCCCCAGCACCGCTCCCATGGACCCTGCGGGGCGCCTTCTCCTGAAACCTCCGTGCTGCGCAAAGTGGGGGGCTAACGGTGGGACAGGATAGGATAGGATAGGATAGGATAGGATAGGATAGGATAGGATAGGATAGGATAGGATAGGATAGGATAGGATAGGATAGGATAGGATAGGATGCACCATGGCCCACCTCGCTGTGTCGTGCAGTGCCGAGCTGTGGGTCCCCCGGCTGACGCGCACCCGCCGCCCGCCGCCCGGCTCTGGCTGCCGCCGACCGCGCCCGCGGGTATAACGCGGCAGCTCCGGGATTCCCCGCTCCCGGGCCCGGCCGCCGCCCGGCCAATCCGCGCCGCGGCTAGGGGTGGACGCGCCCGCCATTGGCGGCCGCCGCAGCATCAGTTCGGGGAAATCACGCTGTTGTAGCACCAGCGGCTCGGGGGGGGCGCGGCTCCCCCGCTGCGAGCCCCGGCCCCGCCCCGCCGCCCGCCCTCGCTTCCCCCGCGGGATCCAGCACCGTCCTATGGACGGATTCAGCACCAAACCACGGAGGGATCTAGTCCCTGTCCCACCGAAGACTCTCGTCTCTATCCCATGGAGTGATCTAGTCCCTGTCCCATGGAGGGACCCAGTCCTCGTCTCCCCCAAGGCATCCAGCCCTCGTCCCGCAGAGTGATCTCGCCCCCTTCTCTAGGAGAGATGGTGGAGTCGCCAAAGCAATTCTGGTGCAGATCATGGTGCACCTAAACCAGGGACCAGCGTATGCCAGGCACCCAACTAGCCTCAGCAGACCAGTGGCAGGACAAGCAGAAATGGCTTCATGCTTGAGAGAAGGATAGGTTCAGATTAGATATTAAAAATAAATTCTTCCCTGTGCGGGTGGTGACGCCCTGNACGCGGCAGCTCCGGGATTCCCCGCTCCCGGGCCCGGCCGCCGCCCGGCCAATCCGCGCCGCGGCTAGGGGTGGACGCGCCCGCCATTGGCGGCCGCCGCAGCATCACTTCGGGGAAATCACGCTGTTGTAGCACCAGCGGCTCGGGGGGGGCGCGGCTCCCCCGCTGCGAGCCCCGGCCCCGCCCCGCCGCCCGCCCTCGCTTCCCCCGCGGGATCCAGCACCGTCCTATGGACGGATTCAGCACCAAACCACGGAGGGATCTAGTCCCTGTCCCACCGAAGACTCTCGTCTCTATCCCATGGAGTGATCTAGTCCCTGTCCCATGGAGGGACCCAGTCCTCGTCTCCCCCAAGGCATCCAGCCCTCGTCCCGCAGAGTGATCTCGCCCCCTTCTCTAGGAGAGATGGTGGAGTCGCCAAAGCAATTCTGGTGCAGATCATGGTGCACCTAAACCAGGGACCAGCGTATGCCAGGCACCCAACTAGCCTCAGCAGACCAGTGGCAGGACAAGCAGAAATGGCTTCATGCTTGAGAGAAGGATAGGTTCAGATTAGATATTAAAAATAAATTCTTCCCTGTGCGGGTGGTGACGCCCTGGAACAGGTTGCCCAGAGAGGATGCGCTGTCCTTGGAAGTGTTCAAGGATATGCGGGATGGGGCTTGAAGCAACCTGGTCTTATTGCAAGGTGTTGGCACCTTTAAGGTCCCTTCCAATCCAAAATACCCTGGGATTCTGTGGTTCTGTGATAAAGGGTGACAAATGGTATTATCCCCTCTTATCCCTCTTCGATGAAGCCTGAGGAAGGGAAATGGCATCATAATAGAAGGCTACTGAAACCATCAGGATTTCTCTTCAGTCCACTGTAACTGTATGACAAGGGGATTCAATTTTCATCCAATGTCTTCAGGGTGCATTCCATTCAGCAGAATATTAGAGCGTTTTTAATTACTTCCATAATTTCAAGGAAGGTTTGTAGTCATATGCAACAGGAATTTATATTGGGAGAGAGGTACAAAGATGCGTGGGCAGCTGAGACAGAAGTGTGACACCACCACAGGGACTGCCTGCTCTGGCAAGTTTTCTTCTTTTGATATAAAGATGAAGGAAAAGCCCCAACCTGGTTTTAGCTGCAGAGGAACACCCTCTGGAGTCCCATGCTTTCTCTTAACTAATATTTTTTTGTCTGCTTGACACACTTAACTTGTGGTAGGATCCTCCAAGTCAGGTCTTTGTGCTGAGGGAGGCACCATTCACCACTGAGATTTCATAGGTAAAGATACAACATATTAGGTAAATTAGCAAATCATCAAAGAAGAAGAAATACCATATATTACTAGACAAATAGAAGATAACATAAACATAGCCTGAAAAAGAGAAGACAAGATATTTGATGTTTCAGTGTTAATGTCATCTACAAAAATAGTCGCCCCACCTCTTATACAACCTAAATATTGACAAAAAAAGGTTATGCTGATTGCTTTTGAGCTGCAACCTCCCATGGTTTGCTTTCACCACTCACCTAGCTTTAGAAAAAATGAATTCTGAGCTTCCTGGTTTCATGGGCCAAGGTCTGCACACACCAAATGTATCAAACACTTTAAATGACCGAATTTTGAATAATAACTTTTTTTGATCCATGACTTCAGTACTTTTGAGACCCTTTTTGGCTTTTTGGTCTGTATCTTGTCAGGAATTTACATCAGGCACCAAATAAATAGAACTAGAATAAAAATACATGAAGGAAAGTTAACAGCCCCACCCCTCAATCTCATCTTCTTTCCTCGGGTTTAAACTCAGACAGATCCTACATAATGAAACTTAATTGACTTTTCTATCTGTATCCTGTTCCACATCTGTACAGCATGTTTCCATGGAGCAGGACCTGCCCAGCCTGAGATGCCTTATGTTTGTTTGCCTTTTTGCTATCTTTCTGCTGAAACAAGGAAATAACAACTTGTGTCTCCACAATGTTATTGAGTGTCAGACTCCCTTATACTGCACTTACAAAACCGTCTCCTTATTAAACTGATTCCTTCCTCTCATTTATATCCCACTACACTAACCACCCCTTCAGCAGCTTACCTAATGTAGCAAGAATATGCACTTAAATTTGTCCTGTATAAAAGTATAATGAAGAAATAATCTCAGGGAGTCAATAAATGGTTGGCCATAAAGCCCTTCTGCTCCACCCAGTTAATCACCCAAGAATTTCCATAATGTCAACATCTTTATTCTCTGCAGAATCATAGCCTTGCTCCAGCTTTATTTCACAGGTGTCTTACCTTGGACACCTTTTTTAATATTCCCTCAATGAATTTCCAATTCCCCTGTTTTATTGGTAAGCTGAGACTTACCAGAGAAGCAGATCACTGACATATCACATTTACTTGATCCAGGGAGATCCCAAGTCTAGGATTGTTGAATGCAGAAGTAATATTTAATAGTATCTCTTTTAAAACCAAATTCAATCCCAAACATCCTCCAGCAAGTTGTGTTTGTTATCCTGTAACAAGTACCTCTCCCTGTCAACCAGTGCCCTGAGATAAGGAGCTCTTAGGAAGACTGTAATTTAAGTGATGCAAAAAATGTGATCTGGATGACATCAGCCGTGGAGCTCCTGGCATGGCCTCTAAGGGGGGAGGGTTATGGATCAGATACAGAGGCTCAAATATGGGTCTCTTTTCTCTGGCATCATTGCTCTTCTTGTTAAAGTAGCTCAGGATGGCTCTGATCCTGTGCCATACGAAAGAAATCGTGGTTAATATAGAACCCTGTGTGCCAGGGGTGAACCTGAGGCTCTGAACATCCAGAAACACTTTGAGAAGCTGGAGGGTGAAGGGCAGAAAATGCGTCTGCACACTTCAGTGCAGACATGCTTGCTGACGTGGGTACAGGCTTAAAAGCCTCATCCACTTCCAGGTAAGCCTCGGGTTCTAAATCTCTAAGGTGTCTTGGGAGGAAAGAACTTGAGCATTTTAACAAGTGCTCATGACAGTCTTGGCTTTGAAGATTTTCCCTTCCCCTGTGAATCCAGCCTGGGGAGAACGTCCACAGTGGGGAATCTGTGCTCTGACAATGGGGAGATGGGGAGATGGAGACCGGGAGAAATGGGGTTGGCAGTTGCCACAGAAAGTTGCCTCTGGTGACTTGGTAGTGGGCCCAGGGAGGCTCTGCATACCCAGGCAGTATTTGTGTGGGGGGAGTACACAACCACAGGATGGAGGAGGGGTTTGTGGAGGGGAAGAGTCAGAGCATGGTGAGAGGGAGACTTATCTCTTTCCTCATGGCCCTGGCTGCTTCCTTCCATTTCTGCATAAGGACCTTCCCATTCCCATCAGGCCTCAACAGTCCTTCCAGACCCCACTCTGTGAAGATTTGTTTGTTCCTCTTTTCTACCTGCTTTAAGAGAAACCTGCTATAATTCAAANTTGCAAAAAACTTCACTTGTGGACTTACCATGCTCCTTACTTTCCAACCTGAAGGAAGACACAGACATGTCATGAACAATTAGCTGAGGGAAGTCCTGTGAGCTGCAGGCACCTGGCAGCTCTGAGAGTTTTGCTGACAAGGGTGCAGACCTACAACATCTTGAGCTCCCTGAAAAAGGCTGAAGAGACTTCGGGCTCTCCTCGTGCACATGAGTCTTCACCCAGGGCACAGTGGAGCAGGTGTGGGACAGTCACGGGGCTGTGCTGACCCAGGGTGCCCTGGCGTCCTGGCATCCTGGCCATTAACCCCCCAAATCAAGTGGGAATCTGTGCACTTGAGACTGCTAGAGTCCTGCCACTGAAGCTGATATCAGTAGAAAAAAGGTGGGTTGTGTCTTCAAGTTCTTTTATTTGCTCTTAAGAGTATCCATCTGAGAGTGGGAATGGACCTCCTGCCCAACTAGCCATCTGCAGAGCAGAAGTCAAGCCAAAGGGACAAGAAGCACGTGGTGGGAAAGGCTGGCTATGCCTCTCATCTGGCTCCTGGCTTCGAAAGTTTGCTCCATTCTGGACTGATTGGTAAAGGTTCCAAACTTCCCAGCTGTCAGAAGGGAAGGACAGGCCAGTGCCTGTGGCACTGTGGTGCTCTGCCTCCAGCCCTTCTCAGGGGTAGGTAGGGGCCTTCTGGGGGCTCATCGAGGTCACTCCCCACCTTCTGCCCAGCCCCTGTCTGCACCCTGCTGCTGCCCTCCAGCAGCCGGAACAGGCCAGTGTGCCTGCAAGCAGGAGGCAGGGAGACCCTGCGGGTGGACTCCCACCCTCCAGGAAAAGTCAGCTGGAAGTGGAGGCTGCAGTGCATTGACCTGTGAGTGTTTCACCTCTGCTTCATCTTGGAAAGAACATCCATAATGCCTGCTTTGTTTGAAATAGTCTGTCCTGTCCTTGTGCAAAGAGGGTGCCGAAACAGAAGTTACGGATGACTGGGCCAGTCACCTAGTACCATGAGGAGCTGAGGGATGGGAAGTGGAGGCAAGATGCAGTGGGAAGGTGACTTGTCCCATCTGCAATAGACTGCAAGTGAACACTGCTGTTTCATCTGAGGTGGGCTGCTGGTCCCAGGGCTGAGGGCAACCATTGAAGATCTTTAGGACCATAGCAAAGAGTGAAAATCATGTGCTAAAATCTGAGTTGTATTCCCTATATTTTAATTATTGATTGGCTTTTAACCTTGATGCCAACTGCAAACATCTCTGCACAGACACAGATTATGAGGGAGAACAGCAGCCATAATGTATAATACCACAATTAACATAAGCAAGACTCAGATTTGGTGCTTGAAAGGCACCTGCCTGAGGCAGGTGTGGTGCCCCGTCCTGTCTGCCGGGGTCAGAGCAGTCACAGCTGTCACTTTTGGCTCTTGGCTTTTTGATGCTCTCAAAGAGGGTGCAGTACTGGTTGCGTCCCCTCCAAGAAGAAAGGAAAAGCCAAGTGACACATCCAACTGGATGCTGGAGGAGAGAACTGTGACTCAGCTGACCCCCTGCTGAGGGACAGTAGTGGATCTGCAATGAGGGAAGGACTTCTTGCAACCTTTTCCCAACCAAGGAATGGGAGGACCCCTTGAGCATCACTCAGCGAGGGGGACCCTGGGGAAGTGAACAGCTGTCCCACACGATTCCTTGTTCAAACTCATTGCCTTCCCCTGTTTGGTGTGATTTTTTCTGAAATAAACAAAGATTTAATTTTTTAAATTATTATTTTTTAACATCCTCTGCAGTCTCAGTGGAGACTTCCAGCCACCAACTCACCAGCTGTAGCTGAAATCTCAGCTCAGAGGGGTTTTGTTGTCCCCACCCTTTGTTTTCTTTTTTTTTTGTCCCTCCGCTTCTTTTTTTGTGTCCGCCGTCTTTTTTTGTGTGCACCCACTTTTTATTTTTGTATCCTTTTTTGTGTCCATCTTTATGTCCCCCATTTTTTCGTGTCCCCCTTTTTTATGTCCCTCCTTTTTTTGCCTTTTTCGTTGCTTCTGTTTCTTTCGTCCTCTCTCCTTTTTCCCCCCTTTTTGCTCTCCCTTTTTTGCCCCCTCTTTTTTCTTTAATCCTTCCCCCTTCCTCCTCTTTTCCCCCTCAATTTTCGTGTCGCAGTTGTTTATGTTTTATGTATTTACTGATTTCGCTACTCTCCCCTTGCTCATCCTTGTTCCCCTCCTCCCCTCCCATCCCATTTCCCTCCCCCTCGTCCCGCCGTGCCCAGTTTCGGTTTCCTTCGGGAGCAGCGGCGGCGGTAGCGGCTTCTGGGAATCGGCGCTGGCGGGCGCGGCCGCGGCCGCGGGAAGGCGCTGGTGCACCGGGGCTGGGGCCGGGGCCGGGGCCGGGGCCGGATGCCGGATCCGGATCCGGGGCCGGGTCATGAGTCAGGGGCAGGGATGGTTGGAAATTCCAGCCGCCCTGCCGGGAATCCCCGGCCGCGCCGGGAAAACACCCCCCAGGGCACCGGGCTGCTCCTGCCCTGATCCCCCGAAGGGGCTCAGGCACCCGCTCGATCCGATAACCCCTCGCCGAGCGCGGAGAAGGAAACCAGAATTGCTCTCTGGGATGAGTAATGCTGCTCGCCGGGTCAATTAAAGTGTTAAGGGAAGTATTAAAGGTTAATTCAAGTTAGTGTTGTTTCACGTTAAGAGTATGCTGTTTTCCCTGGCCATGCTAAAAAAGATGATTTATATATAAAATAGAAAAATTACATAAAATATTTTATAGCAATTATATAATGGTTATGTTATTTATTATGGATTGTATTTTAAAAATATAGTCGATAGTCCCCCGGAATATTAGCACGCACTATATATAAAATATATATTACACTTAAAATACAATAAATAATTATACATAAGTCAGCACATGTTTGTATTATCTATATGTCTTTTTCCTCTGGGCATAATAGAAAAGATGATTCTTTTGAACTTTAATATTACCTATGACTTTCTACATAAAGTCATAGGTAATATTAAAGTGCATCTGAAGCATTTCTCCCCTGAAGCAGGATCCATGTGGGTCGGAGGGCAGGTGTCTGCAGTGATTTGGGGGTACAGCGACCCAGACAGAGCTCCCAGTATCTTTAGAGTTCTAAAGTTCCTTTTTTATTTGCTGACCCTGGGCTCGTCTTGCTGACCCTGAGCTCGCTCTGCTGAATTGTGCTAGCAATGTGTTTCAGTTTCTTCTCGTGGGTAGTCTCATCACGCCCTTTTCAGGCTTAGCGCACTCGTTTCTCCTCCCCATTCCTAGGTGTTTTCCACGCCCCGCTGTAGCTGGAGCCAAATCAGCCCATTCCTTTTTCTCTACCTTTTGGCCCCTCTCAAAGTGCACGCTCTGAATCCGGGGAAACCTGTCCAGGGAACTTCCCTGTGAGCAATTGCCTGCCTGGATTTAACTTGTATGTGGCCGCACCCGGGGTTAAACTGCTCTGCTGATGTCGCCTTGTTCTTTAGGCAAGGACTTCTGGGCTGTCGCCTCCTTCCTGCTCCAGTGAAAACCGAGGCAAAGGGTTCATAGGATGAGTCCGGCGGATTGTGTCCCACAGAGATTGCCTTCCTCTGGGTGTCACTGGGGGCAAAGATTGCTGTGGAGATGTGCTGAGCACGAAGGGGACTTGGGCTCATCTCAGGAATCGCAATCACTGCGAAATGAGGGACTTGAATCGAACGAAGGAGCTCTGTGCACCAGAAGGAAGGAAAGCCCTGTTCAAGATTTTTCCTGAGCAAAAGCTCTCCCGGCAGATGTATCGAGCATTTCTGGTCTTCTGTTGCCACCTGCCGTCAGCCGCCCACATGCTGCCTCCCACTCTGTGCGGAGGCTATTCTGCTTTGAGGATTGAGCTGGAGCAGAGTAAAGCGTCTGACAAATCAACGTCTGCACAAACAACTTATAAATAATAATTTTGCTGATTAACACTTGTTTCACCAGGAATTGTTCCTGCTTTGCCCATCTTATGGAGCAATACTGTGGAAAACTGTATTTTTCCTTCATGAAAGTTGGATAACTCTAGAAAACACTGGGAAAATCAGCATTGGCAAGAAAATGTTTTGTTTCTGCATATTTGTTCTGTTATCACAGAATTATCACCCGTCTTTCCCCAGGTGTTCCCGAGGATGCCCCTGAAAAAAGAGCAGCGACGCTGACATGTTGTATCATGTTGTATAGGGACGTGTGGTATGGGGACATGTCTGACACAGGAGTCTGGAATACACTAAATCAAACTCTTGGCAACACTGTGACGAGTGCCTTGCTCATCTGCTCAGCTTTTTTTTTCCCCACCATGTCAGAATTGGTAGATTTTGGAAGAAGCTTCTCCTTTGATCAGAAAGTCACTGGTGGAAGCCACCTCTCACTCTGACCAAAAATCTCTTCTCAATTTTGTTCTAATTTCTTTCTTTTATATATATATATGATAAAGAAATTAATTTATGCTGGGATATTCATAGAAGAATATGCAAACATCATCCAGGGAGCTAGAGAGAACATGTGAGCTCAGCTCTGTTACAGAGGTGGGTACCTTAATGGACTCTGGTTTTTAATTCATGCATCATTAAAAATAGCTTTCAGCAATACATTTGCTCACTCACCTCAAAGATCTAATTCCCCTGACTGATAACAAGATTTCCTGAAGTGTGGGAATAGCTTGGAAGAAATTTGGGGGGAAAGAGGGGGGGAGAACGGCAGAGACAAGCAATTATTCACTTAATTAAAAGTAGTAAAAACACAGAATAAATATTTTTTTAAAAAAACCTTTTGTCTATAAAATACAACATAATTTAATTGACACAATAGAAATAAATTTGTACTGATCTAAACACTCCTATCCATTAACATTATTAAAAACCCATTAATTCTCTAAGTACTATGTGTTCAGATCCTTACAAATCTTTAGCTGTCAAATTTAGACTGATCTACCAAAGCTGCAGGTAGAGTAAAATCCCAGGATGTGTTTCTCAGTGCTTATGGAATAAGAAGGTTATGTGAGAGCAGTAAAACATTCCAGTAGAAATCTGACCTTAAACCTTCAAAGTTAGAAGGGTATTCTGACTGTCCCATATTGCTGTCGCTCCCCTGCACTGGCCCAGTCTGGTTTCAAAACTGGCAAAGGGGATATATTCACATCCTATATCATCTGTCACTTGGTGTTGATCGCACAGCAAGGCCTGTGGGGCCAGGTGATGGTTGGATGAGTGGTGCATTGTGAACCAGCTGCTTCTGTTCACACCCACCCCTATTCAGTCTCCCTGTGACTCAGAAATTACTTCTTCATGAGAGACACAGCCTAGTCAGGTCCTTCTATAACCCCCTGCATGATTTGGTTTATCAAGCATTTAAATATTCATCTCAAAATACAAATGCCATTTTGCCACCAAATACTTTGAGATGCCAAACATGAACCAGTGCAGTACCACTGAAACTGAAGGTGTGCCCTGCCAAATTTTAATGCAAAGGCAGAACACTTCCTAAACAAGGAAAGGTTTTACTGCTCATATAAATTTACAATAATTTTAGAAACTTCTAACACTCCACTCTTGTGTTTTTTAATACTTTTTGGATGAATGTCATCAGCTTTTTTATAAATATTGTTGTGGTCCTTCTTTCTGTATCACATTTCCCCTGAAAAATGAATCAAGAAAATGAAATTGTTTAATATTTAATCATTATTTAGAGCTTTTAATCTCAAAATAATTTTATAAATGATACTTTAAAAAAAATTTGCTTATCACACATATGAGTCCTTGTTTTAGAGGTGAATCAAGCTGAATATTAACACAAGGGAAGGATATGAACATTAATTAATGCCAGGATTTTTTCTTCCATGTACTAAAAACAAGCCTGTACAGAAATTACTCTCTTTTGTAGATGTAAAGACATACTTGTAAATTATAGATCTTACATTGTTACATCTCTGCTGCATGATCTGTGGCAGACAGCAAATAAATTCCTACCTCTTTTCCCAGGTTTGGCATGAGCCATTGCTTCAGTCTTTCAAAATTCTGGAAAAAAACACTGAATTTTTTCATAGCTGGATAATTTTTCAGCTGTTCTGTTCCTTTGAAGATTGTGCTGATACAATTCACATCCTAAGATGGAAGAAATAGAAAAATTGAGATACAAGTATTCATAACCACAAGCTACAATGAGTTTCTCAAAAAGCATTTTGAGTTTTGCCCAGCTGCCTGGGTGGCAAATTCATTCTTACTGACTTTTGGACTTCAGTATGCAAACAGCTTAGGCAAGTGTGCTTATCTGCTGTAAACATATATTTACTCTGCAGACAGAAACCTGGCAAAGGACAATATCTGCTGGTGTGTCTTGTAATGTCCAGATGAAATATGTCATTGTTTAAAGACTCAGCCCTGCCTCTTCTGAAGCCATGTGAAGACTGTTTTGATTTCTCACATCTGCTCCTGTCTCTCCAATGCAAGAGAAAGAAAATAAATGAACTTAAGGCTGCTCCAAACATTAACCCATGTGACATCTGACACCTGTGTGCCAGGAAAGATGGGGACAGCGGTCACCCTCTCATTTCCTGGCCCTTGTCCTGCCCCAAAGGTGGCCATGCTGGTCCTTTGCCACAAAGTAGTCACTGGCTTTGGCCTCCAAGACTTTGTGGTCTGGAAGGCCACCAGAAGGGGGAGAAGGGATGTGGGATGGAAGCCAAGCAAGGAGTGATGGATGATGGTCACACTCTCCAGTGTGGGGTCATTTTGAAAGAGATCAGCTAAACTCACAAAGAAGGAGAGGACACGACATCAGTGGCAGGAACAGATTTAGATGTTATGGGAGAAGAAAGTGATGAAAACTGAAGAAAAACCTAATCACTGAAGATTGGAGGAAATGCAAGCAACTGCTGAAGGTCAGCATTGCAACCATGATGTTCTTTACCCATGTGTATCTCCTGTTAGTCATTCCTGGATGCTGCATGATGAATAAGATCATTTTTTCCCACAGCCTTGCTTGGGAAAACACATACTTCTGCCACTGACAAAAAGCGAATGCAGAGACATGGAGGAAGTCTCTGTCACCTCTGGACCCAAACAACAGGTGAGAGGGAAGCAGCTCTTCCCGTCGAAGGAGAGCTGGGCATTGGCACAGTGGGTTGTGGTGGCACCACCAGGGACCTCATCAGGAGAAAGGATAAGTGAGTTGCCACCACTGGGCACTGCTGATTCTGGGTCAGAGCTTCAGAGCTAAAGCCTCAGCCTAGGAAGAGAGGTCCTCCAGACAAGATCCATAGAGAAGTGATAGAACTGGGAACTTTACATCTGAATTGCAAGAAATGGGTTGGATTGGGATGGAATGGATGGAAACCATAACCCTCCTGTAGCTAGTTGGGGGCAAAAATGGGAATTGTTCTGCTGCTTCAATAAATCAGCGAGTCAGATAACATTCCCACAAATAGCCATCTGTCCACACTATTAGCAGAAGAGCTCTGTGCTGGACGGTGGTCTGTGGAAATCAAGATTCTAGTAGATGCACAGCAAAGAGAAAAGCTTCATGTCTGCATGATGAGGGAGTAATTTAAAGTTATCTGAAAAAGAAAATCTGAGAGGGGGTAGGAGAAACTTATCGGAGATGCAAAAGAAGATGGAAAATGCATGAAGGGGAGTTTGATGTTTAAGACAGACACCCAGTCATAGTGTCCTGTTCAGGGGCCATTAACATAATCATTCAGAGAAGATGAGATTATACAACTATTTAATTCTCTGACTGAGGGTAAGGATATAAAAAGCTATTTCTAGAAGTTGACTAAATGAAGTAGACTAAACAGAAGGATTTTTCAGACATACAAGCAGGAAGCGTGAATGAATGTGTTCTTTTCTTTTTAGCTGTATCTCATTCAAAAAACTGATTTGGAAAATCATTCTATATGTGTGTGTTCTGCAGGAGATTTACAAAAACATAGAACAAGTATAGTTGCCGTCCTTTTATATTACAGCACCTTTTTTGACTCATCGTTTGATTGGTTTTAATAATGTTTTTTATTTAACAACGCTTTATATCTTATAATTAATTTTGTATCTTATAATAACTACACTGAAAGTAATTGCTCTTGAATACAAATGGAGTATTTTAGGAGACAATTTAAGAACTAAATTTCTAGTGAAGAAATTAACCAAAAAAGTTACTTTTATTTTAAAAAACTTTTACTTACAGCTATATCTTTGGGAGTTTCAATCCTCAGATTCTGAAAAAAATGACACATTAATTCAGCCTTTCAAATATCTTCTTCATTAACACTGATAAAAATATAATAGATAAAAACATAGGCTTTTTTACTTTCAAAAAAAGTTAAATGTTCAAGAACAAGAGGATTCAGTATATTAAATTTTAGATTAGAAAAATGGAAATTTAATTTACCTGAATGTCCTTTGTCATCACCTCACACATTTGCTGTAGTAGAGTCAGTAATTCAGCCATGCTGCTCATCTGGGGAGCAGCAGAGGTGCATGCAGCCAGCAAGAGAAGGTAGAGATGGGTCTTCATCCTGCTGATGTGCTCAGAGAACCTGTAAGTGGTTGTGGACCAGTCCTCTACCATTTTATGGTCTCTACATGGAAATAACTGCTTAGGTTGAATTTTAAAACTGGTTAAAAAAAATGTAAAAGAAAAAAAAAAGCTCCATTCATTGAGACTTTCTGGAAGAGAAAAGTTCCAGTAAATTTGGTATTTAACCTTGGGACAGCCTCCTTACCCAATCAGCTTTTCCATGGAAAGTAGGTAGTAAATATATAAGGAGTGGCTTTTCAACTTGAAAATGAGTAAAGCATAGAATGACCCAAAGCATGACCAAGCAGATGCCATCTCCACAGCACTTCTGTAGATATCAAAGCTTCTTTGTTCATGGACTGTGATCACTGCTAGACAATAGGAAAAAGACTGGCATAAGAAAAAAACCCCAACACAACCCCATGGAAAATATGTGGCCCATTGCCTAGAAAGGAAATATTACAGCACTTGTGCAATATTGGTGGCAAAATTTTGACAAAATTCAGGTACTCTGTAAGAGTTAATTAATTTACAGCAGGACAAGCCACTGCCCTGAAGCATCAGGGTGTCCCTGGGGATGGGCACAGCAAAGTGGCCCTTTTTACATGGGAAGGAGGGATGCAGGGTGTCTTGAGTGCATCAGCCTGGACCTCATGGGCACAGTCAGTTGATTTTGTATCAGGACAGTGGTCCCCTTACCACCCCATTCTCTGGCCAGAACCTGAGAAAGGGGAAGCCTACCAGGTTTGTGAGGGTCCAGTCTAAGGTCTTCAATCATTGAAGGCACTGTGGTGTGTTACTTGGCCAAATCAGCCTATGACTTGTGTTTTTCTCTTTCTTGGAAGCTGGAAAAGCTCATTTTTTACTTCTTTTTGAAACATATGATGTTATTTTACAGAATCAAAGGCAACAACCATGGTGGCTGCAGTGCAGCCCTGTGTCTGCCAGGCAGGAGGAGATCCGCTGGCTCCACTCATGGGGTCTGATGCCACAGCATTTCAGAGTAGGCATCTCAATATCTGAATACTTTGAATTGGGGAAGTCAAAACTCAGTAGTGGTTATGTGGCTCAGCTCAAGCTAACCTGCAAGCTGGCTGCTGCCTGCTTTGCTCTGTTTGTCGTCTCTAACAAGATGAGGGTTTTTTCCACACTTCATGCTTATCTGTAGAACTTTCTCATTACACAGCTCTGAGGATCATATCTTTGTAGGAGTGTGGCAAGTAATAAGGAAGAAACTTTACAATGCGGAGGTAAAACACTGGCACAGATTATCTGGAAAAGCCTCATCCCTGGAAGTGCAAGACCAAGCTTGGGTGGGGGTCTGAGCAATGTGGTCTAGTGGAAGGTGTCCCTGCTCATGGCAAGGGGTTTGGAACTAGATGGCTTTAAGGCGCCTTTCAATTCAAACAACTCTGTGATTCTGTGGACTCTGCATCTCTGGGAGATGCAAAGGCAAAGAGCCTGCCTTGCACTACCAGTTGCCCTTGCGCTAGATTTGTAAGCCATAAAACTGAAAAGACTAATACCCACTTTTGGCTCACTGTGTTTTTGGTATTTCACAGCATGCTTCCTTTGGTCTCCTTCAAACTCATACTGGTTTGCAGGCAAAGCCTCCTCTCCCCTTTGGCTGGTACCTGGGCTGCACTTGCCAGCCAGACTGATGTTCAGCCCCACCATTAGAGACCTCTGCGGGCAACTCAGCTTTATCTCACGGTTTGTTGGAAAACCTCACTTTTTTCACCTTTTCCTTGGCTGACAGTTGGCCCATCCACTGTAGCATGGTGTTTCCTGTCCCCACTGCAACGGATTGCCCATGGCACTGCTGGACACTGCTGTGCCCCCCACCTCAGACCTCCCTACTCTGGGGCTGCTTAGCACAGAGAGCACATCTGTCTTCAATTCCATTCCTGGCCGGCACAACCGCCAGCAGATTTTGTCTCAAGCTTTTTCTTTTCTTCCCTGTCCTGCATTTGGTATTTGTGGCCACTTCTGCAGAATCCCAGCACTGTCCCAGAACTTTGTATGACCTCTATGACTGTTCTTTTCCCCTTGATAAACTTAGTCTGCAGGAGATAATTCCCAGTTCTGAAGAATTCACGGGTATTTTTTGTTATATATAACAGTAACATGAGCTGGTCTTTCAGCTTTTCCCAGCTCCAAAGGAACAAGATTGGTCCTTCACTGCTTGCTGTTTTACCACTCTCTCTTCTTGTGACATATTCCAAAATCACTGTACTTTTCAATGCAGGGATTTTTCCTTTTCCTCTTTTCCTTCTTTTTTTCCCCTATTTTGCTTGAGGTAACAGAACTGCTCAAGTGCCTTTTTTTCCCCTCTAAGCTGGCTCGGTGTCCCTACACAAATCATAGTCCCATCTCCCGAGAGGTTCACTAATGTACAGATGGTTTGGGGTTTTGTTTTTAACATGAATGCAGGGTTAAGAAGTTGAAGGAGGATGTAAGAAAAAAACAGGGCAATGTAAGCAACAGATCCTGACCTCAATACTGTAATCTCTGGTATTTACAGTTCTGGAATTTGTCTGATTTGACACCACAAACACAAATAGAATTGGTAGGAATAGGAATATTATTAAGCAAAGAAAATATTTCAGAAAAAGCTCTGGAGATCAGAATAACAGGCAACAAGTGGAAATCCACACTGCTGGATTTATCCAAAGTGTCTCTATTTCAGTTTGGAATGATCAGGAGATGGAAGTGAAGTGCATAAATAATCTAATTAGTCAGTTAATTAATGACATTTGATACTAATGAAAAAAGCATTTTGGTGGGAGTCAGAGTGTGATAGATGTTCACATTGGAGCTGGTTTAGGAATATTATTTAAGAAAATAATCAGATGATGCTGAGTATGAAAACAAAGTTGTCCTAAAGGCTGTGCAAGGTGCTGCTGATGCCAGCTGGGATCATCCCAGGCAAGGGCATCTTTGAGTCAAGAAATGGTGATGATTCCTGCAGGTATGTACCTGCATTAGGTTGATAGACTCAGTGAATGCCTTGTAAGAACTGAGCTGCAACTCTTTGTAGGAGCTGGTTTTGCTCTTTCATGAAGATGCATGTGAAGTTACAATGTTTAGGTAAGGTTTCTTTACTGACGTGAGTGAAAAATGCAGCACTGCTATGGTGCAGTAATCTTGTGCCTCTGTAGCCTGCCAGGCTCGAGGAAATGGAAATTTCTGGAAACCAGGGAACAACTTCTGCAGAGATGTTCTGGAATGCTTTCTCATGTGGTTATGTTTCAATATTTTGTTCTGGGAACTTAGCTTAAAGCAAACCATTTGAAATAGAGTTTTATCTTATCCTGACAAATTTTCTGATCCTCAAACTCATCCAATCTCCTGGGGTTGTAGAACCTGTTTTAAGCTTTACTGACACTCTCCTAACAGACAGTAATGAAGAGAACCCAAGTGAGTGCAAAAAGCAGGTCACTAGGAGGGAGTCATATTCACCATATTTAATGAATGATTCTTTAGCTTTTTGCTGCCTTCCAGCAGTATGTGCCCCTTGTGAGGGTGGCTGATGCAGCAAGGTACGCATGCATGTCTGGATGCTCTAGCAGTGAGCAGAATTCCTGCTTCCTACAAAGGACAGCAAAGATAAATGCCTGGACTTAGTTCTTGCATCCCGAAGTAGTGCTGCTCCTGGAGAATCTCTGTCCCAAAACTGCCCTGATGATTCTTTAAAGGCCAGTTAGAAGCCAGAGAAATTGTGAAATTTAGTGAGACTGGTTTTGACATAAATTACATGAAATAAAACCTTTTCCTGGGAAATAGGCTGTTGGGAGGAATTTTATTGACAGTTCTGTGACAGTCCGTGGGAGTGACTGCTTTCTGGAAACAATATATGCAATATCTGGCCAGGTTTTTCACAGCTCCCTTTTAGCACTGGACACTGCTGCCGGTGGGGATCTGCCAGATTTTATTCTAAGAGCAGCTTGGCCGAGCTTTCACAAAATGTGATGCTTCCTATTGTGAAAAATAAAGGCAGAAGAGAAAAGACAAGGAAGGGAAGTGTTGCTTAAGACTCAGACAAAATGTGGATGTCATCTGCTGCTCGCTTTCTGCCCTGGGCTGGAGCAAAGGCACGACTGCTGGCTGGTCCAGACTGTATTAGAAAGTTTCTGAGCACCATGGGAAATGCCAGTAGAATGGTAGCCAGAATAGTGAAATGCTTAAAAAAACCCCTAATCCATTGTCATGTATCTCCCTGAAGTGCCAAGGCAGAAGAACAGTGGTGGGAGGCTTATCGTTTCAGATCTCAGGACTTCCTTCCGGCAGCTTTAGCACCTCTTCTGTTTTCTAAAATCCTTTAGCTTCCCTCACCAGAAAATGAAACTTGTAGGAGCCCAGAAACCGGTGATTATGATTTTTTCAGCCGAAACCACTCAGTTCTTGTCCTTAAGTGTTTTGTTTCTTTGTTTTCTGATTTTTATGGTGGCAGCGACACACTGGGTTTCAGTTTCCCCCGCATCACACCCTGCAGCAGGAGCCTGCCTCAGCGCAGGGTGCCCTCTACGAGACCTTCCCGAGAACAGACTCTGCCTAGTTTGGGTGGATTTTTTGCTTATACATCCTGAAAATGAAAGTCTTAAAAGGCTTTTCCTCTTCACTCACAGGGTAAACAGCATTGTGTATATTGCATGTGACTTTTAAAACTTGTATAAGCCAGTTTTGCAATTTTCTCTGCTCTTGTGTGTGCAGCCTTTCCCTGCCAGAGCTCCTAAAAACCTTTTTCATGTCCCTGGATGACTACGGTTTGAAAGACCACCTTTCTTTTCTCTTTTGAAATGACTTTTCCATAGGTTGACAGCATGGTAAATAGATAATACACCATGTTTGGCAGCACACTAAAAATCCACGCATTAGTGTGCTGCCAAACATGCTACTTTAGTGTGCTGCCACTCAGGCTACTTTAGAATGCTCCCAAGGATTCTAAATTGTTTTATAATTCTGGCACTGCTATTCCTGAAGAGCACAGAGCATAAAACAAGAATTCCAGGTGCTCCAAACTCTGTTAACCTGTGCTAATGCAGGAAGTAAAACACTTCCATGAGAACAAAATGGAAAGAAAAGAGATTTTGCTGTGTGGATGGACCCACTGAAAGGTAATGAGTTGGAATAGTGAAAGAATGTGCTTTAAATTATGAGCTGAGCTTATACAAAGTTGCATACTTGTAATTAGAGATGTCTTCTGCTTAATTAGGTAATTAAACTTCAGTCTGGTCATTTAAGAACTTAGTAGCGTTTCTCTATACTTGTCTTGTGAGCTTTAGGTTGGTGTGAGTGAGCAGTATTTTCCCCAGTGCAGGTACAGCACATTATAGCTCACACTTCTAGCATGTTTTGGAGGGAAAGATGAGTTCTTAGCATGACCTGTGTTAATATTACAGTAATTCAGCAATGGCTGGTTGAAAGGGGTTTTGATATATAGAGTTTCTGCAAACTTTGTGGTAAAGTGCTGCCTTTGTTCCTACTTTTCAGTTTTATGCAGAAAGCTGGAGTGAAACATAAAACACTAGAAAAAAGTGATGTTTCCCAGCCTTGCCCCAATTTTAGCAGCTGTACATCATTTACAGTTACTTGTAAGAGCTGATGATGAAGTACTTACATATCTCCTCTGAATAAGACAGGTTTCCCAGCTTCCTGTGTTTTTCTGGATGCATTTTTGATTCCTTGGGAGCTGAGTCAGAAGGGCCCTTTTTAGAGAGGTGCCTTCTTATGTTTGCTTATACAAAGTTCATTGTTTTGTTCTTGTCTGCTCTTGCTAAACCTCCAGCAGTGACTAACGGTGTGGGCATGGTCTTGTGGGACAGTGTTCTTCAAGTTTCCTCTTTACCACTCTCTTTGCTTGCTCTGGAGAAGATTTATTAGTTTCAACACTTACTGGATTAGCCACTGTCACACTGCTAATACCAGTGTCTGGATTCATACTGGCTTTTCTCGGTCACCAAGATATTTTTGATGTGCACCCTTTCATTTCTTTTAAAATCTTGTCTATCTGCTACAGTCATCACAAACTGGATAGTTCCTTGGACATAACCATGCTCCATTACTTAATCCTATTGTTTATTTTAATAGACATGGGCTACAACTTCCCAAGAATACATCTATGTCAAGTATTTTTCACTTAAAAGTTACACAATGTCTAGCTGGGCAGAACTTCAAACTGCTTCATGCCCCAAAAGCCAGCTAAGTGAATCAACAGCCTTTCATTTGGAATTCAAGGAATGCTTCCACACACTAGCAAAAGTGTTGTTTTCCTCTGACACTTCAGGTTCTAGAAAAATGTTGTATTTTTATTTAGGAAAAGCGACATGTAATCACATTCTTCACTTCATAAAAAATACAGCTTTAGGCAGTTCTGAGAAGAAAAACCAAACAAACCAATCCAGCCTAAATTACACAACCTTTGCTACCACCACTGTTATCTGTTTGATAATTATCACTGTATTTCTATTGCAATAACTCAGAGACCTGCTCAGGGTTTTGTTTTGGCTTGTCACTGAGCCAACAACACTAATTCCTGACTCTACTACAAAATTTGAAGATACCATGGTTGAAAATAAATTTGGAGTAATATTAAATTAAATATGATCTGCTTGCACACTAAATATATTAATTAAATAAAGAATGTGTATCATGCATGTATATCACACTGAAATTATGTTGTAGAATTACAGGGAAACACATTGTTCTCAAACTTAATTATGCTTATATTTAAAAGATAGCCTTCTCTCCTTTTTATTCCTGCCTTCAGATGATAAATATTTGACAATTTTGTAAGTGCCTGCAGAAGAGCACAGCAATGGATCTGACTCTGAATCTGTATATTTCTTGATTTCACTCATATAGCCTTGACTTATACTCCAGTTATTATAGTGCACAACCTCCACAATATAATATAATAATATATATAATTATATTATTATATGCATATATTATTATTTAATATATAATATTTTAAGTTCTTTTATTCGTGATCACTTTGAATATTAGGGTACAAATATAAAAGCCCTCTATAAATTAAATAAATACATTAATAATTGCAATGAGACATAAATATCTGATAGTTCATGTATGAAACATGCATATAATGTTAATGTTGTGGTGTCTCTGTGGTGCTCTGTCTTCCATCAGAACCAGCTCTAGTGTTGGATAAGAGTTGTCTCCAAGTATCTGGGGTGCCAACACCTGTCATCAGGACTACCAGCAGTTCTCATGCACCTCCTGGAAGTATCTTGTGAAGTGCTTCAGGGCTGTCTGTTGGGGCAGGTATCTCATCGGACAGGATATGGTGTCCTCAGGTTGCTACAATAATGGTAATAGCAAAAAGGTAATAGTCAAAATAATGGAGGAAATAAGAACGTATTGCTGAGAAGGTGTTGGTGGCTGTTCAAGGGGATGTTTAATAGAAGGAAAGACAGATCTGCATGAATGAACACAGAGAAGACATCTGAGTATCAGGAATACTTCTTCCCGGCTGACTTTTCTTACTGAGATGTGGTTTAGGGCCATTTCTTACTAGTGTCCTGGCTAATGACAAGTCCCGGGATTTGTCTACAGGTGATGCATCTTTTAGGAAACTAACTTCCATCCAGACCCTATGAATACAAGTAGTTCCTGTAAAACCACTGCTGAGCAGCAGCCATAATGCTCAACACTGCGAAACTAAGGGTATGCAGAAATGGCATCAAAATTTTGCTGTTGACTTTAGTCGGCCAGGATGCTGAGATGATTAATTTCATGCTTTGAAAACAAGTGAGTAGTACATTCACATAATTTTGTATTTTTACCTCGGGTGTCCCTAATCTAGCCAGGGGAGTTGGAATTAGATGAACTTCAAGGTCCCTTCCAACCCAAACCATTCCATGATTCTATGACTATAACTAATTAATGAGAAACTCATACTTACTGTATGTGTTTTCTTTAAAGCTGATGTTATGTGATACATGTTTACCTCCATCAGAGAAATATGGGTTCTTGCTGGATTATTCTGAAAGGAAACTTTCAATCCTTCTACGGTTCTTTCAAGTTGACAAGGAACATGACTGCACTAAAAAAAAATCAAATAGCAGCAAAATTATATTCTGCCAAATGAGTTAATTTTTATCTTTCAGTTAATTAAATAATTATTTGCATGCATAGCAGAAACAGAAATTCTGTGCAAATACAGAAAAAGATACTTCTTTCCTATGTTTTCTGAGGTTTGATAAAAAATCTAAAGTGGGAGAGAAAGGAAACACATTTTAAAAATTGTTATAAAGGAAAATAGTGAAAAGAATTGTAAAGACAGACTAAAACCCACTGGGGTTGCAGTTTTATCAAAACCACACTGAGTAGCCCAAGGATGTTAGATCTGCCAACTCCCTCTCCCAGCAATATCTCCCATACAGGACAGAAGCACTGTACCCATCTGTCTATATCTTAGCCTTCTTTAAAGCTGCAAGCTCTAAACATTTTTTCCTCTAAAACAACAGGCTAGCTGTTCTTAATTATTTTTCATTAACCTTTTTTCAGTTTACAGAACTTGAGAAATCTCCAGACCACAAACTGAAACCACTGATCAACAGGGTTATGGGCAATAACTTCTTGTGCCAACAAATTGCTTCCTTCAGACACAAACTTCATGGTGCTTTATAACACTCAACTTGTTTGTTTGCCAAGAGGTAAGAATATTTTAGCACTTCAAGCACTAACCCTATTCACCCATCTTCGGTTCTAAACGACAGCAGGTGATGTTCAGGGTCTGCACCTCAGGCAGTAATGTTGAAAACAGCCTCAGAAGTAATCTCTCTGCAAGAACTCCTGAAATTGCCCTGAGCAGGAATATAACCAGTCTCAGAGACCTTGGTCACAGAATTGGTTTTTTATTTCCATAGCTTCACTGAATTTTACAGAACTGCCCATGAAAAATTAGTATACATATTCCCTTTCAGTGAGATTTGGTCTTTTTTTGTAGTCTAACTCTACCAAAGTTTAAGTCTAACAAAGCATCATCATTTTCCAAATAATTTACAACAGCACAATAAAGAAGTTTGAAAGTCTTACCTGAAATTTCCCCTTGGGTACTGGAAGAAAGATCTAAAATTTTTTAAAAGAATATATTGTTAGAAGATATTTCTCCTCTAAGTGACTGCCACATTGTTAAACATCTCAAACTACATATCATCTTCATCAGGTTTTCTATTTCTGAACTTCCTTTGGGGAAACAATTACAACACCAGCTTCTGAGGAAAGCTTGATATGCAGTGTCTTGAGCATCTCAACTTTAACAAACAAAACACAGTCATACAAACTAGAGCTGAAAGTAACCCAGACTCCATTTTTTATTTCCATCAAAAGAACTGTAGGAAATGAAGAAAAAGAGATAACGACCCACCTCTTTGTTTGGTAGAGCCACTAGAGCCTTGAGGTTTGCTTGAAATTCTTCAACTGCACCTCCCATTGAGCCAGGTAAGCAGCAACTCACCAAGAAGACACAGAGCAACAGCATTTTGGGTTCAAGGAAAGTTGTGTTTGATTTATGGACCATACTCTGCCTATATATACCTTGAATATTAGATGAAAGGGAAAGTTTTCTCATATAGGAAAAGGCACAAGACCATAGTGTGAGTTATCATAGGCACTGTGGGATGCCCCACTGGGGACCAGTTGGGGGTTTCCTTCCTTCTGACATCAAGTAAGGGGAAAATACCTTTGTGGATAAGAGATGTCATTTTCTTACATGATATCAAAAACTCATCACAGGAAATAGGAGCATTCCTTCTGTAACACAGATCTTTATGTGGTTCTATTCTTACTTTTGCATCACATAATCAAAGAGAGGGAGATCTGAAAAGCTATGTAAGTTTTTACATCCCACTCAGTAATATGCCATCCTTTGTTCAGTGGGATTTTCTGAGATGAACTGCAGTTTGAGGCTGAGTAAAAAATACCAGTAACTTCTTAGACATATACAGACCCTAATGCTACTTAACCAGTTTTGATTCTTTACCCTTCCTCTCTCACCGTCACTGTTTGGGGAAATTCAGCCTAGAACACATGGATCGAAAAGGCATGGATTTAATTGACAGCCCAGCAGTGAAAGCATGACAGGTATTATTGGCTGGAATTACCTGTCCTGGCATCGGGTAAAAACCTTGTCCCTTAACGTAAGTGGAAAAACTCTATCTACTGAGGAAAAAATCAAAGTGCTTAAAAATGACTGAAACCTATTTTCAGATGACTGGCAAGAGCTTATGAGAGGGTAACATTCATTAAAAGGTTACAATTTTCCAGCAAAAATTAGACAAAGCATTCAACGATGTGAGAAGAGTTATCTGGTTTTCCATAGCTATCTGCTTGAGAGGCCCAGAAAAAGACCTTGTACACATAGAATTATCAGTTTCTCAACACATAATTTCATGGCAGATGTGTTTTTGTTCAAAATACTGTGTCGTAGTTTGACCTGGGGAGGAAAAACTCAAAGAGGAGTTTTCTCTGTGAGTACTCCCCTGGGAGTTGATAGTGACCAATTGGAGGCTGGTTTGGTTATTGACAGCGTGAAGAACCAATTGAAGAAAGTTAGTTCGCTCCGTGAACACACATTTTGAAGGAGGTAATCCGGAACTGAGGTCTCTTGGCTTTTCCGGCAGCAGTGCAGGTAACAGGGCCTGGCCTGGCTCCACTGCAGGCCTGTGGGCCTGGCAGGGGGCCGGGCTGGGTACCCTGTCTGGGGAGCTGGCATGTCCTGGCAGAGAGAGAGGTAGAGGGGGTGGCCATGGACAGTGGCCAGAGAGACTCAAACTAATATAAAAATCCCAGCCGCTTCCCCCCCCTTCCCCAGCGTGGCTGGTTTCTGAGATCCTGGCAAAGCTCCAGCACTGTGGCCTTGGTTTTTTTTCTTTTCCCTGTGCAAAAATCTTAACTCTTTTAATGTTCAGATGAGACTTGCGGACTTTTTCAATCCTCCCTGGAGTGAAAAGGAAAAAGGAGATACTCTGAAGTCAGTGAAGCAAAAGCTAAGTCTTTAAGTTTTTTAGATGGAAGGAGAATGAGGAGATGCTGTGAAAATGGCTGAAAATCCTTTTGTAAGATTGTAGGGATGAACTGATGTACTGAATATTCCTATAAACCATGGAGAAGACATGGGGGGGTTGGAAATGTTCCATTTGATAGTCATTTGACCAAAAGCACCTGTGTTGAGAATCCGTTGTCCCGAGGAAAGAAGGGGAGTCTCGGTTTTCAGAGAATGAAGCATGAACAGAGAGAAAAGAGATGAAGAGAACCTTTGCTTTGGAACATTTCATTCTTAAAAGTAATACCCCATGTATTTTGACCATTGACCCACAAGTACAGCTTTGGGAAGGCTGTGGAGTTGGGAGGAGTGCCACGACTGCAGATACCGGGCGGATGCAGAATCGTGAAAATGAAACCACGAGAAAACTGTTTTCTACTTTCTTGTGGAAAAAATCCCTATAGCCTAACAAGAGGAAGCTTCTCACTCCAAAGTGAATGGAAGAAGGGACTGTTTGAGTTGGGAATTAATTGAAGCAGTTTCTTGTATGTTTGTTCCGTTGTTATGAAGGTTGAAAAAGGTAAGGAAAGAGTGGTCTGACAATCTTATTCTGGATTTTTTTTTTCCCCCTTTGTGTAGTTAATAAATTTCTTGTTATACCCTCTTAAGTTTTAGGCCTGCCTTGCTTCTACTCCTGGTTCTGTCTCACAACAGAAAATGAGTATATCTTAATTGGCAAATCAAAACCATGACATACTGCTTAACTAAGTTTTCAAATATAGTTTTAAAATTCTTGTCCTAATATTCCACAAGAAAAGCATAACTACAAGTTAAAAAAAATCTTGAAAAGATATTTTGATCCTAACTAAAAAAGCTCCTGATAAAGCTTTTGACACTAAACTTAGGAAACATTTTGTTGTGAGGCCACAGCCAAAGAAACACAAGAGGTTTCACAAGATGAAAATGTTGGGCTCTTAGAAGAGCATACAGAAATAATAGAAGATATACTTCCATTCCTCTGCAGAAATCAGCATTTGGTTTCTCTTACAGTAGTTCAGACTGGAAAGGTGAAAGTATGTAACTGCTTTTGTTCTTCTACCTAAGTTCCAAACAGATTGACAGATTTCTAGAAGGGATGACATGATAATAAATGTTGCAGGGAAGAGGTTGTCCCTTCTGCTCCTCAGCCTTTCATGTTCACACTCGTATTCATAGATTTATAGACTCTGAAAAGCTGATAACAGTGCTGGTCAAAGGAGAACAATCACAAATGAAGAAATAATTCCCACTAAACCATCCCACAGCAGCATATACACACACATTATTTAGAGAATAGATTTCATATTGGTGGGAAAAGAGTGTGTGAAAGGGAAAACTCTTATCAGAAACAGTGCCAAAAACTGTCTCCTAATCATCAACTTTCGCAGAATAGTCCAGAGGTGAGACTGGCTACAGAACCAGGGTATGATCCATGCATCATCTAAAAGCAATGTGGAACCATCTTGCCATAGAGAAAGCACTGTGCTGCTGAACAACTGAGTCATACCGAGGCAGCTATAGGGCAGGAGGTGACACACAAATTGAGTATAATCTGGTGTCATCTCTCCAGAGGAGTTGTACTGGCTTCTCAAAGAAGGGTGTGAACTTTGGCAATATTTTTCCAGGCAGTTCAGCCAACGTGGACACTAATTTCTTCTTTCCTCAAAATCTGAAGTGGCCATAGCACGTTTTGTGAACCTTTTTTTGCACTCATAAAAGGTAGAATTATCACCAGAGTACAACTGTAGTGAAAGCCTGAATTGTTGGCCACAAAACCACCTGCTGGCTACCAGCTTCTGATAAGGTCCAGACTTAATTCACCTATCATCTCTATTACTCATTTTAATTACAGATGATGCTGAGATTGAGCACAAAGGGCTGTTTTCCAAAGTTTGCCTCTGTTACCTAACCATGGACTTAATCTGATACAAGAACTATTGGTGTTTTTTCCCTTCATGGAGAAAATACAGTAAGCACTAAAATATGCTGGCAAGTTATTAATCAATTTTGGAATTGGCTGAAAGTGTAGATAAATTAGATTCACAGTGCTGTCAGCTTGTACAGTGAACCTGAGATGTCTCCCAGCTGGCCAGCGGCTGCTGGGTCAAGGTAAGAGTGTGCATGGCACATGCAGCTTGACCCTATGCTTAGTTCTGGAGGGACTCCTGGTCCTCAGGAGTAGGTTAACAAAGCTCCAGAGAAACAGGAGGAAGGGGCAGTCCTCTGGCTTAGACTTTTTTCTAACTGTATGATAAATAGAGGATAGAGAGCAAAGAGGAAGAAGACGTGGAAGAAGACTGGTACAAGGGGGCAAGGAACTCTGTTGGTCCTAAAGAGAAATGAACTTGACTGGCCAAAGGGAGTGATCCCCTTTCCTACCCCTGATCATCTGGAACTTTCCTGCAGGCCCTAAAATTGCCTGTCTTGGTTTCAGCTGAGGTAGAGTTAATTTCTTCTCAGTATTTGGTATGGTGCTGTGTTTTGGATTTAGAATGAGAACAATGTTGAGAGTATACTGATATTTTGCCTTTTTCTTAGTTGTTGTATCCTAAGTCAAAGGGTTTTTTTGGTGTCTCGTGGGCTGCCAATGAGGAGGTACAGAAAAGAAACAGTGAAGGAACACAGCCAGGACAGGTGACCCAAACTGGCCAAAGGGATATTCCATTCCATGGAACGTTATGCCCAGTTAGATAAATTGGGGGAGTTACCTGGAAAGGGTCTGGCATTGGTCAGCTGGTGGTGAGCAATTTTATTGGGCATCAGTTATTTTGGTTTTTTTTCCCTATTTATTTTCATTATTATTATTATTATTTACCATTATTGTTTAGCATTATTGTTGTATTTTACTTTGTTTTCTATTATTAAACTGCTCTTATCTCAACCTACAAATTTTAGAGTTGATTCTTCTTCCCATTCCACCGAGGTTGGGGGGGAGGAGCCAGTGGCTGTGTGGTGCCTCATCGCCACAATATAAGACAGACATTAAAGCTATTAGAGTGTTCAAGAGAGGACAATGAGGATGGGGACGGGTCTGGAGAAGAAGCCGTATGAGGAGCGACTGAGGGTACTTGGTCTGTTCAGCCTGAACGACACTAAGGGGAGATCTTGCAGCAGGGTACAGCGGCAGACACCGATCTCTTTTCTTTGGTGACCAATGATAGGACTTGAGGGAATAGCCTGAAGCTCTGTGAGGGGAGGTTTAGGTCGGGTATCAGGAAAAGGCTCTTCACTCAGAGTGTGGTTGGGCACTGAACAGGCTACCCGGGAATGTGGTCACAGCATCAAGCCTGACGGTGCTGAAGAGGCGTTTCGACCAGGCTCTCGGGCAGCTGGTTTGACTCTTGGGAATGGTGCTGCGCNGGCGGCGGCTGGAGGTGACCACACGGACGGGGAAAAGGGACGGCCGGGCCGGCGGCGCGGTACTGTGGCGGACTCAGCTCGGCTGCACTGGGGCGTTGGGTAGGGGAAGGGCTGCCCTAGGGCGTCTCCCTGGAAAACGTCCGCCCCCGGCGCCGCGCGGAGCTCCGGGCGGGAAAGCCCCGCTACCATCTCTGCCCCGGCAGGAAACGCCCGTTCCCCGGCCGAGCTCCCCGAAGGAGCCGCGGGAGGGCCGAGCCCGAGCCATCGGCCCCGTGGAACACCCCCGGAGTACCCATCCATACAGACACCACACAGACGTATTTGCAGTGGGTCGGAGTTGCCTACCCCAGACCCCTCCAGTGTCCGGGGCAGCATCCACCCGTGCACAGCCCAGTGGTCTGTGCCCGCCTCATGGCGTGGGAAGGCTCGGAATTAGCAGGAATTAGGACAAGGTGGTGCTGGATATGCCTGTGAGAAACAGGCATTGGCAAAGCTTGCACGGTGCTAGGTGTTGCAGTACAACAGTGGGTTATCAAAGGGAAAAATACTGAGGCTTCTCTTGTGTTTGGGGCATTCCGAAGGCACGTGCATAGTGTTTGTGAAGTGGAATAAAGGGTTATTTGGGGGCACTGTGTTTGATTTAATGGTATGGCACTTAGCTTGGAGTTGATTAATTTCTCAGTTTGAAACAAATAAGCTTTTGCCTTCATGTGTTTTGTACCTTGAGCAGTAACTGAAGAGCCTTAGCTGTGTTTTCAAATATATGCATCATATGTTGTCCTTATATAGGTGTTTAGTCAGCTCTCAGTAATCTATTGTGATTTCTGCCTACTGTTTTTTTTCACAAAACTTTGTTTTACAGGATTTACAGTGTTTACTCCTGTGACTTTGGAACATAAGTTGTTCAGCAGAAATGTCGAAGATTGAAAAAATGAGTATCCTCGGAGTGAGGAGTTTTGGGGTAGAAGATAAAGATAAACAAATTATCACTTTCTTTAATCCATTAACTATTTTGGTGGGACCAAATGGTGCAGGAAAAACGGTAAGGCTCACTCTATGTTTGGATTTGCGCTGTAAATAGGTCTCAAAGGCCTTAACGTGTGAATAATAATTTCTACAGAAAGGTATTAATAATACTACAAAAGTCATGCTGTTTGCTATAAATAATGTGTTGTTTAGTGTTATTAGAAATCTGCTTTCATGCCTAGAATTTACAGAGCACTGGTTGATATTTTTTCATAGGAAATTGATCCAGATCCTGATTAAAACTGCTTTTGCAAAGTATTGTATTTTCATGGGGTACACAAAAATTAAAATGTTATTTCTCTCTCTTCACATATCTAACTCATTTGTAAATGTTTGGGCTCTTACTGTGGATCTGCCTGTACTCCATCTTGGTTACTCTAAATTTGTCTTTGTAACTATATTCTTATTTCTATTTTCTTAGACTATCATTGAATGTCTTAAATATATATCCACTGGTGATTTTCCTCCTGGCACCAAAGGAAAAACATTTGTTCATGATCCAAAGGTAAATCATAGTGACTGGATGTCATGTGCGTTTACTCCTGAGTAAAATACTCCACTGCACTCTGGTTGTGAATAAAACAGGGATGCTCAAGTTGTAGCCAGCCTTGAGCTGAAGTGAGGAAAAGCAGAGAGCTGGGGATGATGAGAACATACCCCACAGCTGGAGTGGCACGTATTCCTTTGGACCTTGAGAAGAATTTCCCTCATTCTGTTTTTTGGTTTTTTGCTTCTACCAAAGGTTGCCAATGAAACTGACGTCAGAGCTCAGATTCGATTACAGTTTCGAGATGTCAATGGGGAGCTCATTGCTGTCCAGCGCTCCATGGTCTGTACCCAGAAAGGCAAGACTCCAGAATTTAAAACACTGGAATCTGTCATTACTAGAACAAAGTAAGTTGTCAAGTGTTTCTTCTTACTTTGGCGTGAATAGAGGTTTGGATTTGATATATTTTTATGCATCAAATAAGAGAAAATTACACAATGTATTCCTTGACGTAGGTACTAGTGCTTTTAGATTATAAAGATGTGTAGTTTCATTACTTTATCTGTTAGGTGATTGAAAAAGCCCACATCTGATAGCCATGGTGTTAAGAAATACTTGCATTGATTTGAATACTTTATTAGTANCTGTTCAGCCTGAACGACACTAAGGGGAGATCTTGCAGCAGGGTACAGCGGCAGACACCGATCTCTTTTCTTTGGTGACCAATGATAGGACTTGAGGGAATAGCCTGAAGCTCTGTGAGGGGAGGTTTAGGTCGGGTATCAGGAAAAGGCTCTTCACTCAGAGTGTGGTTGGGCACTGAACAGGCTACCCGGGAATGTGGTCACAGCATCAAGCCTGACGGTGCTGAAGAGGCGTTTCGACCAGGCTCTCGGGCAGCTGGTTTGACTCTTGGGAATGGTGCTGCGCCAGGGCCAGGAACTGGACTCGATGACCCTTGTGGGTCCCTTCCAACTCATTCTGTGATTTCCAGATGGGTTTAAACCACGATACCGCCTCAAAGCTGCATCACCCCCTTCTAAGCCTTCACAGCATACCGCAGCCCTGAAGCGCCGCAGGCACCGTAACGGCGCTCTGCCGGGCCCCAGCCCCAGGCGGCCCGGGGGGGCGGTGCGAGCGCGGCAGGCGGGGCCGCCATGGCCGGGGCGGAGCTGCCCGGGCGCGGGGCCTGCCGGGGCGCGGGACGGCGGTGGCGGCGGCGGCGGCTGGAGGGGACCACACGG
>VWZS01009401.1:65885-182548 GCA_013397075.1 Rhabdornis inornatus | reverse complement strand
AATAATACTACAAAAGTCATGCTGTTTGCTATAAATAATGTGTTGTTTAGTGTTATTAGAAATCTGCTTTCATGCCTAGAATTTACAGAGCACTGGTTGATATTTTTTCATAGGAAATTGATCCAGATCCTGATTAAAACTGCTTTTGCAAAGTATTGTATTTTCATGGGGTACACAAAAATTAAAATGTTATTTCTCTCTCTTCACATATCTAACTCATTTGTAAATGTTTGGGCTCTTACTGTGGATCTGCCTGTACTCCATCTTGGTTACTCTAAATTTGTCTTTGTAACTATATTCTTATTTCTATTTTCTTAGACTATCATTGAATGTCTTAAATATATATCCACTGGTGATTTTCCTCCTGGCACCAAAGGAAAAACATTTGTTCATGATCCAAAGGTAAATCATAGTGACTGGATGTCATGTGCGTTTACTCCTGAGTAAAATACTCCACTGCACTCTGGTTGTGAATAAAACAGGGATGCTCAAGTTGTAGCCAGCCTTGAGCTGAAGTGAGGAAAAGCAGAGAGCTGGGGATGATGAGAACATACCCCACAGCTGGAGTGGCACGTATTCCTTTGGACCTTGAGAAGAATTTCCCTCATTCTGTTTTTTGGTTTTTTGCTTCTACCAAAGGTTGCCAATGAAACTGACGTCAGAGCTCAGATTCGATTACAGTTTCGAGATGTCAATGGGGAGCTCATTGCTGTCCAGCGCTCCATGGTCTGTACCCAGAAAGGCAAGACTCCAGAATTTAAAACACTGGAATCTGTCATTACTAGAACAAAGTAAGTTGTCAAGTGTTTCTTCTTACTTTGGCGTGAATAGAGGTTTGGATTTGATATATTTTTATGCATCAAATAAGAGAAAATTACACAATGTATTCCTTGACGTAGGTACTAGTGCTTTTAGATTATAAAGATGTGTAGTTTCATTACTTTATCTGTTAGGTGATTGAAAAAGCCCACATCTGATAGCCATGGTGTTAAGAAATACTTGCATTGATTTGAATACTTTATTAGTAATAAGGGTGGTGAGGCACTGGCACAGGTTGCCCAGAGAAGCTGTGGCTGCCCTATTTCTGGAAGTGTTCAAGGCCAGGATGGGGCCTGGAGCAACCTGGTTCTGTGAGTAGCATCCCTGCTCATGGCAGAGGGAATGATGAGATGGGCGGTATGGACGTTTTCAACATAAATCATTCCATGATTCCGTGATTGTAGGATACAGTTTGAAAGTATAATTGTGTGGAATATACAGGCTTTACTTCCTTTAGTACCATTTTTAGTTTCAGATCGTTTTTGGCCCCTGTTTAACTCCCGTCTCCACTGTTTAAGTATATTCCTTTAACTCAAGAGCTCTCCTGCCCCCTCTGGTGGTTCCTCAGGGTTCTGCTATGTGAGACGGTCTGACTTCAAAAAGTGGCAGTGTTAAATACCTTTGTTGAGCACGGTGAATACGTGCTTAAAATTTGTTGTTTGATAAATTTTTGAATGGGTGTGTTAAAATGAGGTTATACTGTTAAAATACAGTTCACTTTTTGAAGAACTGCCAGTAACTTCTTTGGGGATTTTCTTTATCTCTGTAGGCATGGCAAGAAGGTCAGTCTGAGTTCCAAGTGTGCTGAAATAGATCGAGAGATGATCAGCGCCCTTGGTGTTTCCAAATCTGTTCTTAACAATGTCATTTTCTGTCACCAAGAAGAATCCAACTGGCCGTTAAGTGAAGGGAAGGCCCTGAAACAAAAATTTGATGAGATCTTTTCAGCAACAAGGTTTTTCCCTTTACTGTAATTAAATAAAAACTAAGTAAAAAATATCTTCTCATAATATAAATATTAATAAAAATATCTAAGACACTGTTTCATACATCAGTATTGCTGTATTGCCAAAGCAGCTGAAATTTTGCTTTTTTTAAAGGTATATCAAAGCACTTGAAGCTCTGCGTCAGGTGCGACTGAAACAAAGCTTGAAAGTAAAAGAGTGTCAGACAGAACTGAAATATCTGAAACAGAATAAAGAGAAAGCACAGGAAATTCAGGATCATCTCAGCAACAGAGAAGCTCAACTGGCTGCTTCTAAGGAGAATGTAATGTCAATTGAGAACCAGCTTGAGCCTCTAAAGGTAATTTCCATGAGGATTATGTTATACTTTAATACAAGACAATAAAATAAGTAAAAGTTGGATGAATGTCTTGTTTAAAATCTTGCACTTTTGTATGTAATCCTTATGTATGTATGCATCAGAATCAAGCATGCCTCAGCTCACCTGGCAGATGCTGCTCTAATCTGTAAACAGTCATTGGAGGGTTAAGAACAGAATTCTCATAGCAGCACTGGGTATTTGTCAATTTAAAATCTCTCTCAAATTTGGCTGGTATCTAGAACCATTTTAAGCTATAACTAAAACAAAAACCAAACTAAAACTTAACGTTTCCTATTTTTAAAACATATTTAATAGAACTGGAGGTTTTGCACTTAAGATAATTGACTATGGGGTTCATGAACTGATGAGATATTTTACTTACCAAATTCTCTTGCAGAGCTCTCTGGCAGTAGTTGAACAGAATCTCACAAAATTAATGAGATTGGACAATGATGTGAAGGCTCTCGAGAGCAGGAAGCAGCAGATGGAAAAAGATAATCAAGATTTGCAACAGAAAATGGAAAAGGTTGTCTTTATGACAAAAAACTTAGATTATTTTACTTTATCAGTCTAATAAAAACAGTTTTCCGATTTTGCTTGTTGCAGATTTTCCCCCTGTATTTCTTATTATAGAAATTCTGCATGTTAGGTGTTAAAGTCTTACTCCTTTAATTATGTTGTGGTGAAAACTATACGTTTTTAAAACATCAGTAATTGATTTATAAATTTGTGTGTGGTGTACAGGTTTTTCAAGGAACAGATGAACAGCTAAGGGATAGATACCAGAACCACCAGAGAATAGTGAAGGAGAAGGAGAAGAGATTGTTGGACTGTAAGCGTGATTTAGATAGAGCCACTAAAGAGTGCCAGAGATTTAACAGTGAGAAATCAGAGCTGCTTATTGAACAAGGTATTTTAGACTTCATTTATAGTCTTGTATGTAATTAAGGTCTGAAATGGAACTACTTAAAATTTAACTGATCTGAATTGGACAAAACTCCTAAAAATTTGTATTAGTTCAGGTTAAGCTGCACAGTGGGGTGTGAGAATTTTTCTGGTGGACAAGTTCTGGTGGTTTTTCTCCAGGAGTTTCTAATGTGCGTTTTTGTCTGAGCTATAATTATAACATGCAGTACATTTTGTCATATAGCAGAGAAAAAGCATGAAAGCTGCATGCCCAGCATTCTCCATGTTTCACGTGGGGACTGGGGACAAGTCTGAGGGCTTGAAGGTAATGTTCTTTCAATTTTGTATCCTTTCTTTGAGGGATTATGGGAATTTCAGGAAAGCTGTAGTAGTTGAGTCACAGAATATATGCTTACATCAAATATGTTCAGGCTTCCTTTTTTTATGAGAATAATATTTTTAGTGATTTTAGGGGCTTACTTTTGAATTATTGATTTATTTAATTAATAAAAATTTAGTTACCTGAACTAGCAGTCTCTGTCTAGAGCTTGTTTTAATTCCATAGCTTTTTGTGTTGTTCAAAAATACTTGAAGGTTTCAAAGGCTTTCAGCTGTCTTTGAATCCTGATTGTGTCTTCTGCCACGGTTTTCCAACATTTATGTCACTTTTTCTTTTTGTGGAGGTCGTCTTCAACTGCAGGCAGATCGTCACCAAGAGCACATTGTGACCAGGAATTCCTTAATTCAGTCTCTGGCAGCTGAGCTGGAATTAGATGGGTTTGAGCGAGCACCTTTAACTGAAAGGCACATTGCCAGTTTTTGCAGGTTGGTGAAGGACAGACAGGAGAGAGAGACAGAAGGAGCAAATCATATGATGGTAAGAATTTTGTTGTTTAAGTAGTGTAGTTTGTGTGGGACATTGGTGTTTTATTGGTCCATATGGATCTTTATGGTGCTGGGAGAAAGTATTGGTGGGGGGGAACTGAAGCTGGCTTTTCTAGAATTCTTGCTTATGTGTCATCTTCATTTTTGCATGGAAATTAGTATTGGAATTAGGAATGGTCGTCAAGGCTATCGAACAGGGAGTTTATCAGAGAGGTTCTTCTAGCAGTCTTCATGCAGGTGGATTACTGATAAACTCAAAAACCTGAGGAAGAATTACAGTGGGCAGCTGGTTTAAAAATAAACAATTTTTTGTTGAAGTTATGTTCAAAATAGAGTTGCTGTCACAGAACACTACTGATATGATGCATCTGCATTTTCCTATTAAAAACATTTCAGCAGATAATTTTGGACAAGTTGTTTTCTCAATATTACAGTGTTTTACTGTGGTATATTGGCACACTAGTGTGAAAAAGTATTTTGAAATATTTTCCTGTGAAAAAATAGTGAATATGTTATTGCTGATCTTCTTTCAGAGAGAATTTGCGCAGAAAGAAGCAATGAAACAAAAACAGGTAGATGAAATAAGAGACAAGAAAACTGGATTAGAAAGTACCATTGACCTGAAATCAGACATTCAGAAAAAGAAACAAGCAGAGCTGAAGAATGTAAAATGTGAATTGCAGCAGTTGGAGGGGTTTTCAGACAGGATTAGTGGGTTGGATGAGGAGATTGGCAAGATGGTAAGTTACTGTGTAATTGAAGAAATTACAGAAGCTTGAAGTAAAAACTTGTGGCTTTATCATTAAAAAAATATACCAAAACCCATAACCCCCCACTTGCTGTTTACTCTTTCAGATGTGTTTCTGCCCTTTTAATACCCTATATGCTTTGTCTGTTCAGATAATGCACCCTTTGGGGAGGGTCTGTCCATTACCTTGTTTTTGTATAGTCCACACATAGAATGTGCTATTTCTGCTGGGTGAGTTGTAAACAGGGTAATAGCACAACTGGCAATTAAGAGATTGGTTACTCTGAAATTATTGGGCCAGAAACTTTGAATTGAAAGTTCCATACTACCTACGTTTTTGGAGATAACTTGCCTGTGAGCTGGATTAGTTGGTTATGAGTGTTTTATCTGATGAAGTGAAGTTACAAACATTTTATGTTCCAACTGAACAGCTGATTATGCCTTTGTAGCCAAATATTTTATGTTTGCTAGCAGAGTGTGAATTCTGCTTGACGTTTTTTTCTAGCCTCCTCACTAGGATAATTCCAAATTTAATATACAGTAGATACTAATATGCAGAAAATCAAACTAGGTATGAGTGAGCTTCTGGTAAAAGCATGAGCAAGTTGGGGCAATACTTCCAGGACTGCATCCAGTATCTGACTGGGGCTTTCCTTGCCCCACACTGATGTCACAGCCTTTGTCCTTTTGCATGTATTCTTTACAAATCTTGTGTCTTTCCTGTAACAGCTACTGATGCTCCTGCCAGGCAGCTGAAGAGGTGTCTTCTGTTTCCTTTAGCTAGAACTTTATTGATTTTTGTAATTATTTGTGTCTTCTGGGCTTTTAATTTTTGCATAGGAACATGAGCTGGAGAAAGCTGAGAGGAGCAGCAATGTAGAAACACTGGAACAGGAAGTACAGACTCTGCAAAATGAGAAAATAAACTTGGACAAAGCTCTTAGGAGGCTGGATCAAGAGATGGAGCAGTTGAATCTGCACACCACAGCAATTACCCAGATGGAGATGCTGAAGAAAGACAAAGTAATTTTTTTATCAATATCTCATAAGAGAGGGATATGAAATTGATACAGTCCCTCCAACATTTGTGTATTTTTCAGGTGTTTATCAACAATCAGATGTAGAGGTTCTGTCTGACTTCATATAAGCTATTACTAAATTAGCTATTAATAAATGCTATTATTAAATAGCTATTAGCTATTAATAAATACATTGACAGTTATAAACCTGAAGATAGGAAAATTTCATTTAAAATGCTTCATTTCCCCAGGCAGAGAAAGAAGATCAGATTAGAAAAGTAAAGTCAAGACATTCTGAGGAGCTGACATCACTGCTGGGATACTTTCCCAATAAAAAACAACTTGAAGACTGGCTTCATGGTAAAAATAAAAAGATTAATCAGACAAGGGATACTCTTGCTAATCTTAAGTAGGTATTAATTTAATTGATTATTTCTCCACAAGTTTTTATGTAATTATGAATTCAAGTGTTAGAAAGTTTAATATGTTCAAAATACTTTATACTTTAATTCATTAGTGTTTATTTAGGTATCTGCAAAATCAGAGAAAACATCCTGCAGAGTTCCTGTGATATAGAGCTGATAGTTTGTGCTAGCTAATAAAATCACAACATTTGTAGTGTGTCAAAGGCAGCACTAAAAGCAGATAGCAAAACAGCAATCTGGAACATCCTTAGTTGTTTGTACTAATTCTAGCTGAATGAATATACCTGGGGCTGGAAAGTACTTTCTTATAAGTCACAGAGTGGTTAGTGACTATATCACAAATTCATGTGTGATCACCTGTTCCTGGTTTCATTTGATTATAAAAATATTATATAAAACAGAAAGAGTAGGAAGTTTCTCATCAGTAATCATCTAGAAAACAAAAGGGATTTAAAATTAAACACACATGCTGTACTTGGATGAATAAAAAGTTCATGCTATAGATTGCCTGAAAAATCAATGAAGAGGAACTGGTGAGTAGTTCTGTAATTCAAATTTCAGATTACCTTTCCATGGTTTTTGGTTTTGCTTAAAAAGTCTTAATCTTTGTGTTTGGGTAATAAAAGAGTTTCTGCGTTAATATTTCAGCAAGCAACTGGCATCAGTAGAATATGATAAAACTTATGCCAGTAATGAGCTAAAAAAAAAAGAAGCCCAGTTGTCCTATCATGAAGCAAAACTTTTTGATGTTTGTGGAAGTCAGGATTTCGATGGTGACCTGAGCAAACTTCAAGATGAAATTGAAAAAAGTTCCAAACAGCGAGGTAAATTAATGTATAGCTTTACCTTTTCCCCTGAAATACTAATTTAGCTGATTATGCACTGTTTATTCAACGTAAGCCTTCTGTTTGTTTTTCACCCAGCTGTGCTTGCTGGAGCCACTGCAGTTTATTCACAGTTCATTACACAGCTGACAGAGGAGAACCAGTCTTGTTGTCCAGTTTGCCAAAGAGTTTTTCAGACAGAGGCTGAACTGCAAGATGTCGTTAGTGATCTGCAATCTAAACTGCGCCTTGCCCCAGACAAACTGAAGTCAACAGAGTCTGAGCTTAAAAGAAAAGAGAAAAAACGTGATGAAATGATGAGTCTTAAACCACTGCGGTAAAGTACTAAGGGAACCACGTTGTTACAGGCTGTATTCTTTCAAATGCTTGGGTTTTGATTATAAAAAACTATGCAGACATCAAGGAGGCTTTATTCTAGGGCTGGTTAATTAATTTCAAAATGTCATTGTTGGGATCAGTATTTTGAGAGAATTTGAGAATATATGAGGGTAGAGCTTTTGTTCACAAGGGGGCACTCTTGTTTAGTGCTTTGTACCTTCTGAGCACTTGCTATAATGGAGGTAAAAACCGAAAGAGATTTTGTTTCCTCGTTTGTATAATGTCACCTAAAATGAGGGATGTATTATCTTAGCTGGGTATGTAGCATAAGATTAGTTAAATGTGGGCAAGGTTAAGGAGATACTATTTTAGTTAGATTTAGTCCTCCTCTACTAAATCGTATCATGAATTTTGTGATCTTGAGTGTCTTCAATTTCTGCTCCTGTTTCTGACCAAGGGAATTTTAGGGATTTATGTTTTATTTAAGGCAAACTGTAGTTGAACTCCAAGATAAGGAAATTCCAGACCTGAGGAACAAGATCCAGAATGCAAACAGAGATTTAACAGGCCTGAAGGGTGAGATAGAAGAACAAGAATCACTCCTCCAGACAGCTTTGTCTGAGGAAGAAGGTGCCAAAGCACATTTACAGGATATAACTCTGATGGAAAGGTATCAGGTATGCTTTGGTAACTTTTTTTAAGATATTCTCTTGCATTTAAATATGTAGTTATTCAGTAATATGACAGAACTTTGAGGCACTTGTTTTACAATACTTCCAAAAGCAGTATAACATAGGTAAACTTGTACTAATAAAACTTCAATTTACGAAAGTTTTTTTTGAGCACCACAGAGTCCCTTGAGTTTTGATTCAATTCTGTGCTGTATGAACTGAAAAAAGAGGTGTAATCCAGAACTGAGCACAACCACAAGTACACCAAAGTGTTTTCAGTCCTCATAGTGATTATAGGTCACTGTATTCTCAGCATCTCACATGTTTCTGGGTTCTGTGCCATCTGAATATATGGTAAAGGGAAAGAGGAATCCTGCACTTTTTATTATTCTGGCATAGGAGACAGTTTTGAGCAGTCTTCATGCCTTTATTGCCAACACGAAATCTTTGCTTGACTGAGAACCTTCAGAGGAGTGATGAGGGAACCTGGGGCCAGGCTGAGCCTAAGAGCATTTCACAAGGTGGAAACGTCAGCAATTCCTGAGGCTCCAACAATTCCAGTGTTGCAGGGACAGATTGCAGGTTGCGCATGGAACTGTCCTGATGTGGGCTGGGGATGTTAAAGGCCTGTGCATCCTTATTGACTGATTCCATCCACAGTTAGGAATTATAGTTCCTAGCAGCTGACATAACCCCACTGCTAATGATGTGCCATTGCTCTACAAGAGAAGTTAAATTTGAAGCTCTTGAGTGCCTCAAGCCCTGAGCTTATTCTTATATTCCATAGGTGAAAAAGTACATTGTTAAGCAATAATACAGTAGTAATGGTACTTTTTCTCATACTTTCAGATTGATATTAGGGATGTTGAACGAAAAATTGCTCAGCAGGAGGCTAAGCTGCTAGGCGTCGATTTAAGTAGAACTGTGCTTCAAGTAAGCCAAGAAAAACAAGAGAAAAAACGCTTGTGGGATACAAGTAGGTCTTACAAACCTGTTATTTCATTCTTATCCTAAAAGTAATGTTCCAAAATTCTTGCCATTAAAATTTAGTTTACCATTGTTACTGATTTTTGGAGTCATAACAGCTTAAATTAGAGATGAATTTTCATAAGGATTGCAATAATGGTTTTAATAACAGATTGACTGTTTGTTTTTGTCTGCAGTTACTGGTAAAATTGAGTTAAATCAAAAACTCAAGCAGGACCAGCAAAGCCAAGTTCAGCAGCTGAAGAGTGCAGTTAATGAACTTAAAGCAGAGAAGCTGCAGATTGTCAGCAGCATGCAGCGGCGACGGCAGCTGGAGGAGCAGACTGTGGAGTTAACCACTGAGGTTCAGTCCTTATGCAGAGAGATCAAGGTTAGAAATACTCTTAATTGTCTAACCCTTAGCTTTGCTGGCCTTGAAATAAAAGATAATAATCTTGTCATCTTAATATTTTCTCTAGTCCTAGACAATGGGATGGATTTTTAAATGTGTTGCTATTGTGTATCTTTGAGAATTTCCAGAACGTTTAAAATACATATTTTCACATTTCCTTGTTTTAATACACATGAAAAAGAAATAAGTAACCACATTACTTTTCTACTGCTTGAAAAATTAATGATCTTTACCAGAATGTGAAAATAAAAACTACTTTTTCCAACTACTTTACAGGAAGCTAAAGAACAGATACTTCCTTTGGATGTGATGTTAGACAAATTGCAGCAGGAGAAGGAGGAACTAGTGAATAAAAGGACTGCAAGCAATAAAGAAACACAAGAGAAGGTTAGTTTGCTCTCAGCATAGCTGTGAGATAGGATTAGATGTTGTTTTTCAGGCTTGGATGGAAGCTGTGGTACTGAGTTTGCTTTTGGGAAACATCAGTGACTCCAGGAGATGCTATAGACTGATGGAGCTTTTAGGGAAGGAAAGGAGCCTGTCAGTCAGGACATGAACTCAATTGTAATTAATCTTTGGCAGTCTTGAAAAAAGACTTCTTGGGACATTTGACAATATTTAGTGTCTGATGGCATTCAAAAGCCTTTCCTAATAGACCCAAGAGGAACAGCAGGGATGACTGTCATCTGTCCTTGCCAAGAGACACACTTGTTCTTCCCTGGTTTAGTGGCCATCATTCATTTTGGGAAATATTTTCATGCTTACAAGAAGTACTGGGATTTTAGAAGCTGAAGACTTCTAAAGGAAGTTACAATAAGGAGTTGTACTTTGGTGGTAGTGTTATCTATTATCTTTGATACAGAGTGTATCTGTTCTTGGACGTAAGACCATATTTCATTTGAAATCTTTTCTCTGCAGATGAATGGCATAAATGAGAAAGTTAAAGATATAAACAAGTACATGAAAGAAATTGAAAACTATATTCAACATGGAAAAGAAGACTATAAAAAGGTGATCTAAAAAAACAGTCAATAAAAAGTTAGCATCAAAAGTACTTTAGTTTTTAAATCATATACCATTTTCTTCATATTTTTTTTAGCAAAAGCAGTCTGAACTTGATGAAGTAAATTCTCAATTGGCTACCTGTGAGAAACAGAAGGAAAAGATAAGTAAAGAGATGGAAATGACCCGACAAGATATTGACACTCAAAAGGTGGATATATTGTTTAAAGTATACTTTGCACAGTTGAAATAATTCCTAGTTTTGATTTGTCCGCCTATGTCTGCAGTGGTGTGAAATTAGCTTCCTCTTGGTTTATTTGATCAGTTGTTAGTAAGGATAGCTACTACACATGCATTAGGCTGAAAATAGTCTTGAGATTTGTATGTGCAAATTTAAAAAACATTTATCTCTAACTATCATCTTGTGGTATTTCTGAGAGTTAAGCCTGGTGGGATAGTAGTCAGCATTCGCAGGAGTATCTTTATGTGGAGGATACCTGCATTTATAAGTACAAACTGCAGGTACCAAAAGTTGCTTGCTACTCTAGATTGATCATGTACTTGAAATTCTTGTGTATATGTTTCATTTCTTATAGGAAATACGTCTTTCCCCATTCTATGCCTTCAGTTACTCTCTACTGTTGTAGAACTGAGATAGGGGACTTGGTTAAATCTCACCCTTGGTTAAAACTACTTGTCTTGGTTGAAACATGGATTAATATTCTCAAAAAGAAGCACTCTCGTGTTCACTTGTGATAGTAAATACTGCTCAGTGTTATTCCAGTTTGAAAGATGAAACAATACTGCTGATTTCCATTATACTCTATTTCTAGGACAAGGAAAGTTCTCACTGTGATAATTTTTGTTGTTTTCAATTGTTTTATGGTTGCAGCATGTTTCAGAGTTGTGTAGAACTGATACATTGTAATTGATAACCAACATACTGAAACATGATACAATTTCTTGCTTTCCCTGGTGCTAGATACAGGAAAGGTGGCTGGAGGATAATCTCACTTTGAGGAAGCGGAATGACGAGCTGAAAGAAGTTGAAGACAATATAAAACAACTTATGAAGGAGATGGGAGAAATGAAAGTCCCCCAGATGAAAAGGTAAGCACCTTCAAAACAGAATGGTGTGCTTTGCACAAGAATTCATTGAACATCTGAATGTTGTAGTCACTGTGTTTTAGTGTGTCCTGATCCTCTTTTTGCCCAATTCATGCAGACCACTTCCACCTTCACACCTTTGTTTTATATCCCTATGACGACTGTGTAAATGACTCAGTGAAATTATACACTGCTTCTGGCTAAAAATAGAGATACCTGCTTGTGGACAGAGACACCTAGGGAGCTGCAAAATTACAGCTCGAGAATCTTTTCTCTCAAGCCTGAATCCTTCTTGCTTCACAGGCTGAGAAGCTGATGTTAGCTGCAGACAGAAAGGAAATTTCCCAAGGTGATAAATGGTCAAAAACAACTTAGAATCTGGTGAAAAACAGAGTGCTAGTCATAATAAAGATTAACACCTGTTGTTTTTCCCATGGGATACATCCTGAGGCCTGGTCTCCTGGATGTTTATCCCATTTAGCCAATGAGCTACTGTCCTGTTCTAGTCTCTCGTAACATGCTTTAAATACAAGCTCTCCGCTCAATAAAGTTGGCCTTTTCTCCCTAAAAAGGTCCATGTGTGTTGTTGCTCTTTTTCCCTCTCTCTAGGACCGAAACCACACCTGCTCATACCTGTTCCAATCCAATCCTTTTCATGATGTTTACTGAGAAACCTACATTTAAATAATTCATGCTTCTGGATGAGAGTGTTTAGTTTTTATTTTTAAAAGTGTTTAGTTTTTATTATTTTTAGTCTGCTCACTTAGATCCCAGCAGCAAATTTTATATTTACTTCAGTAGTTTAGTAATAATTGCTCCACTCAGAATAGTGATTAGAATATGTTCTTAATAAACTTAAAACTATTTTTATTTCAATAGTGTCTTCATTTCAGTGGCATTAGTACTATAATTTTAACTGTTATGGACTTTATCTATATGATACAATGAGCTGTTGTCTAACATAAACTCAAAATTAAAACCCTGATTAAAAAATTGAAACACTAAATAAAAAATACTTTCAATTATCAAGTATCAGTTATGGTTTCACAGTGAACAAAAACATTTGGACGAAAAAATAGAATCTCTGAAAAGGAACCATCACATTGCACTTGGCCGCCAGCATGGGTTTGAGGAGGAGATTGTTCGCTTTAGAAAAGAGCTCAGAGAGCCACAATTCAAAGATGCAGAAGAAAAGTACAGGGACATGATGATTGTCATGAGAACAACAGAGCTGGTGAACAAAGATCTGGACCTTTATTACAAAGCTCTTGATAAGTAAGTATTGCCAAATGAGGCTGATTCTTAAATTTTTTCATCTTTATTAGTACTGATAACCTTGATGCAAAAGCAGCTTTAAATTTCAGGCTTCCAGGGTAACTTAGAGTAAATTGATATGATTCCTTGAGATATATAATTTCTCTTTATAAATTCTGGCATTTAAATATTAAGAAAACATGACAAGGTGAGACTTCCTAAGTAAATTAATGAAACTATACTAGAAAATGCACAGCACTGGTATGATGTAGGAAATTTGTAAATTAATATCTATAATGTACATATGTTACATGCATTGATGGTAATGATTGGAATTTAATACAATAATAGATAAGTCTGATGTTTGAATTCCCAATTCTCTGAAATACTTATTTGGAATTTTTGGTTGTACGTGTTAGGACTTAAATTTGCACTACAGCAATAGGAGAGAGATAAGGAAAGGTGAAATCGATGTTTAAATCCTTCATTTTTAACTTGAGCCCTTCTACTTTAATTCCTATAGCAATGTATTTTAGCATCTTGTGGTCATATCTTAACATGCATAAGATGGCAGGTAGATTTGTTTCCCATGGCATTTTTTCAGGTAAATGTGTCTTAAAGAATATCACAGTGCAGTGGGGGTTTTTTGCCCTTTTCCAGTGTGGGTGGTTTTGTGCTTATATTAAAGAAAATAAGATCATAAGAAACATTTCTGGTATTTGATGGAAAGTGTAGCAAATTTGTTCTGGTTTCTGTTTCCTCTGGAAGCTTGTTTGCTAGTCTTGGATTGACTGGGCAAAAAGAGCATCTCAAAATTGGTAACTGTATACAAAATAATACGTGGCTTCCTAAATACCCTGTTGGTTTGGTTATAATGATGGAATAGCAGTGAACAACTTGATGGACAGTGGGAGAGGATTTTAGAATCAGTGGATACATTTCAGGAAACAGAAAACTGGTGCTCTGTGGCAAAAAGATGAATATTAGGAATTAAAAAAGAGAGAAAGAAAGAGAAACATTTTGACCACTGTAGTCTTGAATAAAGTATGGAATTTTGGCCTTCTATTTGAAAAGGTTTAGTAGTGCTGGAAAAATGAGCATGGAAGAGTAATTATGTGGTTGAGGATACAGCATAATGGTCAAGAAGAGAAACAAAATAAATGAGAACTTTCCAAGTTGAAAGGACATTTTAGAGAAGCCCTGTTCTAAGCTGGTTTGATAATAACATTAAGTAAAGTAAACATAATATTAGAATGTAAGCTAATCCAGAATTTATTGTGTGGAAATACAAATTGTTCGGAACATGTATGTCTTCCCTTTCAGTTGTAATGGAAATGCACTCCAAGAATTTCCTTTTTAGAATTTTTTGGTGTGGTATCAAATCATCTATTGTTTCTATTTAAGGCTAAACAGGAAAACAGTCTTGTAATTTCAAGAAAAATAGATAAGCATCACTTAGTGGTAATCGTCTGAATAATCAGCAAGAGAAAATGCTAACTCTAATGGCCAAAGCTGTATCTGTGGCTGGGAAAACCAACGTTTTGGGTGTTCCATGCTATCACATGATCTTTATTGACTCTATTTAGAGATTTATGATAAATATTGATGAGGAATGCATTCTTGGGGTTAAGTAAATAGTTGAAAACACTTCATTTTTACTTAACAAAACCTGTTAGAGTTGATACCTCAGTATTCCCCAGAAAAAGTGGAAGAGCAAAGGTAGAAAAAGCATATGTAAAAATCCATTTCAGAAGGATATTTTATTTCCACCACATTTTTTGAAAGAAGACATTGCCATAAAGTGAGTGAGCATTTTTTTCATTACAGAGTAGCTTTTCCGTAAAAAGCCAAGTTAGAAATGCAGTGTCCTCTCCTTTTCTGAGTGTTTTGTAAGATTTCATCGGTTAATGAACTAAAGTCATGCTGCTATGTTAATCAGAGAAACAAAATTAAAAATTATTAATGATATCCTGTGTTACTCTTGCTGCTGAAAAGTAGTTATTGTCATGTCTGCTTAGGTAATTACAGACTATATTCTTGATAGGAATTCTCTGCTCTGAGGAGACTTCTTTCCTGCTGTTGTTTGCCCTGTTGACGGACTGTGCCAAAGACTAACGCTCCTGTTCTGGAAAGCCTAACATCAGATTCATCTTCTTGGTGTCAGGCTGAAAATAAACCTTACATATAAATCGTATTCTCTTAAAAAGTTAGGTAAAGTCATTCTCCACTGAGTGACTGCAAATATATTAGTTGTCATTACTTTCCTACTTCTTAAAACTGTGAGCTGTTTGTGAGCATAGAATTATTTACGCAATGGCATGTTGTTACTCCTTAGGTACGTCTCTGTCCAAAATAAATTAAAATAGTATTTTCTATATTTTTAGTAAAAGTATTAAGGGAATGGAAAGGAGGCTGCCACCTGCCTTAAAGCATTTAGCAGTCCATAGCAGTCCATGGTTGCATATCTAACAATTTACATTTTTTGCTGCTGTTTTTTAGAGCAATAATGACATTTCATAGCGTAAAAATGGAAGAAATTAACAAAATAATTCGGGACCTGTGGCGAAGCATTTACAGAGGACAAGGTATATAATAATTTTTTTTAAAGTTTTACCCCTATGTATCCATTTGATATTGAGCACTGCATATGGAAGAGTGTTTGTTCTCAGGATGGGGAATAGCTGGTTCCATTCTAAAGACTGTATCTGTTCTTCACCACTATAATCTTTTTATTGCACATTATGTAGTAACTTGCAGGGTAAATAGAGTTAATATTCACTTTTCTGTGTTTTCCAAAGGTTAGGTTTCTTTGACACAGGATGGTGCATGAGTTTATTCCTCCCATTTTGGAAAAGTTAATTTCCAAGATAGATCTATTGGTGGGAGTTCTGAATGGAATTTTTGTTGTTACTACATATTATACCTCTGATCTTCCATTAATCCTATGATACTTTTCAAGATTTTTGATAATGTACGAACTGTCTCCTTCCCATTTTCAGATATTGAATATATAGAAATTCGCTCTGATGTAGATGAGAATGTCTCTGCCACTGACAAAAGGAGAAATTACAATTACAGGGTAGTAATGGTGAAGGGAGATGCAGCACTGGATATGCGGGGAAGATGTAGTGCTGGGCAAAAGGTAATGACTCTTCAGTACACAATAACAGGGATTCTGAAAACTGACTCACATGAATGCAGAGGAGTCAAGTTACCAAAGAACAGGCAGCTCCAACTCTAATTTATTATTGTGTACAACTTCCCTTCACTCTGTCTGGGTGTTACACAATATATGACTGGACATCTGAACCCTGCTTTGGGCTGCCAAAACCCATTGTTTTGGATGGGCACTAGGCTGATGCCCTGCAGGAGTGAAGGGTTTGACTTCCCTGTGTCCTCAAGTTCAAGTCCTCCCATGTTGTCTCTTCCTAGTTACCACTGAGGTTACCTCAGCTATTGATTTGCTCCCCTCTTTTTGTTTTTCTTTCTGAGCCCTTGGTCTTCTTTTGCAACTGCATCTATTTCTGAGTTGATAGGACTTCTGTTCCTCCAAGTTATGCTGCTTTCACCTGCTGCTGACTATAACCTTTCAGTTCATGTCACCAATATCACAGCTAGCCATACTTCTAGGCATTGCATTTCCTCCTATGCTGTCAGCTCTGTGGTTTACCCATTCAGCTTCAATAACACACACTGTCCAAGAGGTCTGATGACACACCAGCTGTGATAATACCTGTGGTCAGAGGTTCATCACAGTTAATCACACCCACACATGTTGAGGGTTTTTTCCACCTGTCTGATCTCTTAAATGTGTCCTCTCCTAGAATAGTTTAGGATGTTGCATTGGAGTCCTATGTAAATGAGAGTGAAACTTGAACAAATTTCTTAGCTGAAATTCTGAGAATTCTTCTTTGATCATGAAATATGATGTCAGCAGTCATGATAATTGGAAAATATTTTTGGCAGCACAGTTTCCAGTGAGTGTTCTGTAGTTTTTAGTAGTTCAGAAGATCTTGTAAATATGATTATGCATGTTGATGCAAAACTTAACATAGAAGGTGGTAAATCCTACTGTCTTCCATTTTAGTAAAAGGTCAGGAATTCATTAACTCAAACTTAGTAATATGCAGACATATTTCCACCTGCTGCAGTGGGGTGGGCTTGAGCAGAGTGTAGGGCTAATGTGAATGGCAGTGTCATAGCGTCTTTACCTCAGATTAGAATCCTTACTTCCAGTGTCTTCTGAATTTTGAGTACTTCTTCGTAGAGTCAATCTTTGAATTCGAACTAGAGGTTTCAATGTAGTTTTTCAGTAATTAGTTAGTTATGGTCATTTTGTGAGCTGTCAGCACATTGTTCTGTAAACTTCCATCACAGTTTGTAATGGCATTAAAAACAGGTTGTTACGTGTAGATCCTCTTTAAACAGCTTGAAACTTGAGATTTTTGTGGTTTTTCCCTTTCCCTCAGGTGCTTGCTTCTCTCATTATTCGCCTTGCTCTAGCAGAAACATTCTGTCTCAACTGTGGCATTCTGGCTCTGGACGAGCCGACAACCAACCTTGACCGAGAAAACATCGAGTCCCTGGCACATGCCCTGGTAGAGTAAGTGAGGTCAACCTTGTGGTGCTTAACAATGGGTCTTTTTCAATACCCACTTGGCAGTAATGAATTATATTTTAAGATGGTATGTCTTTGTTGTGAGTAGTTTTAGATTCCCTCTCTATCTGGAAAAGAAAAAGGTATTTCTTACATAATCTGAGGGTTTTTTTTATGTGGGTAAAAAGAGTGGGTAATCAGCATTAGACTATTTGATGGTTCATGTCATTCATTATCAATAATGAAATATTTTTGTGCTATGTATTTGCAAGTTCTCTAATCCTAACATGGGATTTAGGTAAATACACACTCAGTAATATCTTTTTGTAGGATAATAAAGAGCCGCTTACATCAACGCAACTTTCAGCTTCTGGTGATTACTCATGATGAAGATTTTGTTGAACTTCTGGGCCGTTCTGAGTATGTGGAAACATTCTACAGGATAAAGAAGAACATTGACCAGTGCTCTGAGATCATGAAATGCAGTGTCAGCTCCCTAGGCTCCTGTGTTCATTAGAATGCCAAGTAATAACATACTATAGACAACCTAACTTGTTACATTATACACTGCCTGACTTAATATTCAGTGTAGGTGTCTGAAAATGTAGTTCCTTCCTATCATATTCTATTGAAGATTTGTAACAAATTTAGCCAGAGTCTAAAACTGTGAGACTTTTAAACTTATCTTTCTATATTTCTGTGCCTGGACTTAGGAATCACCATAATTTGAAAGAATTTAAATGAACACCACACAGTTAAATTTTGATGTATTTTATGCTTTAAAAGTGAAAATAAAGTTGTGATGTTCTTTGCACGTGTGCTGTGGGGGAGATCCAGTTGCAGATTCTCTGGAGCAGCTGCAGCTCCTCCAGTGGAATACAGCTTGCTCTCCATCTCTGGCAAGGTCAGCACTGATAGGTGTAACTTTGGTTGAAGGTGTGTTCATTGCTACTCACCTAATTACCCAAAATTGACAAGTTTCGACAAGAGCTTTTACTACTTCCTCTAGAAGGTAACCTAACTCTAGCTGTTCAAAGACAGAATCTTCCCCAAGTCAGTTTTGCTTCAGAATAAAGTAAAGGCCCATCTCTAACCAGATGAATGAGTGAATTCTCTGCTCACTGTGTTATGTCGTGTTCTGATTCTTCATCGCAGTGTATGCAAATAGGAAAATGGAACATAAGTGTCTCAGAGATTTAGTGTGGATGCTGAGCTTTGGCTGCCCTTCTCTGAGTTCTTCCTGAAGCTCTTTTCCTTGGTGTGACAACAGCCAGGGGCCCTGCAGCTTGGCAGCCCCAGGGAACCTGCTGCTCAATGGGAGTGACAACGGAAAGCCATGGGGCTGGCCTGCTGCAAAATGCAAACATTATCATCACAAGTCCTGAGGTTGCACAAACCATGCCTTGCTGCCATGCAAGCCCTGAGGGAAGGAATTTCTATGTCCGTGTTTCTTTGTAAGCAAGTCAGGGGCTAGCTCTGTTCTTGGTAGGAGTCCACAAACAGAAGCTGGACTTGCAATTCTTTAAATCTTCGCAATCAAGAGTTGATGGGCTGACCTCAGAAAATGGTTTATGATCAAAGCACAATTTCAGAGAAAGAATCTTTAAACCACCATGAAAGAAAGTGAATTTCTGTAACATCAGGACATTTCTCTTTGGCAGATGCTTAAATGAGCGTAAGAACATTGCATGTTGTCATTCTTCTCTTCCAGGGTGCAGGCATCCCTTTATTTTTGCAGGGATAAAGAGCAGTTGACAGGGGAGGGGTGCAAGTAGACCTGGCTTGTGTAGACGGGGTCTGGGGCTGGCTGAGCATGATGGACCAGGGCCTTTGCCCCTGAAGGTGGCGCACCTGAGCCCCTCACATTACATCACACACCTCTAACGCCACCTGCTGAGGGGTCTGGATATCTGCACAGGAAAGGACAGAGCCCAGTATATCCCAGTTCTGGTTCTTCTCGATGGCAAAGGCTCTTAGGCCTCAGCCTTGGCCAGGGTGGATGGCAGTAGGTGCGTTAAAGAGTAATGGCAGGAACCAAGATCTGCAGCTAGGGATCATTTCCACCTAAATTTTCTGAAACTGCAAGCTGCCAGTGTCAGGGTGATCCCACTCATCGGGAAACCACTCAAAGATAAGAAAATGAATGGGACTTCCTAGCAATTACACTTTTACCAATTCCCCAAAAAAGCGATGAACACACAAATGGGGAGGCGGGGGGGAGAGTAGGAACAGGAAAATGCTACTAACCTGCATTATGTTTGCAGTTTTAAATAAGAAGCTTCACTGACTCTAGTACTACTTCCTGCAGGGAAATTTTCTGAAAGATATAATCAACGAAAAAAAACAGCTTTGTCTATTCAAATTTGCCTCTACAACCTGTTTATTTTAGCATGACACGTACACCTCAGCTCTGCACTGGCACCAGAAGCGACTCCCCAGCCTTTATGAATTCTGTCCTGCTATTTTTCCGAAGTTAAGGCCATGGCTCACAGTTCCTCTGTGAAGTACTTCGGGTGCATTTTTGCCTAGTCAGCCTTTCCCAAGTTTATCCTCATAGGTTACATAAAATGACATTAAACATTTTTCCAGATGACCGGGAAAACACAGGAAATGTAGTGGGAAAGCAACCTCTCCTATATCAAATCAACTAAAATGATAAAAAAAAAAAAATCAGTGAATAATCTGAATAGTCTATAGGCTCCTTGACAGCAGACATCATGGAAAAGAGATGCCAGCCCCATGATTTTCATGTGGACTAGAAAATAAAAAACATGTTTATGTAAATTAGTGTAAGAGAAACTTCAAACATTTTCATTATATTCTGCTATTGACAGACACCTTGGGAGAGTGAGGGCAGAAATGGCCCTGACTGCTCTGGTCACAGTGGTGCTGCAGGCTCTTCCATGCCCACGAGAAGCAGCAGGAGATGGGCACCATCAGCTATCCCCAGCACCATGTTAAGGGGATCCCTGCTCTGCCATGGCTTCCTGCTCTGTCACATGGGGATGTCCACCACCCAGTGTGAGAGGGCTGGAGGGGAGGGTGGCACAGGAGCAGAACATCCCAGGAGAGGGATTCTTGCCCCTACGTGATGATACACAAAGTGCAGAACCAAGCAGAGACGTTTTATGGCAAACAAGGCGCAGATTTATTGCTGTAACTCACTGGGTAGGTGGCACAGTGATGAAAGTTTCTGTTAACTTCCGATTTTGGTGGGACTGGGGGTGGATTTCCAGCAGGAAGACCACATCACCTGACCTACAGACAGCAATCCATGCACACACCTCAGAGGAACATACACACGGATACATTGTGGTTAAGAGCCAAAAAAACCAGCTGCAAAATAACAAAAAAATCAAGTTAGTGGAATTGCTGTAGGGAATGAAGCTGAGATTCAGGCAGTTGCCTGGGATGGTAATTGCAAAGCCACTTGTCAGAGCACCAAACACCTACAGTGCCTGTTGACCTGGAAGGATTGGTTGGGTGCAAATCCCTTCCAAGGAATTTAGTCTGACTGCAGCCTCAGCCCTGGCAAATGCTTTTGAAGCCAGGGATCTACAGGAGATGGAGGTCTTTGCCATGCACTGCTCAGGTGAGAGACTTTCCTTCCACCTCTGTGCCACAGCATCCATTTCTTCAGTACCATGATTATTTTTGCTTTATCTGCACTTAGTCAGCAAGCTGCCAACTACTTTCACTAAGAAAACCTAGAGGTCTCCAAGACACTCTGGTCTGAACATTTTGTTTCTAAGTGGAATTTACATTAGCAATAGAAAACCAGTACTTCGACTTTCTGATGCTTCCTTCAGTATTACTTCTGCAGTACAACTCTGCTGCCTGTTTATAGATTGCTGCGTAACACTTGCCCTTTTTACCCAAAAGTACTTTGGGTTTGCAAACTTCAGAGGAGATGAATTTTTAAATTGTTTTTTTAACAAAAGTTCTTTTATCACCTGCCTGAAGTAAAAAACTGACTTACTAAACTCACTACTCCCAGATGCAACTTCTCTAGGCAGCTTCCTTCTACATGCCACATTTTAGGCAAAGAGCTTTTATGTGCCCTAGAAATTACATTAAAAAACACAAGCAGATAAGGTTATCTACAAATAAACACCACAAACCAAAGCAATAAATATAGATGATGCTTTCAAAAGCTTAATCATTTGCTGTCTCCCTGCAACTTTGCATTTAAATGTCACACCAAGTATCATCTGATCTATTTCAGTATGACGGGGTTTGCTGCCCCCCTGGGCAATCAGCCAGGAGCCAGTGTATACTCTCTGCAAGATTATGCCTTTGGGGAATACCACGCAGTTTGCAAATTCTCCTTCATCTGGCTCCATCCTATTTGTGTAATTTGATCTATGCAGAAAAAGTAAATTGCTGGAGCTGTAGTGCACCCTTTCCTACAGCTACAGTGGCTGAAGGAAGCTGGAAGGTTCCAGCACTGCCAGCCCTGTACAAGGGAGAACTCACTGTTTGTAAAGCAAATAAACCCAACCACTGATTCAAGAGATACTACATGTGCTGATACTATACGTTATGCTGTGACCCACATTTGGGTTTTTTCAGCTTATAAAATGTTTCATTGGTCTGATAAGTAAGGAAAAGCACACATGAGAGAATGGCCTGGAAGACGTGTGATGGTTTCTCCATGAGGATTGCATAGAAGACAACACTGGGATAGTGTTGGAAATGAGAAAATGGTTAGTAGGGTCATCCAAAATCAGGCCATCGAGGACAAACTGAAGTTATGTATATCACCTCAGTTAAAGCATGCCCTGGACCTCCTGAGTTCTGACATTGTTTCTTAATGCCATGATCCCATCCTATCCCTCTACAAATCCTCCACCTGCCACAGGGATGAATTTGGCTGCTAAAGCAAATATGGGAAGGCAACTCAGTTGCCCTCCTTTGCTCAAACTGCCGTGGAGAAGGAGCTGAGCATGAGGAGACTGAAGGGAAAGGAAAGGCACCTGGGAGAAGCGAGTGCCTTCCTTGCCAGCTGTGCTGGGGTCTTCTTCCCATCCTGAGCCGGGGATGGCCAAAGCAGCTGGGTGGGAAAATTTCCACTCCTCCTGCTGGCAAACTGCCACTGGGATGGCCCAGTACCAAGGTGTAGTTACTGGCTCTTTAACTGGGGAGGCACAAATTCAGCGCAGCTAAAATTATGGCATTCCCCCATTTCCTAGAGACACCTGGGGTTCTGTGTCCACTCTGATCAGCGTTACTGGGCTCACAGTGTGATGTCCCAGCACACCAGTCCCTTTGGGAAAGACAGATTGACTGACCAAGACTCTTGGAAGGAGCTGTTTTGGTTTCCTCCAGGTCCCATGCTCCTAGTAGCTCTGATCCCCTCTCATATGAGGCCCTTCTCAACGCTGTTTCTCAGATCTGGATTCCACTTTCCAGGTATCACCTTCTATCCCCACAATCCAAATTGGTACATGTTAGCTTTTCCCATCAGCAGGTTCATGTTGCTATATCAATAGTTTGGGGAATGATTTTATCTGCCTTTGGGGGAGGTGACATACCTCTCCCATGCATGGTTTGCAGAGTGGGGTAAATCCAAAACCATGGGAATATTCCCCACAGCCCCCTGTAGCCCTGTGAGGCTGCTGGGACACTGTGCCAGGGCACAGCGGCAGGACCATAGAATCTTTCCTGCGGTCATGGTGCATCCTGCTCCAGCAGCTTGGCTCAAAGGAGCCAGGGACACTGGCTTTGGGACAGGTGGACATAACATTCTGCAGTGTGCAGCCCTCCACCTGAAGTGGTGGGAGTGCTCCGGGCTCCTACCTGGCTCTGACCCAGCTTCTCAAATTCAAAGAAAATTCAATGACTGGGAAAGGTCACCAACTTTTTTGTCAGGAAAACAAATTTTTTCAGGCTAATACAGGAAGGTCACTCAAATGGTGAGTGCTGATGTCCAGTCCTGACACTGCAACCTTAAGTCAATGGTCATTCCATAGAGAAAGAGTGCAGTGAAGTGGGAAGGCGTTTGTTTGAAATATGAAGTTCAGGCTTCTTCAGGCTCTGGAACACTTTGACTTCACCAAAAAAGAAAAAAAGTTTAAACTTAAATGTTTCTGTACTTTCTAAACTCATTTAACAATTCACACTCTTTATAAGCCTCTAAGCAGGTACCAGCTGAAGTTGGGCTTCCCTGGACAGCGTTTGCTCCAGTGCGGGCAGCGGCACAGCTGGTGACAGCAGAGCTACAAGGTTCTGCTTCACCTGTGCATGCAGGAGGAAGCAGCAAAAGTAATTTAAGAATTTGGAGAAGAAATGAGCCATTTTGTCAAGTCAAATTTTTTCCCCACAAAATTTCTGCTGACAAGACCAGCCATGGTGGGAAATAACTACAGGTTTTTGTCTGTTCTCCTGCTCAAGAATATGGTGGTTTGAATCCCTGAACTACTATCGGTTTTCTGATGTCCCCTTGGATACTGTGAGAGGGACAATGTGGCATGGCATGAGATAGCATGGAACAGAGTGGGACAGCATGGGATGGTGTGGGACGCCAAGCTGGGCTCTCAGGACCCATCCTCCCACAATGGGATTTGTGCTAAGTCCTGGTTGAAGCCAAATACCCACATGCCAGAAAACACCCTCAGCTACTTCTTCCTTTACAAACAAGAGCACTTTTTTTGTTTTTGCATATGTTTAACATCTTGATAAAAGTTTTGTGGTTTTCTTTCCTTCGAATCTGTGACAACTTGAGCTTGCTGGGGCTACTGCTGTTATGGCCAAAGGCGGTTAATATTTTCTGGCATACAATTCAGCTCTTCCTCCAACAGCATCCCTGTGACAGGCCCTTCCCTGAAGCATTATTACTTCCCATGATCCCCTTTTCCGCTGGTGGTGGCTGAGCTATAGCACAAGGCACTGTGGTCCCAGCATGGCCCAAGGACCACTGGGAAAAGGAGTCTTGCAGAAGGAGAGGTCCAGGTACCTGCTGGTGCCAGGTCATCCCCCATGAGATACCAACACACAAGGCAGGAGCCTGGCAGGCATCCAGCCATGCACATTCTAGAGCTGATCCTTCTGCATAACTGTTTGTCTTCTCCATTGTGAAGGCCAGGAAAGCACCACTGGATATTTCTCTGCACATAAGATCATGCCTTGACTTTACTAAAGCCTTGCAACGCGCTTGGTTCAGTCCTGCATATGTCCATGGCTTTCCACATGCAGCACATTACAAACCTGTTTGATCGTAAATAGATACTTGAACATTGAAAAGAAGTTCTCATCTTCTCATCCCAGTATCTCCTTATCTATCAGGTGATTAAAATCTGCATGTATATATAGAATAATAGATAACGTTATTCAACGTATAAAGAAGTCTTTGCCACCATTACGTAATGCCCTTCTTTGGGGTGTCTCACTTCCCACTGCATCCTCTGTGCTGCACAGGAAGATACCTATATATGGCAGTTGCAATGGAGATGCAGGTCCTTCTTCACACTATAAAAATGGTGCTGTCTCAAACAGAGAGGCAGAGAGACCCTGGCCATCCAGCCCAGACAGCACAGGACGTGCTCAGACAGTGGTGACAGGATGCTCCCCTCACTGAAGACAGCTTTCACTCTACTCTTCCTGCTCCAGCTCATCTCTTCCAGAGCCATGACTCCATCTCCCCAGCAAATACTGAAGGAGGTCATCCTCCTGATCCAACAGCTCAACTCGGGAGTGCAGGTAAATGCTGCTACACCTCTCAGCTTTGCTTTGCTTTCTGACCTCGTTGTTAATGATGATGATGATGTCCTTCAGTGTCCAAGGCCAGGTACCAGCACTGCACCACAGGAATTGATGCCCACCTGGGTGGCAGGAGCCCTTCCTGCTGGTTCATTCCACTCCATCCCACCTATCACTTGGAGCACCCCGGCCCATTTCAGCCTAGACTTTGTGTGATCAGCACTTGACTTAGTGGTACAAGCAGCTCCTAGGGTCAAGTCAGACTAAGTTTTCCACCTGACATTAGGTGCTTCGGAGAAAAAAGTGCTAAGGAACAAGAAAAGTTTCTGTGTCAGGGTGACAGAGGCAGCTTGGGAACATGGACATGGTGGTCTGGGCAGTGTGATCTGCCATGGGTTCCCTGATCTACTCTCACTGAGCACACAGGGATTCTCCTGCACCTTCCCAAACAAGTGCTGTGCAAACCCAGGTCCTGTGTCCAAGGGCCTGTTTTGAAAAAATTTGCTGAAAGATGGATCTCAGTGATGGCACCACCAAGGGTGCATCCATGCCATGGCCTACTGGAGAGGGATGGCGACATGATGCCCCTTCCTGGGAAAGGGCACAGCAGGTGACTTCTTGGGGATGGTCTCATAATGATGGTATTATAGTGACAGTCTTATAACCATGACTCTCCCTTGTGTTGCTTCTCCAGGTCCCCTGCAATGATACCCGAGTGGCACGGGTTACCTTCACGGATCAACAGGTAAACACCTATGCGAAGATGCATTTATCATAAATCCAGATATAGCCAGGGCCTCCCATGAGGCACAGCACTTGTAGCTGAGGTAGCTTTATTAGTCATTAAGGGGCTGCTCAGTGCCAGTCACTGGGGTGACCGTACAGCTCAATGCTGGTTGTGCCCAAGCACCTGCCTCCAGCCCATATCTCTGCCCCCCAGCTCCCCCCAGCCCCAGCCATGGGGCACAGCCCAGGTCACTGCTGTAACAGGAAAGCAAGTTAGGAAGTCGCTGTGGAATCTCCTGCCAGTGCCGGACACCTGAATAAGTAACTTCAACTTAATTCTGCTACATGGTTCTAATCATTCCCCTCCACGTTCCCCAGCTGACAGACCAGGAGCTGCTGTGCCAGGCAGACATGGCACTCACTAAAGTCACCAGGTGCAAGGAAATCTATGAGCCGCTCATCACCAACCTGAAGCGCCTGCATAGCAAGAAGGTAGGCGGGAGTGCACCTCCTTGCTTGTGCTGTGCTCCGCAGCTCTGGCCCCACACTGAGGGTGTCACAGGGCTGATCAGAATTCGTTCTCTTGAATGGGGCCAGAGCTGGGCATTGCAAACCTGCCAGTGCTGCAGGTTAATCTGCCTCTATGGGAAGAGGATGACACTTCCCACCAGCCACAGCCACCCCAGACCAGTGGTCATGGGACTCACATTGCTGGGCACAGGGGCCAGACGCTTGTTCTGTGTAAAGGACAATTCCTGAGCTCCAGGGCCAACATCCTCACCACTCTAAGTTATTTGCAGAATTATTTATGAGGCAAAGGAGGCAAACAAAGCATCTGTCTGGGCTGGGAGCCTAGCTTCCCACCGTCCCAGCTGCTAAACCGTGCTGCCAGCTCTAATGTATTTACGTTTTTCCTTCCCCAGAACTGCTTCCTGAGCGATGAAAATGAGGTCTACCTGCGCCACTTCTTGCCAGCGCTAGGGAACTTCACCCAGGGGATGTACAGGCGCAGGGGCTCGTCGGCTACACAGTGAGACGGGCACCGCTGCCAGCCCGGAGCCCCAGGATCTCACTGCTGGTGGCTCTAAAATAGATTTTGTGGAGTGGTTTGGTTATGTTTTGTTTTATTTTTTTCTTTGTGCTCCTCGTTTCGTGCACTTCTTCAGCCCTGCTCCAGCCCTCCTAAACACGACCAATTCTCACAGCCAGAGGATACGTCCCAGAGGGTACGTCGGGCACCCGAGGTCCTCAGCTGCAATTGTAAATGTCCGCAGCGCGGCAGGCACTTGACATTTCCCAAATTTTCCATCCAAGTGCCGTGTGTTAGATGTCACTCAGCCTTAGCAGGAGAGGTCTCCTTTGTACAAGGCTGCCCTTAACTCTTCCCTGCGGCTCATCCAGCTGGGATGTGACAACCGCCCCTCCCCAGAGGGTGGGATGCGGGAGGGTTTGCCAAAGCCGAGAGGAGCAAAGCACCTGGACCAGCTGCCGAGGAGCCCAAGCTCTTAACTAATTTATCTGTTCCTGCAGCACCTACCAAAATCAAAACCAGATTATCTGCTTCCTGTTAGTGACGGGAGGTTTCTTCATAATCATCTTCTCTGACTAAAGAGATCGAATCTAGGCTGAAATGATGAATTTTTCACTGATGTGTTACTACAGTAGCTGAGGGGGAGGACGATTTCTGGGAGCAGAGCTGGGGAAGCACAGCATCCGAGAACAAAAGCCGGGAGGGGAAACGGGTCGGAGGGGCTGGAACTGTTACTGCAACTTCAATGTCTCTCTTTTATTGTAGGTGGCTTTTAAGTTATTGATACTGAAGACAGGAGAGTCTGTAGGATAACTTTAAATCTAATGGGTGCTCACTGGCATCATACTTCTGAAGTTTATTTATTATTATATGTTATTTAAATAACTTATTTTTACAGTGTGTAATCTAAAGATTCAAGACCAAAAAGTCCCGGCTGTTGAAAGCTTTTATTTGCTTGGGACCCAAAATAAAAAGGAAAAGCCAGTATTCAAGGTTTATTTTGAAATTACACGGTAGTTCTGTGGAATACAATCATATTTAAAATACTGCTACCTCATTTTAGGGAACTCTTACTGTCTGATTGCCTTTGCACAACAATGAATGAGCATGTGCTGATTTGTAATTTATTGTTCTTCTCCCTACTTAAAATATTTTTGTTATGAGAGTTAATATATTCAAATTACTATGTATTTGAATGTCTTAATTTTACTATTTTGTTAATATCAACTATGCACTGATTTTATTGAAGTGTCCATGGGCTTAAGCAATAAACAACTGAGTTAAGAATTCTTCATGTCCATAGTTTATGCTGTCAATTCCCTCTTACCTTCAGCAGTTAATGAGGAGTGTCAGGGCAGCTGCCTCCTTGGTCAGGAATGCTGGCATTTTTGGGGCAATGTACAGTAAATGTACCCACTCTGCCACCAAGAGCAAGGCCTGAAGAAAGGAAAAGGCATCAAAGAACCCACCTGGCTTGTGGCTTAGGAAATTGATGAAAGGAAGGGCTGCAGAAGGAAGGATGAGAGCCTTTGTTTGGGAAGAGGGTCTTGGGCATGGTGCCATGGTGGAGGGGGATTTTGGGGTGCAGGCTGTGGTCTGGGGGCAGTGGGGGCTGGAGGAGGAGCCAGCAGGAGCCAAAGTGGACCTGCAGGCAGGGGAAGTCTTGTCTGATAGGAAAGGGAAAGGATGGGTCTGGTTTAAGGACCAGAACCTGCTTAGTGCCAGCAGCTCTCATGTAGGAAATAAATCCACAAAATAACTGCTGGAAATTGTTATACATCCTCTAAATGCAGGAAATAGAGGCTCGACTGCAGCCTTGGGATTTACCCTGGGTAAACCCCAGCACTATTAGTGCCAGGCATGGCAGTAGCAGAAATGCATGAGAACAGAACATGGACAATACCCTCGGGCACACGGTGTGACCCTTTGGGATGGTGCTGTACAGAGCCAGGAGCTGGACTTGATGACCCTTATGGGTCCCTTCCAACCTGTTCTGTATTTCTCTGATTCTGTGATTCCATGATCCCTGCTGCCATCACTGCCAGTCACCACGGGCAGGGTGTAACAGCTGGGCAAACCCTCAAGGCCCTGTCTCAGTGGCTGTGCTGGGATCTTTCTGGTTTAGGACAAAGAGGGGAAAGCTGAGCCAGTGGCTGCGACTTTTGGCAGAGCCCAGTCTCAGTGGCCATAGGGATATTGGTGCTTGAGAGCCTGGACAGGATCCTTGTGGTATGGGAGATGCTCCAAATCACAGAGCCCAAGGAGCTCCAAGAGGAGAAAAACCAAGGACACATTTCTGAATCAAGCACCTTTCTTTGGTAGGGAAACAGGGCAAGTTCATCCCTGGATAGTGGCTTGGATGAAGGTACAGCCAGGGCTTCAGAAACAGTGGGGACCCCGCTGGAGCTGGAGCTGTCCCTTCAGCAAGAGATAGGGCCATCACTGCCATCAGCTCTATCCCACCCTTGGGAAAGGACATGGAAATCTTTTCATTTGCTGTTGTGTTGGATTATGGACCCTGGATGGATGTCAGGGTCCCACCACAACAACCGTGTCACCCTCAGCTGGGCAGTGGGGAGAAAACAAAAAGCTTGAGTCAGAGTAAGGACAAAGAAAAAATAATCAGCAATTACTGTCAAAGGCAAAACAGATTCAACATGGGGGAAAATCAGTTTAATTATTTAATTATTCAACATATTGTCAATCAAATCAGAGTAGGATAATGAGAAATAAAAACTAAATCTTAAAACACCTTAACCCCATCCATCCCCTCCTCCCAGGCTTAACTTCACTCCTGGTTTTCTCTCCTTTCTCTTCCAGCTGCAGTTGTGCAGGGCTTTTCCCCAGGGCACTGCCATTGCTGCCAGTGGGCTGGTCCTTGTCCAGCAGCAGGTCCCGCTTGGAGCAACTGCAGTTGGCTCCATCAGGCATTGGGAAATCTTCCAGCAGCTTCCCACAGAACCCAGCCTTGTAGCTCCTCACTATCAAAACCTTGCCATGCAAACCCAACACGACTGATGACTTTCTCATCACACAGTGATGCAGCTTTCCACCATGATTCAGCCTGAGTAGAGCAAAGTTTAGCTTTTTCTGTGATTTGAGCATTTTCTCTTCACTGATTTCAGCTTTAGAGCTTTCCACCATGGCCACTGGGGAAATCCCTGTGTCTGCAGGACAGGGCTGCTGCCTCCATCACCTTCCACTCCTCCCAGACTAGTGGGAAAGCTCTCGGCATGCTGGTGAAGACCCACCATCCCTGGAGGCTATGGATGCAGTCACACAGCCAGAGCATGCTCCTTTGTCTGCTCTCCATAACAGGGAGGTAGGAAACAGCACAGCTCCCCACTGGCAAATCCCTCACAAAGGTCTTTCTGTGTCAGTGACTTCACCTAACTTCATCTGGGGTATCTTGGAACCAGACAAACAAAATTATTCTCAGTCTGGCTACTCCTGGATTCATCAAGTGCTCACAAGTTGTTATCTGGTGGCAAGTTGCTGTTTGAGTTAGAAAAATCCCTATTAGTTATTACAAAACTCCAAAGTTTCCCAGCTCAGCGTTTCTCAGTGCCATTTCCTGTGGCAGTACTGGTTGGCGGGGCTGGCAGAGCCCATTGTCTGAAAACTCAGCGTGTTGTTCCCCAAGGAGGACAGGATGGACAGGGCAGCCTCCAACTCCCTGAAACACTGGAACAGGGCCATAAACCCCCAGTTTCCCAGCATCAACACAGCAGGATTACTCACACCATCGCCCTGCACACAACCCTGCAGGATGCCACACTGGTTTGGGAATCCTGTTTGGTCAGGAGGGACCCCAGCTCTCCATAACACCCCCAGGGTGATGCTCTGCTCCTGCCCAAGTTTGTCCCACACAGCTCTGCCATACTTTCTGGTCCTCCCCAGGCTAAGAAATTCAGGGACGGAAATCAGTGTGCAGACGAAGGATGCTTTACATGATCTGGAGAAATTCAAATGAAACACAATGGAGGAACTTCCAGGATACTCAAAGGAAAACAAAAGAAAAATGTTGTTGGAGTGTGCCAGAGCAGTGGGCTACCCAGTTTAACCACTTCCAATTCACGGTGTAGAGAAAGCCTTGAGATATAGAGAAATGGAGAATCTTCAAACCAGGCAGCTTATATACTGTCTATAACCTGGCTCCTGCCACTGTCATCTTACAGTGGAAATTTCATAATGCAAGATCAGAAGGAAATTTTGACTTGCACAAAGAAGAGCTGTTGCTCTCCTAATTGGGAGCAACTTTGGAAAGTGCCTATAAGGGAAAAATAAGTTTTTCCTTCTGGTTCAGCACTTTTACAGTAATAAATTGAGGTGCTTCCTCCAGAAAAGCACATACAGTTATAGATCACCAGACAACCCAGAGATTAAGAGCTGAAGACGTCCAGCCGAAACAGGCCATGAGTATCCTGGTCCAGGTCCTGCTCACCTTCCTGGTGCTGTCAGCCTGCCTGGGTGACGTGGTCACTCCATGGATACACACACTACGGACCAACATGCTGAAGGAGAGCATCAAGCTGCTGGACCAGCTCCAGCAGATGGAGGTAGGGCTGGTTGGTGCTTTACCCAGTGATGGGAAGGACAGACTGTTTCACCAGGCTCAGAGGGACTGGTGCTGAGCCTAAGGAAGGTGATGAGCACAGGGTTCACAGTGCTTCTGGGGCCTGGCGGGTGGACGGATGTGTATCTGTTGTGTGCATGTCAGGATGGATCCATGTTGTCTGGAGCCTGATTGCTCCTCTCCTTTGTATCTTCGTAAAGGTTTCCTGTAACGAGATGAATGTGACAAATATTTTTGCAGATTATAAGGTAAGAGAAAACCCCAACCATATAGCCCTGATGGGTACTTGGAGGATACTGGGGACCAGAGGAGAGCACAGAGCAGTGGAAGGCAGGCAAGAAGCCCGGGATCCTGCCTGTCCTGGCGTGGTGCTGTGGAGGAGAAAGGAGCCCACTGTGACCCCCAGCACAAACATTGGGCTGCCCAGCTGGTTCTCACCACTCCTGATGCCCTGCACAGGTGCCCTCACCTTCCCACACCCATCTTCACCTCCAGCCAGAGCAGCATTGGTAGCTTCTGGCCACCCTGGGGACGGAGAGGCCAGAGGATGGGCAGGGATGGGCACCTATGCTTGGGCAGAAAACAGTGGTTTCAGCTTTTCAGAAAGAGGAACATCTCCCTTTGCCTTGAAGTGCTGTCACCAGCTCAGACCCCTACATACGCCTATTGCACAGCATCTTGAGCACTGGGTAGACACAGTATCCCTCTTTAGCCCCTTATCTGGGGGAAGGCTCTGCAGTTAGCACAAGATTTAATAGCAGATAATAAAGCCTCTTTCTGCTCTGAAAACTGCTGCCTAAGCCAAGCTCCCCAGCCCCTGAGTTCCTGTTTTCACAGGAAGCCCATGCCCTCACCTTGTGCTACACCCAGTGAGGGGTTACAGCAGCCTTCACTGGGGGGCTGGGGCTCAGCACCCTCAGGGGATCCCCACACCCGTTCTGCCACAGGGTAGTGAAAAGTGATGCCTGAGATGCTGCAGAGCTCCACACTCACAGTTGCCCATGCTCACAGGGACAGATTGGTCACTTGTTTGAAGACACTGAGATAGAGGAGGCAGCACCAGGAACATCCCCCGGAGAAAAAAATCAAATCGTTTTTTAATTGCCACCAGCACTTTATTAACTCCTCATCTTCCAGGTGTCTCTGCTATAGGACTTCTCAAAGCCTCTAATGAAGGCAAACTCTTCCCAGGTGCTTTTGTTATTCCTGTAGCACCTATGCCTGCTCAAACCAGCTTCACTCTCAGGAAACCTGCAGGGAGCAGCTTCACAGGGTCCCAGATCTACATGTGCAGCAGGAGAACGATGCTCCATCACAGGGGTGCTCACTGCTGTGCCACACTGCCACACCTTCTGCCAGGGGTTGATTCCTCCTCACCAGGAAAGGGATGGGAGCAGAGCCAGATGTGCATAGATTGAGCTGGGAAGCTTCAGGGAGGCTTTGGCACCTCAAACCACAATTATCACATATCCTTTAGAATAGAAAGATATTATTTGTAGTGTTTTAATCTGCTGCCAATAAGCCATGACTATACAAGAGTTTTTTTAAAATGTCATGTGTCTTTTCCCAGAGAGGTAACAATATGGAGATCTTATGCAAAGCTGCTACAATTGCTCAGGAGGGCCAGAGCTGCCACAGGTACCTTGAGGGCATTTACCACAACTTGCTCAGCCTGGTCTGGGGGAGTAGAGCAAGGCACAAGGTGAGGCACCGTTCTCCTGCACTGCCCGCAGCACCCAAGTTTCTCCCTCAGTCCCACCACCGTTAGCAGCCCAACCCAAGCTGCAGAATGCAATCCCACCCCAGCAAGCTTTTTAACAGCCCCTTTTTCCCATTCCAGAAGCCATGTCCTGCAGCAGCAGGCAGCACCACCTCACTGAAGAATTTCCTCAAGGAATTACACCAAGTCCTCCAAGAAGAGTATAAGAGTCAGAAGTGAAAAAAACACTTCTGTTTCTAAGCTGTTACTCTATTTTTCAAACATTATTTATAATAATTCTTTAAATAAATGTATTTTTGGACTACATGTGCTGGCATTGCATAGGATGTTATACAAGGCAACAGTTAAGAGAGTTCTAAGTTTATGGAAACAAGGATCGTGTGGCTAGGAATTGCCAAACAATCTGTCCTGCTATGGAGTTAAGCCCATGCTAACATGAGGAACACAGGTCTAAGCAGATGCCCAAGAGACGGCAGAGGTGAGAAGCCAGGCCATAAATGGGGCATGCTCCTGAAAGCTGGGAACTCAAAAGTACATGCTTGAGGTGCAAAGGGAAAAGCCAGCTTGAGCATGTATTTGAGCATGTACAGCTAAGCAAGCTCTCTCCTCACTTTACTTCTAGCCTGTAACATATCTATATATATGGCACAGCACTTTGTGGCCCAGGAGTGAAGAGGCCAGGACTGTGAAGGGTTTGGTTCATGCATCAGCTGAGTCACAGGACTCTGGGGAGCTGCAGAGGCTACAGACCACGGAAAACCCGGTATCTACAGGCTGAGCAGGCTGGGGGGCCACGAGCATTGCCAACCTAACACAGCTCATGCAGGAAAGGAAACAGATCTGAACATTTCCAACTACTGCAGGTAAATTTACACCATCTGCACCAGTACAAGGTGCAGCTGACTTGTGTAACACAGGAGACAAAGCCAGGACAGTGTGCAAAGCCTTCTCCCCATGAGCTGCCCCCCGTCTGCAATGCACACATCAGAAGAAGCAGAGCATCAGGGAGCACTGACCATTGCAGGGCCCCAGACACTGCTCTTGTAGTGCCCTGGCTCAGCCCAGGACGACCTCAGCAGAGGATGGGCTTCAACAGGGGCTCAAGCAACTCCTTAGGAACATTTCTAGATCTGCAGGCTCATCCCACTGGTTTTCTCTATGGCCTTGCAAAGAATCCTCTTGTTCTGCCCTGTCCACCTCCTCCACAAGGTCTTGCTGCCCATTGCCCTGGGGCTTGGCAACAAGGCTCCAACACACTCCAAACTCCCTGCACAAACTTCTCCAGAGTGCTGTGCAGCTCAGAGCTACATCTCACCCACCCTTCCTCACCCAGTTCCTGACATAACAGAGTTAAAAAGATATTCTACGTATAATGTTATTTGGAAAACATACACAAGGGTGGAATTAGGAATCAAGAATTTTATTTCATGGTATGCACATGCTCCAGGGACACAATATTGATATATACAGTATAATTAATTAACTTTAATAAAACAAGAAATAGTCAGAAATAAACAGAGTTAAAAAACAATAAATAGAAAAATTATACAGACTAGCAGTTTTTCCCTCTGTACAGGCCTGGCTAAGCAGAGCTGTGGAGAAAGGTGAAAGCTGAACAGGTGCAGACAGTGTAGTCAGTGAAAGGCACTAAGGACCATTTCCCCCCCCCCCCTTAAAGGATTAGGAATGAGTTAAACATTAAATAATTCATTTACACAACATTAAGCAAAAATCTCATTGTCAGTGCTCTGGAATGAGGAGAATCTTCTGTTAGCAAGATGCACAGATGAGCCCACACAGTGTATATTATGTAATATGAGTTCTGATAAATACTATAGAGCACATACTGACCTGCAACAAGAAAAGTTGTATTAAGCTCTTAAAAGTCCATATAAATCAAATTCTTTCTTCATTAAAACACATTATGGGCCCATTAGACATTCACAGATAGGCTGGACTATAGAGAGGGCCCATATGGTAAATCTAAAAGCCAAATTCCCTGGTTTTACAAGAAACTTCTCAAAACTTAAAAAAACCACACCACTTAACAGGTGAGCCAAACCGATACGGCACATGACCATGAGAGTGTTCAACTTTATCTAAAGTCCTCTTATAGAGCAAGTAATTCGTCCTCCAAGCCTCTGTAACAGCAGATGACTGATTTCTCCACTCTGCCAACTAAAGGTGTGCTAACAATTACTTATTGTTTTCCTCTGCTCCAAGGCTCACCCTAACATGCAGAGTACAACAGTTTTCAGCAGCAGGACTATTATGTTAATTGTAAATCATATGCCTTTAGGTTTTAAGTATTTTAAACATTTAAATATTTGAAATAGAGTGTCATGTTTTGCAACAGTCTTGAAGCGACTGATACCTGTCAAGTAAAAGGATTTTCAATGGTCTTCCTGAAAGCACAGATCTGGTTTAACCCCCATAAAACCAGAACATCCAATAAATGTTAACACAAGATATAACACAAAAAGGAAACGGAAGTTATCCCTGGTTCTGAGAATTAGTACAGGCCACAGCTATGCATCTATCTGCTTGGACTCAGAACTGAAAGACATTAAGCAGCATTTAAGCCATTTTCAGTCTCTATTTTTTGATGAGCAATATATAGTAAGATAATCCAGCTCTATTTAAGCACATTTCAAATAAGGTCAGCTCTTCACAAGCAAAACCAACTACAACTTCAATCATGAAAGTTTCTGAGCATTTATCTCTAAATGCAAGCCTAGAAAAAACAAATGCCAGTGTTTGTACCTGTGTTGTATGAATTTAGGTGACACTCTCCCCAACAGAGAGGGCAGCATGTTCTTCCAGGTCATGATCTTGAAAAAAAAAATTAATAACACCAGGAAAAAGCTTACAACTAGTTTAAAATAGCACTGAATATATCCTTCAGAGCAAAATATGTCCTTACAAGACCAGTTTTAACTATCACAAATCCTGTTACAGACTCAAAGGTACCTCCAGATAACCATCATGACAGTAAAAAAGGGCATTTAACTTCTTTAAGTACTTCACAGGAACATTCTGGCAAAGGCAAATGTGGCTACTAGCAAGGGCTCAGGACACCTGAGGAACTGTCTTGTTTTCTGTCACACTGAAGGACTCAATTTCTCCTGTCAGTAATCACAGTTTTTAATCCTTCAGGTAATAGTAACAATAAGATGAGGTCACAGCTCACCTCTGCACCCTGGCACAGGAGCTGCTGAGAAACCCACAGCTGATGTGATGAGTTATAAAACACACACAGTCTGAAGAAGATGCATTTTCTCTATGACACAAAAGCAACATATTAAACTGATATGTGTCTATTAGCAGCATAAATATCAAATAAAAAGAGCAGCCATCACAAATAAAAGGCTGCTATCAGAGACCAAAAATTTTTTCCTCTCAGAGTATAGCCAGAGACGCACACAGTATACACAGGAACACAGAGACAGCACCAGCTATGTCAATGGACATTGTTCTGGGAAAACTGGGCAATTCATACTGTTTTACTAAAGGAGAGTCAAACTCATCCTCAGTGTAGAGCAGTGGCCCAGTGCCTTGTAGCCAGGGATGAGGAAATAGAGCCATAGTGCTCACCACCTCACAGCTGACACCAAGTCCTGGTGTTACAGCATCTTTCTTAAATCATCTCAGCTAAATCAGTTCAGATCACAAAACTACTCACACAAAAATTCTAGCCCTGAAGCATAAAAAGCTGCCAAAGTAACACAGTCTTAAAAGAAGGATAAAAGCTCTCTTTTCCCTTAATATCCAAGGTCTCATTCTCCACAGTGCCAGCAGTTCACAAACAAACTGATAAAAATAAAAGAACTATTAGACATCCTTGATTTCTGCTGCACTTAAACAGATCATGGTCCCTTTTCAGAAATCTCAAGACTTTTGTGGTTCATGTTTTTCCTACCCAGCTACTTTCCCTGTACAGCAAGACAGCAAAAAGGGAAAAGGACTGTGTACTCGACACACAACACAATCGGGTTAACAGCCACAGTGAGGACTTTTAAATAAAAAGATCTGATGCTCTTAAAGGTTTGCAGCAACTACATTCAAATACAGATCAGAGCAACACAGGAAAACAGAGAAAGCTGCCAGTTATGTGCAAAGCAGGGCATAAGTCAGATTTACCAACCGTAACTTCAGGATTTCATTAACTGTTTTGAACTAACACATCTAGCACTTAAACACACATCTAGAACCCTATTTTCTATACATTTCAACAAGGATTACCAAGTTTCCCTGCACAACACATTTAATACATGGAATTTCACAACCATCAATCATATATACCAGTTTAATATTATGTTAATATAACATACAATATACAGGAAACTAAGGAAAAATACATTTTTTAAAATAAAAAAAATTACAGCTACGTCAAACTGTGCCATCTCTTGAATTCCATATTCTGGCCAAACCTTATACACTCACTGATTTTTACAGGAATTCTGACCAGGTGACACTACTGCAGCAGGGAATCAATGACAGCTCCTGGTTTGGCCGAACGTTTTCTGTTTGAAGACAGAAAGGAAAGGGAAAAACAACACCATATACACATCATTATGCTGTCTAGAAAAGACAGGGACCAGCCACATTTCCAGCCAAAACTACATGACATGACTTCTCCACAAGCAAAACCAACCAAACAAAAACCACAAGAAAGCATATGCTGAGATCTCTCCAAACAGCCTCTCCTCTCCATTGGTACCAGTGTTTTCCACTGGCAATGTGCCAGACTGTGTTAAACTGGACCACCAAATACAGCAAAATAAAGCAAGGAGCTGGAAAAGCAGAATGCAGCAAAAGTACATCAGCAAACCCCCAGACAAGTCTTTCTGGACAAGATTTAGTGCAGTAAAGATCTCAACTTGGTTCTATTACACCTGGCAACACTGAACTACACCATGCAAAAATTTTGTCCTTTGCCTTCTCATTAAGCAAATGTTTGAAGACTTGTGGTAAGTTTACATACACAAACTTAAGCCTTCCCTTGGGTAAATCCCTCATTGAATATGAATACCCCAGAGTTCTTCACCTTCTACCAGTCTTGGGCCTGGATCTTCCTTTTGAAGTCCTTGGCCTCTCCAACTTCATCAGAGATTGCCTCAAGCTTTCTTCAGTGTAAGCTAAGTAAACATGGGAAAGGTCCACTTCAAAGGGCTAGAAAAACACCAGAAAAACTCCTAAGACAAAATCATCAGAATAATTTTACACATTGATCAATGGTGTTTTCATGACACTACAAAGACTCATTTCTTCAGAAGAAAAGAAAATTGAAATTTGACAGTTTGGCTATAAACAGAGAGTGGCAGATTCAGGCGGGACTTGGGCCTGTACAGTTGAGTACATTAATTCAATAGTCACTCACATCTTTCTCTTTTTTATCCAGGACAGGCGTCTGTTTCCTCATATTGTTTCCTGTATATGCAACACATTTCTGTAAGCATGAAAAAAAGGTTTGTAAGTAAAGTCTACTGTGCACAGTAAAACTGACTACAGCTTCACCAGTTTCTTCCTGGGTTCAATTAAATTCCTCAGAAGCTCATACTAACATTAGCTGGTACACAAGCCAGGCAGCCATTCTTACCAGCTGCCACTCTCCTATGTCTTCATTCCAGTGAACGTAGTTCTCAATCATTTCCTACAAAGAAGTCAGGATAGTAAGCGTTAGACTTGCACAATCTACCCTCCAGGTGCACTTTCTAGAACATACATACTAAGGCCTGGACAACCTGCTTAAGAACAGTCTTGATCCCTTCCAAGCTGTTCCTATCAGGACAGCTATATGCGTGCAAAAGAAGCCCCCATTTATACTCTGAAGATTACAGAAGAGAAAAATACCACTCCCAAATTGTATGTACCAGAGAGCCTCCTAAAGCATGGGGCTTCCATTATGCCAACACCATCGGGTCAGCAGTAAGCAAACACTGTAATATGGAAAAAATATAAACTATAAAAAGAATTTCCCATTAAATAGTATGCATTATATTTAAGCTCATCATGAATTTTCTGTATACTGGAGTAATAAAGAATATCAAAGATCTAAAAATCCAGTCTTTGTATTAATATCAGACATTAGCAAGGACAACTTCAAGCTAGTGGAAAAAAACCACAGTGAATATACCAGTTAACTATGTGGTGAATGTGGTTTTCTTATTTTTATAAGCCTTTAGGAAAATATGCTGCAAGAGAACGAGGATTAGCATAGCACAATCCCTGCCCCAGGCTCAGGTGCACTGCCTTCACCTGGTAGTCCTGAGGAATGAAGTTGTCTATGATGAGAATCTGAAGACGAAGCTCCCTGCTCAGCTGCCGAATGTTTTCAAGCAGCCCTTCAATCTCTCTCTGATGCTCTTGTTGTAGATCTGCCATCTGAAAGAAAAACAGGCATTTGACAGGCATCAGACTTATCTTAAGACATGGTAACAACATAAAGAGAACAGCCTTTTGTCTGTATGAGGTTTTTGATTAAAAAAAAACCTGCGAACTCTAGTTATTAGTACCAGAATGTCTCTGAATAATAAACCCTCTGAAACATTTCAGCTCAGAGATGGCTGAGAACAGCATTAAGTTCTCAGTTTCATAAACCCAAAACTGGCCTTCTGCCAATCCAAGCTGCTTCAGCTAAGACTAGATGAAGAGCATGAGACAAGTTGCATCCCTGGCAAGGTTTCAAGGAAAATCTCTGATTCCAAAGACCAAATGCATTTTTTATGAAACAGGAACTCCAGCTACCAGCCAAAGGACATATTGATCCAGTGACTGAGGATGAGGTAACAAGGGCATCAGTCATAAAGGACAGGCAGCTCAGAGCAGAGAAGCCTTTGGGCTGCAGCAAAGCAGGACATGGGGCTGCCAGCAAGCAACTTGCATTTTATTTCAGAAATAACCAGTGGTTTTCCTTGGAAGTTCTTGATATCTTAGGGTCTCACACATTACCCTTCTCAGCCTGGCCTGGGGACAAGCTCCACAACATGCTGTTCTAAAGCTCCAACTACAGACTTAGCATTTTTGAATTATGTGAGCCAAATGGACAGCACAGAAAGACACTTATAAACATACGGCACATTTTCCAGCATTACAAAGCTTATGGCTCACCCTTTCCAGCTCCAGGGCCTCCCAGGATCACTGGCTGAGGACTTTAGATACTAACCTCTGACTTGGCAGCCATAAGCATGGTCCAAACTTTCTTCAGTTTTTTGGTTTTCCCCTGTGCTTCCTCCTGGAGGTTGGTGTACTTTTCCTCGATGTCCAAGCGTTCTTGCTGTGGACAACATTTAGCACAGACACACGCACATTAACAGTCACAGAAACTCTCTGCAACAGGATGAACAAGAGGAAAAACTACTTGAACAAACAAAGCATTTGCCATGAGCAGAGAGCCCTGGCTGAGCCAAGCTGGCTCAGACCTGCAGGGGTTGCACAGCCAATGAGTGACCTGTGGAGGGGTGGCTTCTGCAGCACTTCCAGAGCAGAGCCACAGCTGGCTAACATATCCTGGTGTGTCCTGCCATTACTGTTTGCAGACAGTCACAGCAGACAACCTCACCTCTTTCTCCTCGAGCTCCTTGCGAAGCTGCTCTGCTCTCTTCCTTCGTTCTTCGAGTTCCATGTTTGATTCTTCTAGAAGCTTCTCTTGCTCCTCTGCTTTTGCCAGCAAGTCCACTCCTCCCACAATCACCTTTTTCTCTAATGCAGACAGTTTCTCCAACAGGGACTGGTGCTCTTGCCTAGACAGACAGGTAGGTGTGAGACTTCCTGTCCTACTATGCTCAGCAGGCATTAGGTCCAGCTTGGTTTTATAGCCCAGACAGCACTCACAGGGCTGGAAAAAACTTGTCTTGCTGCTGAGAGTTTAAGTAGGGGTTTAAGTGAGGCAGTGCAAATGAAAGCAGTGAGCTCCCCGAGCTCCAGCTCCCACCACTTTCTCTCAAGCAAAACCAGGTCAGGAGAGAAGTGCCTCTTGCTGCAAGTCACCTCTGTGAGGGCCTGCAAGCACCCAGCGAGATCCCCAGTCTACTCAAGGCACCCGCTGCCCAAAAGGGCCCTGCCAACACAGCAAGGCCCAGAGGCAACTGCTGAAATAGAGGGAAGTGAACAGAGAAAAAGGCAGAGTTGAAGTGCAAACCAGGATTCCTGGCTGCTGCTGGAGCATATCTGCATAGGGTAGTGCAACCTTAGAAGCTCTTTGGCTTCAGGATAGAACACCCCTACACACAAAATTACATGCTCGTGACTGTTGCAGGAAATGCGGCCTGTTACAGAACAGTACTACTGCTCCTCACAGGTCTTGGATTAATTTATGTTTCTATCTTACACAACTAAGGAAAGTTAAGAAAAGGAAATGGCAAAAGGATAAAGGTTTGTGTTTCCCATATACTCTAAGCTCTCAAAGAAGCAGCAGCTCCTCTTTCACCTTGACAATGGATGATACTTTCTACAAAGTTTGACAGGCACCTTACCATGCATCTCCAGATATTTGTCTGATTCAGGAAGGACAACCCACACAACCACACAAACTGCTCAGAGCATGGTACTCACTGAGCTTTGAGCAAGTCTTTTTCTCTTTTCTCCAGTTCAGCTCTGGCTTTATTTCTTTCTTCTTCTTCCATATCAAGCTTAGTTTCAAGAGCTTTTCTCTCCTCTTCAATCTTTGCTTGCATCTCTACCATCTTATCAGGGGAAACTTTCTTTTTGCCTTTGAAAGAAATGAGGAAAACAAATTAGTTCACTGAAAAGTAAAACAGCCTCTCTATCACAGCATGTTTTCCAAGTTCAGATTAATACTTGCATTTAACAAAAATTTCATTAGGTATCAGCTTCAAAATGGGCAAAACTCAGTCCTTCAAATCCCATTTTAACATTGGCCAGTTGTCACCAGCTCCTACAGAGCAGTAATGCTGTGTAACTATCACTGGAACCTGATGTCCCCAAAATGCAAAACATACAAAGAACACCTGGAGAAGGAACACTGCTTGAAGAGAAGCCCAATCTGGAAACTCTGATGTTCTAACAAAGCAGATCAGGCCAGAGGAAGGAAAACACAAGACTGCCTTGACCTACAGCTACAAGAGCTCAGCTACCAAGAGTTACATACTCAAATTTCAGATTAGCATCTCTACCATTCCCCTGATCTGCCCTCTACAGGCTTACCTGTTCCAAAGTGAGAATGTAGTTATTTTTAAGAACACACTATTATGAAAATAGAGAAATTCAGAACAGCCCTATGAAAACCAGGCAACTTAAGCAACTTCTTGATGATATTTGGTCTATGTAACAGTGACTACCTAGATTTGAAAGTACCAAGGCTGGCTCTGGATTAATCAGCTGTGTTTTAACAGCTTTTCTTTATACAACAGAACTACCACAGTAGCACACCAAGTCCATGTCTTGGAAGACTACAAAGAGAGTGGCCAGAGCAACTCAGTGAACCTACTGACCCTAAGATTTGGTACCAAATACCCCAAATTTGAAACAAAGTGTGAGGCTGCTGGTCTTGAAAGCCATTCTGTAAGTCTTGACCCAGCTTTCACTGCAATCCCAGGAGTGCCCAAGGTGGGCAAACATAGAGATCCTGGGGGGTTATGTGGAATGAGAATGCATTTAATCAAATCCACAAGTCCTAAATATCCATTTATTCATAAGTGAATCCATAATTTTCTTGTTTTGCTTTCCCAGACATCAAAAACCCCACCCGGTAGAATCAAACTGTACTTGAAACTAACAGGAGCCACTGACTGCCTCCTCTTTTCCATAGTGACACAATGCACACAGTCAGAACATGCTCAAGGAAGCTGTTCAGTAAGTGGCTTCTCCTCCTCCAGTCTTCAACATATTCAGCTTCATTTATATACATACATATGTATTTTATCTATAGTCATATATACATTATACACATATACACTCCAACAAATGCATATGTAAACATGCATGCACATATTTTCACATCTGCATATGTATTTCTTCATGTGCACAAGAACTTCAGTTAGTTTTGTTGCAAGGCAAGGACTTCACCACTACAACAAACAACACCTTCATTGCCACCTGCTAAACTTCAGAATCAGATAATGAACCCTTCTTTCAGGGCTTGTGGTGCAAAAAATCTCTCACTGATTAGTCTTTGAGTACAAAGCTTTCTGGAAGTCCTATACAGAAGTCATCATAAGAGATAAGCCAGATAAAGACTTCTCACTATTAGGACATAGCCCTATACATTCTTAGTTTAGCATAAAAAGGTTAAGTGAAGCAAGTTGTAAGAACCTTTCACAAGCTTTGCAATTGTAAGAAGCTGAAAATCAATTACACCAACCTGCTTGATCTTGCATTAGGAGGAAGTAAAAAGCAAATCGCAGAGAGGCAGCAAACACATAAAAAGAGGAGGAGAGAAAACGTTATTGCTTTGATAATTTTGGACAAAGATCATCAGCATCAGAACAAACATAAAATTTTATATTCACGTTTCTAGGGTAGAAAATATGAGATAACCATAACTAAAAACCCTTCTATTAGAGCAAACACTAACGCATCATGTTACACTAAAGCAGAGAATGTGTCTGTTCTTCAGAGTGCTTTGCAAATCCAGGATGATCTTTAGCTCACTCTTGCACTCTTCTGCCCATTCAATGCAATGCTGAATCTAAACACAACATTAGGAGCCAGCTGCAAGGATCATGACCTAAGAAACAGTTACAGGGGGTGGATTTCTCCTTCAATTAACAAATTTAATGCTCCCCACACTCAAGAGAGCCAATTCTGTTATATTACCTGTAAAATATCAGCATCCAGAATACATGTTCTAAGTTTTAACCAAGATTTCCAGGCCAATTCTTTGCAAGATACAAGACAGTTGCACACAGGGAGTCTCAACACAAGATTTCTCCATTTAATTACGCAGGGGATTAGTAGGTTAATTTGCAGTAACTGGTGCTTCCATAGAGGTATAGAGCCACTTTTGGTCATTCAAGCAAGTGCAACAAAAAAGGCAGGACAGGAAAGTGATAATGAAAGACACCACATGCAGGAAGGTCACACTAGAGGACAGTTAATATCCCAAACCACAAAAAACAACACTTATCCCAACTGCCAAAAGCCCAGCACAACTTCCCCAACAGAGTTGTCTCCAAACCTGCAGGAGATGGATTCATCCACCTGCTGACACATCATCAGTTTGCTATTAACTGTCCCCATCCACATAAAACACTCAGGTTCCAAGCAAGCTTTAAAGGAGCAGGATTGAAGTAATCAAATTCCCAGCCTACAGTCATATGACCCATCAAAGGTCTCCCCTGGGTTGTGTTCCTTCTAACCCTGCTACCACCCCTCTCCGAGCTGATGCTTTCCACTAACACCCCTAGTGTAAAAGTGAGTGAACTATACAGCAATACTTTCCAGAGTCTCTCAACACAGGTAGAAGAGTGGAGTGCTTCTGTCCAGGATAAAAACAACACCAGGTGAAGTCCCCACAAGCCAAATCCCAAACTGTGATCTGTTTCCTCAATCCTCACTGACTGTAGGGTTTTTACAGGCACAGTGTCCTCTCTGATCAGGAGCAGCCCAGACTTTCCTCACTACTAGATCAAAATCTGGATCTCCTGTTCCTCTGAACTAAGTCCCACAGAGATCAAGAACTTAGTATCATGGGGCACTTAAACCCTAACCACCAAGAATATTTTTTAAAGTATCTGCAAAAATAAAGCCAATCAACCAAGCATTGCCACGTTTTCTTTGCTAGTGTAAGCCTCATGCTGTTCGACTGTTCTCCAAAACTAATTTTGAGAAGACAGAGTCCAATATAATATAGAATACATACCCAGCTGTCCTTTTTATGAACTCATATTGTAGCAATTCCCATTAAAAAGTTAGCTCAGTTTTTTCCCCTGTATTTTAAAAGGCACATTTAACACAAGGTGCAAACTGGATTTTTTTTAACCTATTATTTCTCAAATACCTTTAAATCTTGCTCAAGCAGCCTACTACATTGTTTCCTATTCTCACACATATCTGCCTAACAATGTGCACTTGAACGTGCAATTGAGTAACTGTTTCAAGCAAGGAAGCTGCAAAAGAAAGGCATGCTTTAGCAGAGTTACAGCTTGAGGGTCATCTTTCCAACAGACAAAGCAGGGAAGAGTGCAACATTGCAAAATGGAGTGTGCAAATTACGGAAAGGCCAAAGCTTAAAGGATTTAAGAGCTCCCACTCACTAGTGAAGGACTTATCCAGAGGTTTCTCTATGACAGAGCATGTGGAGTCTGAACTACTGCTGCTGCTACTGCCTGGAAAACAGAAATGTGTCCCACAGAAAAACCCAGAGAGGAAGAAACATGCAGATGGGAAGTTAGTTCTAAAGGAAAGAAACCCAGAAAAGCCAGCAACCTAGTTCAAAAAAAGCACAAGTTCCCATTAGGAAGCACTTGCTAGGATCCCTCCCAGACTCAGCTTGCAAAGCCCACCATTTCCCAGCACAAAACTGCATGCTCAGAAAGACATTTCAGTTAAAACCCATCTTAACCAGATTACAGCTTAAAACAACATGCCAAGGCAGCTTCCATTTTAAGCAACAACATCAGAGAACATCAGAGAACAGTAGAGAAGGCTGTGGATATCTGCCATAGCAGAGGATTCAGTGACCATGAATCCTTTCCAGTCTTATGCACATGGCAATGTGCACCTCTCACTTTGGACGGCAGAACCAGCTTACACAGCGACAGTCAGCATGTACTCCTGTGAAGCAGCTCCTTCAGGGAACTTAACTAGAGTAGCTCATTTGGGAGTTGAGTAAGTCATTCACTCTCTACTCCTTTCAAGCAGCACTTTGAAGGTGGTCTCCTCTTGGGAGGAGATTTGGGCAGGACATTTGGAGAGAATGGTCAAGCTATCCACTTCTAGAAATAACCAAAAGGTGAAAAATGAACTTGTTACAACTATCACCAAAGGCACGGCAAAAGTCATTTATGACTACTTGGACAGACTAAATTAAGAGAGTACACCTAAAAGCAGGAATGCTTTAACATGAATTTTTTTCAACAGATGTGGGTGCTTCAGGACAGGAAGGCAGTTTAAATGTCAAAATAAGTTTACCAGAAAAGCTGGAAGTTGGGATGTAGCACTGGACTTGATTTCTCTACTATCCAAGAGGAATTACCAGCAAGATTCTAGAACAGCAAGCTTCCAAGAAGCCACAGCATCCCACAGCACACAGTGACCTGCAGTTCCGGGGTCAGCAACATCCCCTGGAGTTTAGATGATACACAGCAGTTTAACACTGATGTGGGACGAAGGAAACTTCACTATGGGATTTTCAGACTGCTCCCAAAAAAAGTATGTGCAGATCCCATTAAGCTTTTCAGCTAGCACAAAGACACCCAAAGGTCAAGTTCTCCCTCTATCAATATAAAACAGAACGGAAGAGTCAGTTACTGAAGATCCATAAGACAGATGAATCCTTTGCCTAAACCACAGCCAAAATTCCCCTCCAATCATACCCATGGCCATTAAAAACCACACCTGCTTACAAATGATCTTTGGTGTCTTCTTCCTCCCACCTCTGTGAGCAGGGAACTTCCACACCATCAGTCACAAGCCATACACAGCCACCTTGAGGCACCCACTACAAAAGACAATGCCACGACAAGCACAGCTACCCAAGTGGAAGCAGCGACTACACAGGTTTGGAGCTGTCCATCTACAGAGATGGCACTAAAGGGCTTCATTTCTAGGAGAGGCATGATAATTGCAGTGGCATAGGGCAGCTCTACAAGTCTTCTTGTCCCTGCCTGGCTCTGGCTACACTTCCTACACCAGCTTGTGGGTAAGAGGAGACTGGTGGCACTGACAGGAATCTCTACTGCCTTACCCCGCCGTTTCTTCCGCTTCTCCTCTCCAATCTCCCCATCTTCATCCTCCTCTTCAGAATCGCTGGTTTCAGAACCAGAGATCTCTTCCCCTAGAAGAGAAGAGTGTGCTTTTATCAAAAGCTTTCCTTCATCTCAGATCAGCTTGTTACTTTGACAGCAGCATTTGCCCAAACACATCAGTGCCTGACATCAGCTACAAGTACATGCAGAAGTCCTTAACTGCTGAGCAAGCAGACAACTTGCCATGGCTCAGGAAACTTAAGGACAATCAAGATAAGCAACTGAATGCTGTGATGTAAGTGTGTATGTATTAAAGCTCAAGAGGCTGCTTTTTATGGAAAATAGAGCTTCTTTGCACAGCTGAAGCTACAAAGTTTTCCTATCAGGATTCTTCCATACCTTCTCTTCCACCTCACACTTCTATCTCAGATGAAAGAAAAAGAAAGAAGCATTACTGACCATTTCCTGCTTCTCCTGAATTGGGCAGACAACAAACAGCAAGTCATGCCGGAGTTATTGCTACAACTGTTCTGTGCTGTATCTCCAGAGAGAGATATTGTGACATCTGGTCACTGTTTAGCAAGCATCCCTCTAGCAGGGTCACTCCACGTTGATGGACTAATAAGAGACACAAGGCTATGAAGTTACACGGCTTAAAGAAACTTCTTGTTGCTCTACAGTGTTTAGAAACCCAGTCCCAGCTCCACAAATTTGGTTTGATTTTCCTCCTGATAAACGCATCCCTCATCCCCTATCAGAGAAGAAACGTGACCTGTTGTTATAGTTCAGTTTAATTCCCTATACCATGTCAGTTGTGTCCAGAGCCCCCGTGATTGCCAGGGAAACCCAGGGAAACCCAGGGAAACCCGGGCACACTGGTCCCAGCAGGGAGGTCACCACTTTCCCTAGTGCCAAGTGCCACCTAGTGGGAAAGCCGGGCCCCCACAAGCAGCCTTAGACGCCTCTCCTGGCATCCAGCAGGGCAAACAAAACCAGAACACCGAGCTGCACCAGCAGCCAACCTCATGTGATACATATTCAAGTAGCAAAGAATGCTCCCATTCAAAGAGAACAAGCATCGTGCAGAGAGCAACACCAGGCGGAAGGAGAGTCTCACCTTCTTCCAGTTTTTTCTTAAGCTCTTCAATTTCTTTTTGGAACTGGCGGAGCATAGCATCCTTGGGATCCTCATTAATCCTGGCCTTGTTCTTTATGTTCTTAGCTCTGTTTGCATACCTGAGAGTGCTGATGGTCTCATCGTAGTTGTAGTCTGCTGGTCCGATGTTTGCACACTGCGACACATGGAGACCAAGCTACTGGAGTACAGTGTCAGAGCCCAGCACAAGGTACTGCAGGAACCCAACCCCAGCTCTGACAGTCTCATGCTGCTACTCTTTCCCAAGCTTTCCTGATGCTTCTACACTGAAGCCACTTTTGACTACCCAAGCACAGGTTCTGTTTGATCTCATGCAGGTATGTACACGTGTGCTGTGTTTAGAACCTCATCTATACAGAGGCAGAGAGAAAAGATAGAAAGAGATGCACACAGAAGGTTCTCTAAGTTGCGAACAACTTAGGATTAGTGAGGTAAATGCCAGGCTGTTCAAGTCACTATGATATCCTTGCAAAAATGCAGCCCAATAGCTGGCACTAGAAAAGGCATCTCTTAGCTTACCATCATGGTTTTGGAGTTGCCCCCCAGGGAGTCCTGCAGCAGCCGTGTGAGTTTGGAGTTACGGTAGGGCACGTGGGTGCTCTTGCCATCCACCAGTGCAGAGATAACATTACCCAGTGTAGAGAGAGAGAGGTTGATCTTAGTGGCTTCCTTCAGTCTCTGCCCTGTGGCTCCAGTTTTTGTCTGTCTTTCAGAACCCTGCAAAGGGAACATGAAGCAGAAGTTAAAACAGATCCTCTAATACATCTCCCTCCAAACAGCATTGGCTATGTGTGAAATCTTACTAGCAGCCATGTCACTAGCCTCTTCATCCACTATTAGTGAACCTGGCTAAGTATCTCAGACATTGATTGTTAAAGAGACAAGTCAAACAGTTCTTAAACAGAAGCTTTCAGTGCCAGCAAATTCTGGATTGCTTAAAGCAATGCATCTGGGAAAATTGAGATTTTCCTCCCCATGAACAAAAATGTTATGGGAAGTTAGTCAGCAGTTAAAAGGCAGCCCAGCTGGAGCTGCCAACCACCATCTACAGCCCTTCACACAGCAGAACAAGAGCAAACAGCAACACCGCAATTGTTTTAAAGAGCATCCTATACACACATCACATAAATAAGTTAAAATGCATTTAAATAAGTTGAATGCCTTTAGTCTCATTTTTTCTGCATCTTCCCCAAGGAAAGGTACCACAGTGTAAATCTTGGGCTAAAGCCATGTTTTACCAGCATAATTACATAGGTTCAAAGTGTTACACTGAAGGAAGGAATCCGCAAGTGATGAACAATATGGTCACAACCCTCTGGGAAAATCTCAACAACCCAAACCAAATGTCTTGCCAAAGATATGGCTGGTTGTACTCACAGCAAGGTCGACGAGGTGCAGCTTGCCCATGCGCACATGCATGTTCCCATCTATCCCCTTCTCACTGCACTCAATGGTGATAGTGAAGATGGCATGCGAGCGAGAGCTGTGCTCATTCATGTTTGTGGCACCAACAGAACCTTTTAATACAGAAAAAAGCAGTGATGTCTTCAGAATTAATCACATCTTCCTCTAACTCTTCCTGCTCTCAGAGGAGACTCATCCCCACCTCTTTACTCAACTCTGTATTCCAGAAGATGGCAGAAAGATGCTCAGACTCAGCAGCAAAGCCTATTCTTGGGCACTGAAGTTGCAGTACACTTCCAACCTAGATCAGTAGAAGGTCCTGCAGCCTGCTATAGCTCTAAACCAACCACAGACCCCCAAGACCAGCAACTGTCCTCATCTGTTTAAAGATCAGTAGCTTAAGGTTTCACAGCAGATCCCTGAAAACAGTTGTATTTTGGGAAATCAGAACACATCAATCCAAGCCAAGGCCTACTGGAGTCAGAACTTTAAGACATTAAATAATCTGATATTAACTAAGAAGTCTTCCAGAACACAAACTACCTCCCACTCACAGCACAGGGCTGATGTTCATCCTGATCAGAACTGAAGTGGAAAAAGGACCAAGATACACAGGCAGTTCTGACAGCACTGACTGCCCTCACTGCAACCTCCCTTTGCTGATTCCCAGTGCTGATCGGTACTGGCTGATGTGGGAAGCACAGCCTTCTTTACTTGCCCCTGCACAAAAGGGGTCTGGAAGGAGATACCCATTTTGCTCTGTTCAGCAAAACACTCTTCCCAGCAACAGGACTAGGATCTCCTACTGTGGTCTGGCAACCAGATCTTTACTCTGTCTGAGCTATAAACCTGCCCACAGCAAGGCTACGTACGGTTCTTGTGGCCCAGAGTCATGATTCTGTCCATATCATCTGCATTGTTTACAACATAAGCTGAAAGGTCTTTGATATAAACTCCCACATCAGGTCTCTCTTTCACCTAAGAGAAAAATAGTTCAGACTGAGCATCCCTAGGAGATCCCCAACAGCAATTCTAGTGATACTGTAATAGTATAGTGGTTTATTCCTCCATTTTCTGCCTTGCACACAGAACACTCCACTTGGAATCAGAGCAGACAAGGAATAAATACTCATGCATGACAACATGCTACTGTTTTCTTCTGGGGGAACAACATGATTTTAAATCCCAGTCTCCAATTCCCAGGACTGCTGAGGGGCCTTTGGGGTAGAACTGCAGGTACAAAACTGCCTCAAGTGGAACAGCCAGTTTGTGCAACTGACCAAGTGGAAGAGATTCAAAGAAGACAGCAGTGACATCCAGCTATCGCATTGCAAAGGAAAGAGGACTGCTGAGGAACCCAACGTCCCATTTCTCGGCAAGTGCTTCTTTGATCTTTAAAACAGAATATTGCTCTGATTCAAAACAAACACCACATTCAGAAGAGGAAGCTCACCTCTAACCTCTGTGTCTGGTCCTTTCCCAGCAGGTCCCGCACCTCCTCATTGTAAATTTCCAGGTAAGAGACTCGAACTAAAAACCTGCAGATGAACAGCTGGGTAGTTCACTCAGCAAAACATTTGCTAAAGTCCCACAAAAGCACAGTCACAGAGTGCAAAGAAAACAGTGAAATACCAACGCAGTCCTACTGCTGCCCCTCAAGAACTGCCTAAGTGGGAGCCTTTCATCTTGGAAGAAGTACTGTTTCTGTTGTCACTGTCAAGGTCAAGCTCCTGTTACACATGGGGGACGCATATTAAGAAAAAAAAAAGAAGAAAAGAAAAAAAGGAAGACAGAAGCAGTCAAAGGAAGGCATTCACCTTGTATCCCCCTCTGCCTTGGCAATGTGACCAAATATATGGGCAAAGGAATTGGGAATGATGCCTCTGAGCTCAGGAACTGCTCGGACCCCTTCCATGGTGAAGGTTTTGCCTGTTCCAGTCTGCCCATATGCAAAAATTGTACCTGGAAGATAAGATAAAAGAACGAACTCTGAGAAGCTGAATCTTCTCTAAACTCTTAACAACAGTTTTACTTCATCCCTTCTCAGCCTGATAGCACCAAACGTCTCTATTTTTATCGAGTTAGAGTTTTCCACCCACTCCAGTAGCTACTGGAGTACAAGGCTGGAGCAACAGAAAAGCTGGGCAAATACAGCAAACAGGACCTATCTGCTGCTTAATCCAGCCTGCAAGATGTCTAATAAAAAGTCAGCTTGTTTTAAAAGTGCAGAGTGACTAAAGCACGGAATGCTAGTACACTTCAGTTTCACACACAAACAATACAGGCAAGCCCAGTTAATAGCATGACCAATTAGCAGCACATGATTATACACCAACACCAAACCCAACTACTCCTAATCATTAAGCCACAGCAGAAATGGTGTGAGGCTTCTACAGCAGTGCCACAGCAAAATCTCAGCTCTGAACCTGCAGATACAGCTACAATTTGGACTAAAGAATCAAAGGAAGGCATCCAGAAATGTTACTTAAATCCCAGACTCTGGAACTCCAAAAATATCCCAGTTCTTAGATTTAGCCTAACATTGCCCAAAACTCAAGCTTTTGTTATCCAGCCACTGACATTACAGATTGGAAAAACTGAATAGAATATTTCAGCTGGAAGGGACCTACAATGATCATCTAATCCAACTGCCCAAGCAATTCAGAGCTGACCAAAAATTAAAGAATATTGTTAAGAGCATTGTCCAAATGCCTCTTAAATTCCAACTTGGCGCATCGATCACCACTCCAGAAAGCCTGTTCCAGTGTCTCAGTAAAGAAATGCTTCCTAATGTTTAGTCCAAACCTTCCCAGGCACAGCCCTAAATCATTAATTTTCAAACCATGAATTTTAATCAGCTGAAACCATTGTCTGTTAGCACAAGAGATTATGAGGCATTTTACAAACCCTGGAAAACTTTGTAAACTGTTATTGTTTGTGGCACACTGTTATGGAAAGCAGTAATCAGCTTTCCTTCATATATTACATTTCCGTGTGTAACACACACACAAATAATGGCCATGCTCTTCCCAGCTGCAGGAAGCAACAGACTATCTGTGGGGAAGGGCAGATGTGTTGAAGTAGTCATCCCAGTTGAAAATAGCAAAGTTCGGAGGAAAAAATGCAGCAGTTCTATGCAAAGGTCTGGTATGCATACCTAGTGACAGCCCTGGATGGCAGCTCCTGGGTATTGAAACTGCACAGTGAGGAGCTGCTGAGAATTCCGATAATGACATAAGTGCATATATTTTGCAAAGAGAAATAAAGGATAAAAGTATGTAGCTAACTGATCTCAGTGGAGTCTCCTTCATAACCCATCTCCCACTGTTAACAACAGTAGTAGGTACAACCACTGAGCACTCAGAACAGCAAGTACCCTCAGGCTATTTTAAGTTAAAGGCCACAACAGAAATTATCTGGGGCTACAGCCCTCAGAAGGTGAAACTCCCTTAAACAAGATCAGCAGGAATTTTAATAAAGCAAGGAATTGGAGACAGGATGGGATCCTTCCCTCACAACAAGGGACTTACCATTGTATCCCTCTAGGACAGAATCTATAATGGGTCTTGCTGTTAAATTGTAGACATCCAGCTGTTTGCTCTCTGGTCCAAACACTGTGTCAAATGTGAATGTCTTAGGAGGCTCATTGGATGAGTCTGTTTTATGAACAGTTATAGTTCCCCTCATCTCATCCACATTCACTGCCATTTTGTAGCCCATAGCTTTCTCCCGGTCATTGAGAGGCCGGCAGCGAACAACCACCTTGACATTGTCAGAGCTTTCCGGCTTGTCCAGCTTCTCAGGCTTGTTAATCTGTAATTATTAAAAGAAAATATATATACAGAGGCTGTAACACTAGTGTTAATGTAGAATCACAGAAAGGTTTAGGGTGCAAGAAACTCAGTTCCACCTCCTGCCATGGGCAGAAACACCTTCCACCAGAGCAGGTTGCTCCAGCCTGGCCTTAAACACTTCCAGGGGTGAGACCACAGCTATTCTGGGCAACATATGCCATGGACTCACCACCCTCGCAGGGAAGAATTTCTTCCCAATATCCAATCTAGCCCTGCTGTCTCCCGCTATTGTGTGTTTAAGCACAAAGACTGTTGAATCAGCTTCGGCAGCTACATCTCCATAGGATCATGAACTTGGGGACTTAAAACCAGGACTGGTTTATAATTAAAGTGGAGAGAATAACACACTTATTCAGGCAATGGGATCTTCTGTTTGCCAACACGGAAACTGAATGAGTAAACCTTAAGCATTTCACATTCAACACCATCTATGATTTTTTTCAAGAAACAATTTCACCTTGCAATCTGCAACAAGTTTGCTGGAATTCAGTGCAGCTATGACATTCATTTTCCGTAACACTGACTATACACTCTCAAACTCACAAAGCACACAACCAGATACCAGAGAGCGCTGGCTGAAGGGAATTAATTTTAACTATAACCCTCAGTGTACATGCTTAAGTTTAATTCTTTAGAAAACCTCAATGTTGTATGATAAAACCTCACATTCATTTTCTTTCATGTAGTTACCAAAACAAATCTTGAAGCACGGCTGATAAATCTAGTTAAGCCTGAGACACTCCCCTGGGCTAGAGGTACTGTAGCTGAGCGTTTAACTACTCCTAAAGCAACTATATTGGATGTCAAGCCGAAACAAATCCTGTTTCCAAGCGCTTCTCCCTCCAGCTGCCACCTGCCCCCGACTCCTCTCAGGCCTCAGCAGCGGCTTTTGCCGTCCTGCTGAACGCAGAGAGCGGCTCAGCCCCACTTAGGTGGGGGAGGGATGGCACACGAGGCAGCAGTCAAAATCAGGAGCAGGATTCAGATGTCTCCACGAGTCACCCGAATATGGAACAAGACCCTCCGGGGCGGCCGGACCTCCACCCCCTGCTGCCAACGTGCCGCTGCCTCTGCGAGGCCTTGCGCTGCTCGCAGTCCCTCATCACCCCCTGGCCCGCTAGGCCTAACAGGCACCGCCTGCCCTGCGGCTCCTGCGCGCACATGGGAACGGAGGGGACGAGGTCTCCGAACCCCGGGCGCGGCGGACAGAGGTGCGCAGTGACCAGACGGCCCCAGGGTCAACACCCCGCGTCCCCCCACCAGGGTCTCACCGGCATGGCGATAGCGATGGCGGCGACGACACGACAGGCCAGGCCAGGCCAGGCCAGGCAGCGGCACCGCGGAACAATAACAGCACTACGCCTGCGCCCGCCCCACCCCGTGGCCAACTCCCGCGCTGCGGTGGCCGCGCAACCAATGGCGGGAGGGGAAGGTGGGGCCCAAGGGAGCCCAACCAATGGCGGCGGCGGAGCGACGACGGTGGCGGGTGGGGCGTCCCGTCGCCAAGGGAACGGCGGGGTGGGCGGAGCGTCCTGTGGACAGCCCGGGAGGAGTGGGGATAGTGCGGGGGGCCGGGCCGCGGGCCTGACGGGTTGACAGGACTCCAAGCGGTCTGACAGGGCTTTGAGGGATCTCCAGTGGGTTTTACAGGGCTCCGGAGGCTCTGACAAGATTCCACTGCTCTGGAAGGGCTCCAGGGGATCTAAGGAGGCTCTGGGTCTCAGACAGGGCTGCAAGCCCCAACCTGTTCTCCACGTAAGGAAGAAAATCCATCTCCTTCTTTTCCTGACTGTAACGTTTTGAATTGCTGATTAAATAGAGGGACTACAAACTAACTTAACTATAAACAAGCAATACAGTCCAAGTGGCACATAAATCAGTTAGTCCCGCACTAATGAGGCACATTTCCAAGTTACTTGTCATTTAGTGTAAAGTTTCACGGCGTACTGCTGGGATCCTCCACAGCCTCACCTGCTCCTCTCCTACTTGCAGCATTTCAACATCACATGGTCCACGCGTCACTTATTTACAGGAATTAGATTACATTATTCCAACAATCTGTCTTTGTCCTTTCATAATCTATGTCTTTAAGAGTCAAAGACAATTTTACTGAACAGGAGAAGTCTATGAATAGTTTCCCCAGTACCTGATGCCCTGAATCACACTTGTCCCGCTTCCCCCTAGGTATTTGTGCATACCCAAATCCTGTAGGCAGGTCACAGGGCATTGTTCCAGTCTCACTCTTCCCTCATTACCTTTGCTGTGGACCACTGGGGCCTGGGATCCCCGGGCAAGGCCAGGAATCCCCAGCACCAAGCACAGACACAAACCAAGGGCTGTACCTCAGTTGTGCTGTATTTTTGCCAGAGGGATATAAGCAGGAGTAGGAATGTGGACAGAGCTGATCTGTACCTCGCAAACCTCCCCCACCAAACTGACTGGTGTATGACAGGGCCGGGAACACACCGGTAATGACAGGACAGGGCTATTCACTCAGGCCCAGGTGTGCATCATCAGGTGAGTCAGGAAGCTTGACGACCAGCTATTCAGCAGTCTCTTTCCTCTTTACACACTGCCATGGTGTTACTCAGAGCTGTGCTGCACGCACAGATTCATGGATTAATAATTTAGCACCAGAAAATATATAACCCAAGGGGCTAGTGAGAGAACAGAGTCATGTGTAGGCAGGCAAAGCTGAGGAATGAGAAAAGGTTTAACGTAAAATACTGGAACCAGCTTCCCACAGAAAATACTTCAGGAGGAAAACAAAGAGGTCCAGGAATCTGAGGGGAAAGCTGAGAGTGGCTTTGAATCACGGAGAGATCCTAGGTGGAAGAAAAGGTGGGGTGAAAACATGGATGCTGGCAGAGGTCCAGCCCTGGGAGGGGATAAGGGTGCATATGCTCCATGAAACACATAGAGAAAAGATACTTCCTGTGACTGGAAGGAAAATAGGTCCTGGCAGGTGCTGGGATTGTGTGGATATAGCAAACATGTGTTTTGGACAGGGTCAAGTAGAAGAGAAGGGACAGCGCGGACAAGCGGATTTGGGGACTATGCTGAAGGTTGCAGTGTTTATCACAGTGGCAGAATTTAATCCCGATCCCGGGAGCGCTTTGCCTGACACAATGATCTCTGTGCAGATACGACAGACCCACACTGGGCTGAGACAGAATTCACCTGAGAGGTCCCACGCGGTCGCCGAGAGACAAGATGGGTGGTCCAGCCGAGCCGTGCCCTGAAGATTGGGCACCGAAGTTCCTGGCGGAGGCGTCCAGCAGCACCCCTGGAACCTGGACCCCGCAGGTATCGGTCCCGCTCTCCACTTCCGCCCTCCCGGGGCGGTCCCGCTGCAGCAGGTGCGTCACCGGGCCCGCCCGTCTCCGCCCGGCCCCGCCGCGGAGCCGCCCCGAGCACGGCCCGGTGCCCTGTGCCCGGTACCCCGGCGAGGCGGGTAAGGACGCGGCCGGGCCGGGCCGGGCCGGGCCGGGCCGGGCCGGGGCTCCCCATCGTCCCCCGGGCGCTCTGCAGGGCTGGAGGGGCTGTCTGAGAGCTGGCGGTGCGGGAGCTGCTCGGTTTCGTTCTCAAGGACAGTCGAAACTAGCCAGAGGGCGAGCTTTTAATTATTATTCCCACCCACCCCAGCTACACAAGAGTAAACTTCTCAGCGCATCAAACCGGTCAGATAAATTATTGCCAGCTCTCCCTCTGCTGAAACGGTCCGGCTTTGGGTGCTCTGACATCCAGTGGCAGCCGAAGTTAAAGTCACATGTGGTTCCTGCTTTCAGGGAAACCTCAGAGAGCTCCAGCTTTAGAAACGCAGAGCGGTTCCCAGAGGATGTCACTTCGGGTTTTTTAATGGTACTGCAGTGATAATGGTGTGAGCTTCCAGGAAAGAATGGTGAGGAACACTCTTTGGAAAGAAAAACACGAATTTTATATCTAGTAACATCTCTTTTCTGTTATTAAAGAGACACCAATATGTAAGCTTTGAAATAGTTTCAGGCTGGATGTCCTCATTCACTTGGTACTGATTTGATTCACAGATGTTTATTTCCTGTAAATACTCCCCTTAGTATGGAGAATGGGATTTCTAAAGTGGTATCTCCAAAGATACTGCTCTGAGGAAAACTTTTAATTGGGAATTCATAAACCTCCTAAGAACAGTCATCTTAGAGCCTTTGTATGGAAACCATAAGCCTCTATTTGCCAGAAACTTGAAATCAGGTGATAACAGGTTGCAGTGTAATAGCTCTGGAAATGGAGAGCCAAATGTGTGAAGCGGGATAAATGGAGTAATCTGGACTGCTCAAGGTTTCTCAAGTCATTACACAGCCCGGGAGGGAAGAAGCTGGACTGTGCTGTTGTTCAGCCATCTGACATGTTTTCTTTCATCAGGAACTTCCAGGGAAAACGCATATCAGGATTGCTCCATCTGCAAACAAACAAGTTTTGTGGCTTCTCCTCAGTTCTCAGTGCTGGAAAGGCATCAAGAGAGGAAATCATACTTAGTACAAGGGGCTGGGATGTTGTTTTATAATTTTGTTTGTTTTTGTCAGTGGCTCCCATCAAGAAACTGGCTCAAACAGCTGCCATGAAGTCTCCTGGAGAGCTCCTAGAGAGCTCCTGATTTGCCTTTTTTTTTTTTTTTCTGGAAAATGCCTTAGCCAGAAAGGCCAGGATTTGGAAAGTACCAGTTTTACAGAATCTCACCATGAAGGTATCCTCCCCTGTCCTCTTTGGAATTCCCTAAAGGACCTTGCAAAGATACTGTGCTGGTCATGCCATCTGATTCACCTGAGTGTAAAAGTCATCCTTCGTGGACTAGGCCTATGGAATGCAGGTGGAGGAGGGTCTGTTTTTGTCCCATTTTATTGATGCCTTGGACTTCGCATTTTGCTCTGACTGTGTCAGAAAAGTAGTAGTTTTGGGAAATGTGAAATAGTTTGGGATAATGTGGTAGAGCAAGTAAGAGCAGCCATTCAATGGTGAAACCATAAATTTAGCATATTGTATTCAGCACTATCTGTGAATTCCATCTGTTAAAGTGGGAGAAGATAAAATTCACTGAGGCCTAACAGAAACCCAGCCCCATTCCAAGCTACCTTAGGAAGAAGCTACAAGACTCTGTGGCCTCTGTGAACAATGCAAACAGTTTTGCTTGGCTGCTTCTGTAAGTGCAGCAGAACCATGGAAGAATGTACAGAAGTGCCTTAACAGCCTTGTCTCTTTTTTGCAATAGTCTAGAAATGCTATTTTTTACCAAGTATTTTTACTACCAAATTAAGTGAAATAGTGAAACAGATAATGTGACAAGTAATATTAAATAAGCTAGTGTTTAGTCTTGTCTGTTCTGTGTAGCTGCTTGGCCCTTTTACTTCTCCTACAACAATGTTCAGGTGCGTTCCATAGCTTCTGGGTGCTATTCTCAAGGCAGCCATGGTCCTTCCTTTCACCTGAATGCAGCTTCAAATAAGGTATAAGAAAGAAAAAGCTCAATACATTTTGCCATGTACCTCTGGGGAGTCACAAAGCTGGTCCTGGTCCCAACACTCAGCAAATCCAAGGGCTGTTAAAACTCTTGCAGAGTAAATCAAAATCTACTCCTGACTCCAGTATCTCTGTTGAGGCCGGCTGGGTGGAACATGCTACATCGAGGCTTCAGCTTTCCCAGGGTGGGAATAACGAGTACACTCAGGACCTTGTTCATAAGAGCTCAGTTTGAGAGGCCTGGGTGCTTCCCCACTCAGTGCTCCAGTACAACTGAGTACCAGGCCTGTGTAAGCACAGCTAGAGCCGTATGGGTTGGGCAACACAAGTGAGTGCTTTATACTGCTCCAAAACATGCCTTTGCCCTCTCTCTTTGGACACAGGTGACAACTTCCTTCATTTCAAGGCTCCAGCCATCTGAAATGCTAATTAGAGCACTTAAAAAGATTTTAGTCTTCCTTTGGAGATATGTTAACAAAATCATCAAAGCCCTAACTGTATTTTTCTTCTAACTTTTCCTTCCCCTCAGGGCACAGATATCTGTCAGGTTACAAAAAGGTGGTTCTCTGGATTGCAGGAATCAGCTCCCAGTTCCAGTTTTATAAACGTTCGCCTTAGCAACCAGCATCTTCAACAGGCTGTTGGCATCAATAAAGGTAAAGATCTCTGCCACCTTTCCCTGGCTGGATTACTGACTGGGAATGTAAGGAGCATCAGTTATATATATCAGCATATAATCATAAAAGCAGGGATGATATTTGGTAGCAGATTTAGGGAGCAGTCAGGGTTGTTGCTGGCGAACGTCATTAAGCAAATACACACACACATGTATGAACTTGAGTGTTTGATGAGGTTCCACTAACCTCATTAGAATTGTTTGTGTGAACTTAGTCCAACTGCTGTGGTAAGTACAAAGAACTCATTTGGTTTTCTCTGCTAAACAGAATTTTTCACATTATCACTTTTAATATTCTGGTTTTTAGACTAATATTTTTAATTAAACTGTGGGGCAGACCTTTTCTGCCACTGAAGCTACAGTAAAGGTAGAAGTTGAGCTGAGCCTTGCAGCTCCCAATTCTATTTAGGTTGATACTGGCATATAGAATCACAGAATCATTAGGGTTAGAAAAGGCCTCTAAGATCATCGAGTCCAACATTTGACTGATCACTACCCTATCAACTAAACCATAGTACTTAGCGCCACATCTAGTTGTTTCTTGAACCCCCCCAGGGATGCTGACTCTCTCACCTCCATGGGCAGCCTGTTCCAATGTTTAATAACCTCTTCCATGAAGAAATTCTTCCTGAAGTCCAACCTGAACCAATATCTGAAAGTGGGGAGCAACATTGCAGCATAAATGCTGTGGCATTGCATAGTCTAAAAATTTTGAGAGACATGAATAAAAATTGCACCTATAAGAGGATTTATTCTGCTTCACTTTGAATTTCTTTGTTTTATTTCCAGCTTCTGTAGCTAAACTAATTCAAAAGCATCTGTAACTTAAATGAAAGTTCAAAATTTGTGTATGTATCATAGAGTTATGATATGATTATTTCCCCCAAGACACTTATCTTCTTTACTCAGTGTTTTCTTCTTCTCCCTTCAGGCCCAATTAAAATATCTGCAGTGCGTTGCAATTTCCTGCCTTGTCCTTCAGCAAAAACCAATGAAAATGAGGTCTGTATGTTTCGTTTTAAACACACTAAAAGTTCTTCATGTTTCCAGTTCTTTGAACAACTTGGACATAATGAAAGTGCTAATTTGTTTACACTAAGTAGTTCTAAAGGAGTGAGAATAGCATTTTCAGTCCTGTTTCATTGTTGCTCTGAAGAACTGTGACCTTTAGGAATGAAGGACTTGTTTTTGTTTGTCATGGATGCATTTCTGTCCTGCTCCCAAACCTCTCTCTTTTCGGAATCCAGGGCTCACAGTAGAGCTTAGTCTGAGGGGACAGTCAAAATGCACATCAGAGGGCTCTAATTTCCATGGTACACCTCCTGGGAGGGCACAGCAGGTGTGACAGAGCAGAGGTTCTTCAGAGGAAGCTTTAAATAGATGAGTTTGCTCGGAGCCAAAACCGGTTTCTGAACCCAGTGAGGAACTGGCTCAGGTCTGCACCTCAAGATGAGAAAGTAAAGTCAGCAGCCAGTGAGAAATTACACAGGATATTTCTCATGGCAAAAATGCAGTGATAGACTTCTGCAGGCACTTACAAGCATTAGCTAAAAGTATTTCAGATTGCATTCCTCCTCTTTTCTTCCTTCTGCTTTGCAAAATAAGAGGAAAGCCAGGACCTGCAGTCAGACATACACACCTCTTCAAACAGCCACTGTGGTAGTGAAATGTTCTTCACAACCTTTCTTAGTATTACACTGAGGTTATTGTTCTTTTCCTCTCAGTTACAAAGGAAAAGCTACGTCAATGACTAAAAGAAACAAGACAACCACAGCAGGCCTCGTAAAAGAGGCTGACAGGAAGCCTCCTCTGAGCAAGACTAGTAGTAGCAGGGAAGGTGCATCACTGATGCCACACTGGGGAGGCTCATGGCATCATTCTCGCTGTGGGTTGGGTCTGCAGCAGATGCTCTGGAGTGAGCAGGGGCCACTGTTGATTTAGGGTGGGAGGTTCCTGGGAATGACATCTCCTGGATGAGCATTCTGCTTAACATAAACTTGTTTAAACTTGTCAGATCCCTTCACAATACAGAGAAGCGCACACAGCACTGTATAGGACGTTGGTTTGTTTATTTATTTAATTTTTAAAAATTTTTTTACAGGTAATACCACCAGTGCAGATGCTAGTGGTGGAGAGCAGATGTAAACACTCTCCAGCCAAGATCTTGAGAATGGAAAGAATTATACTGGATAAGCTTCAGTGGGATCTTTACACAGGAACACCATTGGATTTCTTAACATTGTAAGCACTACATTTTGCAATGTTTTTTCTTTAAAGAAACAACTCCTTATCAAATAAGACTAAAAAACACAGATACGCACACACACCCCCCCACATCCTTCCCAAGATGCTTGGCAAACTACCTATTCATACCTATCTTCAAGGCTTTTAAAGAATATTACAGTAATTATATTTTAATTTTTAAAAATTTCTACTATTTAAAACCTTTCATTTTGCTCAAAAAAATTTACTCTCATCTTTAAAGGACAACTGAATGGACATTAAAAAGATTCTCATAATGCACAACTATATGCCTTCTTTTTTTTTTTTAAATACAAGCTGCAAAAATATTTCTAACTATTTCCCTTCTATCAATACTGTACATAGAAAGCTGTCAGAGTTTTGCTACATTTCACACACAGTTTTTTTTTTTAAACTATTTTCCTTTTCATCCCACTAATTATTAATTTATGCAATAAGACTACCCTGATCTGGCACTTAGTTCACATTGCAGTTACTAAACATTTAATAGAAACAATTAAATTTTGTCTTCAAGAAATAATCATGTGCTAGTAAGGCAAAATTCATGTGATATGAACAGATCCTGGATCCTTATTTTAAGGTCATGTGCAAATATTAGGCCATTTTAGGCTGCTGATTGTGAAAACTGCCTTTCGTAGGTGCTTTTTTCCTTAGTGAATTCAGAGTGCAGTATAACTAGTTTTACTGGATTTGGAGCTGCTATTCTGAATTGAATCTCCTGGACAGCAATCTGGATAATGTAGAAACCTCAGAAATTGTTAGGAAACACAGACCTCATACATTCATTATCAGCTCAAAAAACCAGTTCAATGATTGGCAAGTACAAACACAGAACACAAAAAAAAAGGTGGGGGAAGGCTTCAAGTTTCCTGATATGAGATGAAATTCATCTGTACTTTTGGGTGATGACATGAAAACATATAAACTTCACTAACCTCTGCTTTTCTTTTCGTATATATATGTGTCTGGGTGCGTGTATATGTGTATATATATATATGTGTACACTTTATCTTCTCTGCAGTTCCATGCCATGGTGATGTCCAGCTGGCCCCGTCTCCCACCCAGATTGCCTCAGAGGAATCCTTCCCTCCACGTTGCACTCTTGACCAAGCAGCTGCAGCACTGTATGGCCTGCCACCAACTTGTGCAGTTTAAGGGCTCCACGTTGGCTTTGGTGATCATCACCTTGGAGCTGGAGAGGCAGACTCCTGGTTGGTTTCCTGTTATTATTGATCTGCTAAAAAAAGCACAGGTAGGAAGCAAAATGGCCTTTGGTCACAAATCCTGAAGGCAGGACATGATAAATGAATAAAGCCATGTGTATTTACAGCCAATATTGTACTTCAGCAGCTCCTGAGGCTTGTGTCCTTGTTCTGCCTTTGCTGCAGACCTTTCTGGTGCTAACAAAAGGGAACAAAAGTGCAATTCAGGGGTGGGACTGGAGAGAGGGACATCCCTTTGGCAGGGAAGGGAGGGTTCCAAATTCTTGGCCACAGATAGCCCCCTGCATCTTGAGCCAGGAGAGATTCTCTCGTGATGGGAGAGTCTGAGAGCACCTAGAAATCTGTCCAGTTTCCTCAGCTTCCCTCTGAACACTGAGAAAACTTTTAAGTACAGTCACATTGCTCTAAAAATATGATCAGTTTGACTTCTAATGATTCAAGACAAGTCTGTTTTTTTCTTTTTCTTTTAAGCTTTTCCCCAGTTTCATAAAACACATGCCTTCTAAGAGAGCACACTTAGAAGGCTAAAGACCCAGGCTGTCAGCTTGCCATCCACCCATTTTAAGGTCTTGAATTTGTCTGAAATAACCTGGCTTCTTGCTGTCCCTGCTGCCCGTTGTTTCCTGCAAAGAGGAAGCACTTGCCCACACTCTGTGGAGTGGAAGAAGTAGTAGTATTTACAGGAGCAGTTATCAGGAGCACCTGGGTAAGTGTTTTCCATCAGGATCAACAGTCAACAGCATATTGCTGCAACACATCTACTGAGGCATGCAGCCTGTCCCTGCCTCCGCATAATTACAAAGTGTCAGGGGCAGTGGTCAGACAAGAGAGTCATTTATCCAGAACTTAATATACATCTGCATCTTTCTTTACAGGTAAACAGCCCTGAATTCATCCACTGCAAAGAGCTTGTGGATCAAGAGTTACTGTGCTTGCAGCCACTCAGTGCTGTTTATATTTTCTATCCCATCAGTCAAGTTGTGCAGGGCCATCCCAAGGCAAGGCTACTCTGCTTTACATCACCCTTCTGAATGGAAGAGTTCCCATCAAGGGAGGTTTCAGCATCTGTTTCATCACCTTTCACATCTACTACAGCCCAAATTCCTGATCAAACTGAAGAATGCTGTGATGGATTCAGACACCTGAACAGTGAGGATGGGGAAGTTGAGTGCTGCTATGATGAACACAGGAGGCTCGTGCCCTCAACTGAGCTGCCCCTGTCGTCCCTTAGAGCCACCTGAGAAGGACTAGGGGAGAATTATTGCCTTGGATGCAGCACCTGAAGAACCAGCAGGTCCCAGCAAACAGAATGGCCAGAACAACAGAGCGAAAGTGTCACTGTGCTTCTCAGAGGATAAAGACAACTTGTATTATCAGTCTATTTTTTATGTCCTTCCTAAGCAGCATGTGCTACCCCTCAGTTTTAAGATTATGTAAAGACAGAAAGCTGGGGAGGACTCAGTCACAGTCCTTCAACCCAGGGATCCAGTTGGCAGGCAGCTACAAACTTCATGGAGAACCAAATGCCTCAGAGTTTATTTTTAAAATAGCCATGATGAAGTTCAACAGATTGAGCCTTTCATCCAGCTCATACCATTGTTCTCTCATTAGAGCTAATGTGGCTCAGCCCATGGGAGCCTGAACAGGAGGTGCTGTGGAGGAATGGGCAGCCCCTACTGCTGTCTCTGCAAGAGTTCTCAGATAGAACCAAGGTTTTGATTCAGCCGTGAGAAACTTGAATCAAACGTCCAGTTTTCCTTAAGGCTTTATCTTGTAATCCAGGGGTCTGGGATCTGTGCTTTGTCCTGGCTAAACCATTACAAACTCTATCACAGTTCCTATGAAATTTGGGAATTACCTTCTTGTCTACAATCACCATTGCCTACAATCACCAACCAGCATGTGCTGGTCAGAGGTTTTAATATTTATTCTGTCTTACCAGACTAGACAATATAAAATGCTTTAATAATTCCTCTCCACCACTACAACCACATTATTTCTTACAAGTTACTAATCTTCATAGCAAAGTGGTTTCACAAAGGTCAGATTAAACCACTCTTGCAGTTTCAAAAACCAGCTTAACACATCCTTTTAAAATTAGTGGAGGTTTTGTTTTAAACAATAGGTATTTTTAGGTGATTGTTACCCTAGCTTGAGGGTATAATCCAGCCAGTATGGGATGGGTAACAGCACCATACCTGCCATCCTGTCACAGAACAGGAGGGGGTTTCATATGGACTGGCACAGGCTAAATACTGAGCAGGTGTCTCATGTAATGGCATGGGATAAATAACTTCGACAGAGATGGGACAGGAGCAAGGAGAGGAGTACCCTCATGCTGTGTAACAGCAGAGCTCATCAGTACAAGAAGAAAGTTTCTGGCCTTGTCACCTTCCTCATTGTCTTATATTGTAGAAGAGGAATTCCTGAACACCAGCCATGCAGGACTGATATGCTGAACAGCTGTTCATGTTTTCTCAAGTGTTAAATTTGCCAGAGTGAGCTCTGTGTGTGCAGGGAGAAAGCCATACTGCTCTTTAAATCACCAAGGAAGTGCCCAAGTGTTCCAGTAACATCCAGTAATGGAGACTTAGTGTAAATAACCTGTGTGAACGGACATGACTTGAACCAGCAGTGAAAGCCATGGAATTCCCATGAGCCAAGTCAAAGCTACCTCAAGCTGTGGATGCTATGCTGGTGGGGGGGACTCTGCCCAGGCCTGGGATGCTGCAGGAGAAGGATTCAGGGGGCTGGTTTAGACCCCGCGAAGTTTGTGAGGTCCCCACATACTCGGGGGTCAAGCAGCAGCATGCTTGGGACATGGTATTTATTTATGCTACCAAAGGGAAGGTTTTCATTTAATGGTAGGGCTCTTCCCTCCTCTGGAGCAGTACCTTCCTTTTCTCTCACAAGCTGTGAATTGACTGCCTAACTTTTGGAAGGAGGTGAGTTGTCTTTTATAGTTTTCACTAAATAAAACAAGCTTGGTCTGCCTGTTCTCTGTGGTCCTGGAATAGCCCAGCTGAAAGGTAATGCCCACACCGATCCCTGCAGAAAACTGGGCTATGTGATGGGCTCTGTTTCCCTCCCATCCCTTTGCCCTATCTCAAGCATTGTCGCCAGCTGCGTTTACCCGTGGAAATGCCAGCAGCAAAGTTCTACAGACAGTAATTAACATGCTGTAACTTTACCCCACAACAATTGTAACCTCGTGTTTTCCCCCCCCACAGCTTTCAGCCTACATGTATAGTTCTTGCCTGTAGCTGGACGAATGTTAAAACCCATGAACAAACTTGCTTTTCAAAACCTCTGCAGATCTCTATGATCAACATTCAAAAGCATACATTAACAGGGATTAATTCTAAAAGATAAAGGCAGTGCTGGAAGGCCCTTCAGAGCTCCATATTCCCACCCAGTCAGGATGCAAGATGCCACACTGGGATGGGAACAGTTCACCTGGAGCCTGCCTGCACTCCCAGGACACACTGCTGCTTCTCTCTGGCAGCACAACTCTCTCCCACACACCTATTCCAGCATTATAGTTAACATGAAGGAACAAATACTTCTCTCTTGGCTTCAACAGGCTAAAAATGTCACTTACCTTTGCATTCCTGCCATTGCTCAGAATGGAGCTTCCTACCCTAAAGAATGAGTTTCCAGGTACAGGAAGGAGCTGCTCTTGCACAGGAACACTGTGCAGGAAGGAGCTTTTTGGATAGTGAGAATAACAGCAATCCTTTTTTCCTCACAGAACATGGTCAGAAGCTTTAATACCTTTCCCCTCCCTGTCTGGATAAGTAATGAGTGACAAGATAAACACTCCCCACACACAGCAGTGACAGGAACAATTATTTTGCCCAGTGAATTTCAGAGCGGATGACATCTCACCTGTGTGCCTGCCTGTTTGGACTGTGTGTACAACATGAGTTTATTCCAGCTTCAGCTCAACTTACCACTGCAGATCCCATTTGCTACACACCAGTTACTGGTGAAAATGTGCCAGATTCAGTGAGTGCTGGCACAGGTCTGATGTAGTTATGGCTAGCTCTGTGAGGATTGTTGTTTTGGGGAATACTCACTCCCAGGAAAACTACAGAGAATGCTTATAGAGTATTTTCAAAGAGGTCTGACTCAGTAAGGTCCCTTCCCTTGGGAGATCTCGGCCCAGGTGAGGCATACCTCTCAAACCCAGGCTCTTCTTGTTGCCTCAATTCAGGCCAGATTTCCAGATGGCTGAAGCAACCACGACCTTGTAAACAAAGCTGCAATTACACCTGAAATCCCCTATGGTAAGCACCTACAGAACTCTTTTCTGTGTCTGTTTTAAAACACCTCCATAAACAGCAAAGTATTTCAGATCCTCCCATCCACCACAATGTCCCCCATTCGTAAGCCCCAGCTAAAGGAATCATGTCACAGATCATGCAGTTGCCCAGGAACCATTACAGGTGAGGAGGGAGCTGCCCCATTTCAGACAGCACTCACTGGGGTGTTTCTGATAATAAACCTGACTCAGTGTCACTAATTGTGGAGGGTGTGTGATCTAGGAGATGAAGTCATTTACACAGTTGAACAAATACAGAAAACTGTGGTCAGAGAATTGACCAAGAGACAAGAACATCGCAAACGGAAGAGTAATGCAATAATTATACCTTATTTGTGGAGTTGTATCTATATAACTCCAGTTGTACAATAACTGTATACAGTTATTGGTTTTTTTTTCTCCTGCTACATTACTTTAGTGTATTAAATTCAATTTGAGCAGTACTTACAGTTCAATTCTTTAAGAAGGCAGAAAAGTGCACTGAGATGGAGAGATGCATTAATTTCTCACAGGTCTCAGAGCCCCCTCCCATTCCTCCTCAGCAAGATGTACAACTGGAATTCCCCTGGTGATCTAACTATGGTCATGACAAACAGAACTTTATCAAATCTTTTTGGTGCAATTTGGAAAAAGAACAAAAAGCTTCTAGTCCCAGTTCACCTATCCTGCTGGGAATCTAACTTGACAAAAGCTCCAAACTGGATGAAAGCCTTGCCAAAGAAATTAGGGTGGCTGGCCTCAAAAGAGAACACAAGCAAGTTTAAAACAGTCATCAGAGCAGCAGCAAAGGCTGTATCATAGCTCAGCCTGATGGTCACACACAGCTTCAGCTTTCCCACATTCCGTGCAGGGCACCACAGACATGAAGACAGACAGAGCCCTCCTAAGGAGAGTTCCAGCTCTGAATTCACGGCCCCCAAGACACAGCTGTGTCAGACCCTGGTGCTTCCCAGCTGATCTCACTTCCCCTGACACAAGTGGTGCCTCATCCCTGCCCACTGTGCCAGAAGGGACAGGCAGGGATGAAGAACATCAGGTGAACATGTTTGTCTGGGGTTTCATCCCTAATGCCTGCAAGTGGCAGGAGTCTCCACAGCTTCTCCATGTGTCCCGTTTAGTCCTTTTCAGGCCACACAGTTTTTACAGCTGCAATCTATCTCCCAGTTCTAATTTAGGCTAAGGGCATCCCAGAGGGTTTAGAGACTGTCACTTATCACAGACCCTAGGGACAGGTACTCAGTGCCTGGGGCAGTCAGTATCTCTACACCAACCTTGCTATCTCTTGGGGCATTACAGAGACACAATGTTCTCCGTGGGAGCCTCAGGGGGCTCCTGAAACATACACCCACACTCCCCGTTCCCAGCCTTTGTTCCACTTTGGTCACACCACCCAGCATGAGGTAGGGGCACAGGGTGAGACTTCCTTCAAACCTCCTGCCAAAGACTGGCTTTTGGCCACTCCTATCCTTCCAGCCTCAGGGCAGTGGGGAAAGTAGTAGTCGGGGAAAAAGAGAGGGAGACTGGGGACAGCAGCTGCTAAGACATAGGGTGCACAGGTGACATCACACTTTAATCACAGGGCAACAGGGTTAATGAGGGGAAACTGGGATCACAGAGGGTTGTGAATCTGGACAGAGGACATTGTTCTGGTTATACCTGGTGTACAAACCATGGTTTTAACAGATGTTTGTTAAACAAGTCAGTTTTGTTTTTATTAAACCCAGCTTTGGTACAGGTCATTCCTGAGATTCATTTACAAGGTTGTTTAAAACAAAGATAAACTCTTTAAACAAAGATAAAAAAGGGGCCTCTCCCTGTCCCTGTGTGAAGTTACTGGGGCACAGACAACACACTTTGTTTTTCCCCTTTCCTTTTTTTAAAAAAAGTATTTGTGTAAGGGGAAGCCAGTCTGTTACAAACACAGAACTTACACCAGGAACACTGAGTCTCCAGCTTTAAACCATTTCCCCTCCTTAATAAATAACTCTTAATTGTGCTTTAAAATGGTTCCCTTCTCACCCATTAGGTACCAGCAGGATGAGCAGCGCCTGGACTGGCTAGGCAAGATTACCTGGCCCTGAAGCAGGAGGCGGGCAAGGAGCTCTGGGGAAGAGGTTATGGTGTGAGGCACCACGTACAGCCCTCAGAAAACTAAGGAAATGAAGGTTGGAGCATTTTGGTTATAAAACCTGTAAGTACACAGAAGCAAGCTGCACAGAAGAGTTATTGTTATGAAAGGTGAGAATCCAGCTGAAAGATTAGCTGTCAAACTTAGATTAGATGTCAAACTAGGGGATGTCAGGTTAGGGACATCAGGTTCCCCAGTTACACTCCAAAACCAGACTGACGAGAGGACCTGCAGAACCCTGTTACTGCGGCAGCTCAAGCAGCAAAGCTGAAAGCTCCTCACACTACCCCACCTTTATCCCTCATCTCTCTGGAACCAGTCAGTGTTAACTCCCTTGGGGTAAGAGCCCCAAAATAAGCATTCTGGATTTAGTGCCAGCTGTGCAGCAGCCTGAATTAGCAGTTTACCTTCTGGCAAGTATCTTGGATTTCAACTTTATCAAGAAACCTGATTAAGCAAACTTTTCCCCATCAAAAGACATGGTGAATTTTAGTCCTTGCTATATATTGTCTTCTGTGCAATATATTGCAAGCTTAAAGGTGTAAGCGCCAATTTTCTTCTCCATGAGATGTTTTGGCATTAATAAATCTTCTAATTAACATATCTTCCTGTTGTTATGGCGTACGCACTGGGAAGACTAAAAAAGCTATAGAAAGAACAAAAGAGAATCAATGTTTAAGTTTCAGTTATTTACATTAAGTAAAGACAGCATGAAAGGTCAAAGCACCAATCTATTGTACAGACATTTGAGTTTAACCCGTTGCAACTTGGAGAAGCTCTCACAGCTGCCAACCTCTTGTTTGGAACTGGTAATCAGAGGATTAATTTAAAATTTTAATGGGAAAAGACTGCTGATGGAACATGAGAAATCACAGGTGATGGAGACCCGCAAGAGCAGCCAACCAGCACACACAGCTGGAGCAGTGGCTTGGCACGGTCCTCGCCTCATTCCATCCCTCACAGCTGCACAGTTCTCCCAATGGAACAGCCAAGGACAAGGCTGGGTTTGTCAGGCTGTCTCCTGAAGGAAAAGTACCACCACATCCCAGGGTCTTGGCTACCGGGCTTCGGCTCTGGAACTGCAAAGCATGGGCAGCACCTACCTCACTGCTGAGCTGCTTTTCTAACAAACCTATGCATTTCTCCTTCTCCTCAAAGCATCTCTAGGAGCTTTGCACAAATATTAATTAACTCTCTTAACACTGCTCCTCTGGAAAGACACTTGCCAAAGCACATCACCTGAATCACCAGGTGGCCCATCTTTAAAAGGACCAGCTAATCCACTACCTTCGGTTTACTGAATTCTGATGTACCTAAATGCACATGCTCCTCTCTGGTCTCCAAGATTTGTCTTTAAAATGTGTTGGGATAGAAAAGGATGTAAACATTTCATATAACCCACTTGGTATCATCTGGTAATTCCCTAAAGCTTTTGCCTAAAAGGTTTCCAGCTGCATATTCCTAAAAAGCTCTGAGAGGCAGCCAGGATCACCAGCCTGGTATTGCTCTTCAAGCTAGGGCTAAAGAAAAACGTCCTACCAGAAGCACTGCTACAGCAAACACTATGCATCAGCCAAACTCCACATTGGCTGTGTCTGAGGTGCAGCACTGGTCTCAGTCCAATACCAAATAAACCCCAGAAAGACCCAAAGATGAGTGAATATAACTTGGTATGTAGCAATGGCCCAGAGAACAGACACTGAGAACAAATCTTTGGGTAAAATTTCAGCAGCTCTCTGAAAGCAGAGCACCAAACTAAAGCTGTGCTCTTCTGTTGACCTTGACCTAAGTGTATAATGTCCTTCTCCAAACAAGGAACACAGTTTTGGATGAACCACCAGGAAATCTCTCCACCTTTGCTCCCTTTTCACCCTACCTTTAAATCCCCTCTTTGGGTACCATAAAATCAGCAAAGCTTCTGGTACATCCCCCTGCTCAGTCACCAGATCTCACAAAGGAGATGTACCAACAAGCCTCAAAGCTCTTTCTGCCCAAACATGGATGGCTTTTGGATTAATATCTAAGAATTTCCCCCCAGATTACATAGAAAGTACATTTCCACATACTCTGTGATTAACTAGTTGTTAATTAATTAATTAATCATATTCTTGAATGTTCCCAGTAGTCACATAACAGCCTGTGACTGGTAAGCTCACAATCATGACACGCTATTATTGTGACAGGTAATATAGAAAATAACTAGATTGCACAGAAAACGCACCACTAAACAAATGACACCACAAAAACTCAAAATACATGTGAGATTTAATAAAAGAAAAAAAGTACAAAGTGAGTGGAAAGAAAAGAAAGTAGAAAAAAAAAACAAACCATGAACCCCAACACGCTAGGAATGACAAAGCAAAGGGATGCAACATGTCCAGGAGGGCTGTGTCTCCCAGGTCCCCAAGGTGCCTCCACGGCTCCAAACCACCCCCATCTACACCCCTGGGGAAGCCACGTCAGCCAGGCATGACCCCCCCTCAGACACGCACAAAACACAATTTAATTTAGCAAGCAGACAACATACAGGATGGTAAATGTTTAAATGCTAAAAACATTTATAATTCTTCCCATTAATACCAATCTTTTACAGATAAATGTATAAAACAGCTGAAAGATGTGTAACTGGATGGTTTCAATCATTTCTGAAGGGTATTTCTTTCACTTTTTCTAGCCTACAAGATTTTAAGTCTTCAGACCAGGTGAGATTAGCATCACAATGTACTCGTAATTTGTTAAATAAAAATAAGATACAGAATTACCCTACCACAGTACTTAAATCTTTTCTCAGCCAAAAGAAAAAAACCAAGCACTTGGCGAAAAAAATATGACTGAGTCGCCTTGGGGAGATAATGATGTTGAACAAGCAACTACAAGGACAAGGGATGTCCGTCACAACACAAAGTCAAAGTAATATAATAATCATCATCATGAAAATATTGTTACATACATTCTGCATATCTTCTTCAGAAAATGCTGTAAATTTCTCCACAATGCCCATGGATTTGAAGATTTTTACTCTTTGTTATAATAATATTTCTTAACTACCTGTTATTACAGGAAATAATAATTGATCTCTGATGAGCCAGGACAGAGAGAAATCATTTGCATAGATCCTGCTGGCTGCAGCATGAGATCAGAAGAGAACTATTGATTTGGAACACGCTGGTGAGGCAGCTGGATGCACACCAGTACCACCAGTTTCTGTTTTATCCCAGCATTGGCCTTGGGAAGCAAAACAATGAACCAAAGAGCATTGCTTGCTCAGGCAGTTAGTGCACCACAGTTTCTCTCATTAGCAAAAGATTAATAAAAAATTATTTGCTACATGACTGGTCTGTAGTCAGAGGCGAGGTGGAATTGTCTTCTTGCATGTAACAAAAGGTGGGGTTCCTTGTACGTGTTTGAGAAAACCACACCAACCCTTCTAACATTTGATAGTTACTCTTTAAAATATGTCTAACCTGGAGGCACAGCCTTAAAAATTAGATGTCCAGCTTTCAGCAGACTCCCAGCAAGTGCAGAATCTTTATTCTTTCAACAAAAGCCTGTTCTAAAAGGTACCAGTGAGATCTTTGTGAGGTTCTTTTCTACAAACATCAAGCAACACTGTCAGAAAAGGCCAAGATCCATTGGAAAACAGTTTAACACCTGAGCATGTATTTAAGAAGAGGAAAAAAAAACTGCTTTAATGGAACATGAGAGTTAAAGAACCTCAGAATCCAGCAAAATGTTGCCCTGCAACAGCCCTGTGACAGCTCAGACCCAGGCCCTGCATCTCCTTCTGCACGGCACATCAGGAATTTGCTGACAGCTTAAAGACAAGTCTTTAACAAAAAGTGTATCAGAAAAATCCCGTAATGTTAATAACTAAATAAAAACGCACATACTCACAACACTTAGCCAGCCAGTGTTTTTATAAACTCTAGAGATACTATATGCGGGTTAATAGAAAATATTTCCTTTCATTTAGCCTAGGATCTGATGGATGGATGGAAGTAGTTCCAACTATTTTTCCATGACAACACAGCTAGTAACTCTCTGTTCAGTTATTGCCCTGCCTATACACAAAATGGTTTGAGTGGAAAAAATTAATATTGATCCTAATTATTCCTCTAAGCTCAGTTGCCCAGCAAAACAAGGCTGTAATTTCTAAGCATGAGGAGTTGTCAAAAGAAGCACCTTCTAAGAAGAACAGAGCCTGTCATCCCAAATACAGTGCACAGCTCAAGAGCAGGGGATTCTCCGTATTAGGCACACATCAGGTTTAAGATTAAAGAGTAAAAGTAAAGATGGTGGCTTAAATAGTTTCCACAAAAGTAAATACATTGGTAAGTGACAACTGAAATGTTACACAAATCCTGTAGTTCCACTTCATACAACAAACTCTGACAAAAAACCTCTCTATAAATGTTCTACTTTAGCAGTAAAGAAAATTCAAAACATTGTCCCATTATTTTTATTAATCAGTCTCTGTCTACTTTTATATATATATATATATATATATAAAATAAATGATGTAGATAGAGTTAAGAGTGTAATTCAGGAATTAATACAGAATTACTGGAATGTGGGTTACTCTGACTAAGATTCCTGCAGAAAACCTAAATGTTGTGGTTTTCCACCCATTCTAAAAACTTACATCAGAATTTTGTTAGAAAAACAAACATTTCAGCATTCTTCAGACAACTCCTCTCATTCTGCATATACAGGGGAGGTCAATGAGCCTCCAGCAGCCACCTTGGCCAATTAAAAAAAATGTAGAAAGCAATTATTTAGCTGGGTAAGACAAGTTCAGTTCTGGTCAATTCATATGCAGCTGCTCAATCAATGGGTTTAGAACAAAACATCTTATTTGAGGGATTAGTTGGCTTTGTTTAACAAAATGCACATGTACGGTTACTTCCTGCAAACCTCCTGATAATTCTGAAAAGAAAACAGCAGGTCGGAACACTGCAACCACCGGAGATGCTCATTTTCTCTTTCATTTTGGTCCACTCACACAATGTTATGAGAAGGGTCACTCAGGGTAGGTAACTCAAGCAACTTAAGACATGAAAGCACCAAGTCCACTCTTGGCTTGAAAGTCTGTGTGAGATTAACTGAAAGAAACAAAACATAAAAAAGCATGAATTAAAGTTATGAAAATCAAACAAAAGTGAAGTATGTTAAAACAAAAAAAGAAGGACAAAGACTGCTGGGGCAGCTGAAGGCTTCAGGTGAGAACAGCCTGGCACAACCTGCTCAGCACCACAAACACTTCTCTTTCCCCCAACTTCTGCAATTCTTCTGTTAAAAAAATCACATTTTTTTCCCTATTAAAGCTACTAAGAACACTGTCTTGAATCAGGAGATGATAAAGAGTTCAACTAGCTCTCCTAGAAATTTTACTTGACCAGAAATCGCGAAACCCCGTATTTTGAGCTAGCTCACAGGTTTGAAAAGAAAAAAACAACAAAAAAAACAATCAAAAACCACTCTGCCAATGGTACACCTCCTCTAGCTGTGGTCCAGAGCTAGAGCCTCCCTGAGCACAGGCTGTGGGTGCCCCTTGGACCTTTATATGCCACCAGGCTCCGTCCCAGTCCTGCTCCTGACCATGCCTCGTTTCTATTGCTACCCAGAAGAGGAACGGTCCGGACTCACATCTGCAGGTGGGCTAAATCCAGCAAAGTGCAAGAAAAACTTTTCTGTTGCAGCCAGAAAGAGCAGAAGGGGAAGCTGCAGCATTTCTTGGCCCATGTTCACAGTCCATCCCTGCTGCTGGAATCACTCACACAAGTTACCATTGTGCTCACCTTCCCTAAAGCAGTCCCATGCCCAAGAAAGCCCTAGGATTCAGCTCTCAATTCAGATTAAACCCTATTTTCAGCAAAGTATTTTACAAACCATTTAGACTGTGTGTGAGACAGGTCATGCCCAGAGCATGTCAAGCAGTCTGCAGAAGAGAAAGCTTTGGTTTTAGCACCAACATATTTACATGCCAACGAAATACTCAAATAATCTACTCCTTTATCTTCCACAGGTCCTCCGGTACTGCAGTTCGCAACTGGGAAATGACAGACCACAAGATCTCGTCAGCAGTGAGAAGCTGAATGCTGTGCTGTCAAGCACAAACTTAAGTATTGCTACTCTTCACGGTCTTTTTTTCTTGCCATTATTAACAGGCTCAGAAAGCCTTGATATCAGCCTGCTCTGAGTTTTACAGAATGCAGTTCTAACTCTTGAGCTCCTTCATGCAAGGGAAAATAACAAAAAATCCTGCAATAGCAGAATTGCCAGTTTGCATGACAGTGCTCCTTATTTTGCTCCCTAGCCAGTTCCTTAGAGACTGGCTTGAATTGGAAGCAGGATAACCCCCCCAACGTATTTTCTTTATAAACCTGTTTGTCCCACTCCTGGTCTATAATTACACAATCAGGTGGCTGGAACAGCAATATTTACATACCCTTGCTCCTGCTGGCTTCAGTAATGTCAATTAATCTGCACCAAGCTATACATAAGAACTCTACCTTTAGGTGAAAAGAATTTTCTTATAATCAGAACTGTGCCTTGGAGCCCCGTTTCACAACTTGACTTGGCTGTCACAGAGGCAAGAGTGAACTCCATGTGACCATCAGCCTTTAGAGAATGGCCCAAAATTGCAAATCCCTCCCACCTGCCCAGGCTTCTCTGGGCAGTGCTCGGGAACAGGAGGAGTTCATCTCTCCTCCGCTTTAAGCAAAGAATCAGAAGGATGGGAATTAGGATTTCAAAATCCCCTTTTCTGTATGATGTTTAAACAACTGACCAAACATTAAAGCACCTGAGCAGACTCCCAGCTTTCCAGTGGCAAAGGAGGAAGACTCCATTCAGACACTTACTTTTTCTTGTCTTTGTCCTTCTTCAATGGCTGCTGTGAGGTAGCCTGCAAGGACTGGGACTGCAAGGTTTCCACTGCGACTTTCCGCCTATTGAAGGCGTTCATTTCTTCCTCCAGCTCCCTCCTTTTCTCTTCCACCTTCCTTTTCTCTTCCTGGTGGAGCCTTTTTAAGTGCTCAAACTTCTCATGCAGCTGGTAGGAGACAGACCCTCTGATCATCACATTAAGATCGTTTTGGATGTACTAACTCTTTCCCAGGAGCCCTGTCACACCTCCCACACAAATCCTCACCACAGAGACCAATCTGCTGGCAGAATACATCACTCAGTTCCCACCAAAAGGGGGGAAGACACAATAAATTCAGGTCTGCTTGATACCACACAGCAAACCAGAGGCAGCATGAGCCCTGGAGATGAGTACAAGGGATTTTGGCTCAGCCTGCACAGGTGTGGGGGACATTGCAGGATCTTTTGTTCCTCACTAGTTCTGAGAATGGTCCATTTAATTCCTCCCCAGTCACAGCTGCTTCCTTAGGCCTCACACTGGGAACTCCACTAGACTCTGGGGACCCCAGCCCAGCTGCCCCCTTTACTCTGCTGTCCAGTCAGCCAGAAGACAGAAGTGTCTCCGACAAGGATGCTCACCTAAACTTCCTGCCACTGGCTTTCCCTCCCCAGACAGCAGCCATATTTCCACGTGGCACAGGGTAGGGAAGACTAGTTTCCAGGGCACCTAAACCAGTGATGTGTTTGTGCTTTGGCTGGTGAGGTTTGCTGGAATGTACTTTCCAGGATTCATGCATTGCCCAGACCCAGATTCCCTGCTGGCTGTAGTCTGTAGTTTGGGATCCTCGCAAATTTTTGGCACACCCACCTCTCTCTCCTTCTCCTTCAGCTCTGCCTCTGTCTCTTTGACTTTGTTTACAAACATTTGTCTCATTTCTTCCTCTTTCCTCTGGAGTTCACCCAAGAACTCTTTCCTTTTGGTCTCGTATGTTTCTTGGAGGCTAGGGAAGTAAGCAAATGAAATCCAGATTCTCTGGACACGGATGAATTAGTGATGGGGAAATGCATGCCTGTCTGTGCTGTTTTTCTAAACAGCAGGAAGGGAAGGGAACATCCAAATCAGCTGCAAAGTTCAAACCCAGTGCTGGCATTTTCCAGCCCAGCACTGTAGATTTCATGTACAAACTCCCCATTTTTTGGGGCTGTCAGTACCAAACTCTCACTCTAAATTGATGCTAGATGCGAAGGCCACTCACCTGAAGGGCTGGTTGTCTGGATCTGTGTCCTTGAAACCCATCTCTTCCAATTTGCACCTCCGATAGAGCTCATAGTGGCGGGTATGGGTCTGCTCCCGCAGATCCTCCATGTTGACCCGAATCAGCATTTCCCGCAGCTTCACAAAGTCACAGTGACTTTCATTCTCCACTGATAGAAGTGAAGGGACAAGTCAGCAAACTGCAGGTATGGTGGGGAAACACAAGAGCACATATGATTGACTCTAGATACTCGCATCCTGAGGAGCCTGTTGCCCTGCTCAGGGCACAACACAACCCCTCAGATGAAGGGATTCCTGTTGACCTTCCTACTTGCTGGTAGGAAGGGCAATTCAAAGGAAAGACTAGCCAACCCACAATAGGCTGCAGGGGACATGCCTGCACCGCTTATCACAGGGCACCTTCACGCAGAGGTGCTGGTGGAGGGCAGAGATGGGGAGGTGTCAGGGATTGCCTGAACACACATGGGGAGGTTTAGGGTGGGCTTGTGGCTCCTCACCTTGCACCACTCCCCATGGGTACTGCCGAGCTCGCACCAGCTTGTTCCCAACTTTCACCTCCTCCGTGCTACCGACCACAGCAAAGGGCAGATGAGCCTGAAACAGAGCCAAGGGCAGGGACTCAGTGCATGGCGTAACCCCTCAGAGCTCAGCCTGACCCTTAGCTCCCCCTCATCCAGGAGCTGCTTCCATGAGTCCCTTCTTTGAACCTACCAATTTCTGATATTCGGAGCAATCTCTACTATGTACTGGGATATCACTAGAGAGTGGTGTCAGGCCACAGAATAGCTTACCAGCAATGCTGTCTGGGCTGCACCAGCTGGAGGATATTGTAGGAACATCATGGTCATTACTGCTCTACTCTATCCCTCTGTCAGTCTGTACACACCAGGAGTGGGGCACTCCCTGCCTTGCTGAAAGCACAGGCAGGGACATCCATAAACAGGCCTTGGCACAGCAGTGAGTGTGTGGGCACTGCAAGGGACATGTGCAGGATACAATATGTACTTGCTGCTCTCCAAGTCTGCAAAGCATCAGGCACACGGAGGAAACAGGAAACCCTCCTTGAGATAGCAAGGAAGGAGCCACTGGGTGGGTGCTTCAGTAGGGTGAGGCTGACAAAATCCATCACATTTAAAAAGAAACAGATCCAGAAGTGTAGAACTCGTGGAGAAGTGGCCAAATATATTTTCACTGGAGGAAGGAAAGGGAAAAAAAGAAAGCCAAGCAAGCATGACTCCTGTTTTTCTTCCCAACATACACAGCTTGCAATTATTTAAATAAGAGTGAATCCTCCAAATTTTTCATGATTTCAGAAAAAAAAAAACCTATTTCAGTGAAAACATGTATCTAGTCCCCCCAGAAACCAACTGGTAATTGAATTAAAAACAAAATAGTGAGAGGAAGGGTGAAAGAAAAGGCAAAGCATTTAATCAGAAACAGCTATGCAGGAAAACATTAATTTTGATTAAAAAGCTACTTTTCATTTATAAAATTAACATGGAAACATTTCTGTTGTTTCTACTGTCATAGCTGCACTCTGATTTGGGAGACCGGAAGCTTGAAAGTGATTTTGCATGTGTTTCAGTCAGGTCTGAATTTGTTCCCTGAATTTCAAAAAAGACAAAACAGAGATTAAAAATTTTTCTTCTTTACTTTAAATTGGTTTTTCTCTGGTCAGCCTCCTTAAGCCACAAGACTAATGTAAATCTTAACTGTTACATTTTATTCAAAGTTTCTTCTTCCTCAAATGCAAAGTAGCCTAAAAACAGACAGAATTAATTTTGAGGAAAGTGTTTTTCAAAAATTCAATAAAACAAATTCTAGAGCTAAGTTTCTCCAGAGAGCCCCCACATTTAATATGAGCCACATTTTAATTAATTCTGTATGCAACAGCCTTTGGCATCTGTGAGACCCACAGCTCAACTTTCCAACAGATTCAGTGTCTGGACATTCCCATTGAAACTCGCCCTTAAAATGTGTTTTTGTGCAGCAATTTAATTTGTCACAACTTTCAGCAGCAATGGAACTGGCAGCATTACCCACATTCATCACAGAGTTGATCTCAGCCACTGCCTCATCGTCCGTGGGGAACTGATAGATCTGCACTCCATTGCTGACCAGCTCACTCATAATCTTGATCTTGAACCTGTGCAGCTCACTCTTGGAGATAGTGTCTGCTTTGGCAATAATTGGGATAATGTTCACCTAGAGTAGAACAGAGGAAGGAAGGACAAACACTCAGGTGAGCAGCAGCTGGGTGAGCAGCTGTGTCAAGCCCAGGGCTGACCCAGATCCTGCCCTACTGGCTGTTTTACATCTCTAAAATCACCTTGGAGCTCTATTTACACAGGAGCTGCAGCCCAGCTCAGGTGAACACTAGAGAGAAGAGTTTCCCAGGACTCACCTGGCTACAAGACTTCAGACAAACCACACACCCTGCACTAAGCACACAAGGCCCAAATCAAAGCCCCCTCTCTCACCTATGTATTTTGTTACACACCTCGAAGGAAACAGACACAGTGTAGCCGTCATATCCCAGCTCACTCCGGCTGTCACCACCCATCCACTCCGGCTATCCTGAGATGTTTTACAAGACAAGCACAAGGATGAAACGTGCACTGAGCTGAGGTGAAGCCTTCCCATGCTCAGGTAGAAAGAGTAGGGACTCCTCAGATGCTCTGACAGCAGCTAATGATACTCCCCAAGGACTCCATGAGCCTCTTGGTGAGGGTCACAACTTGGGTGTGCCACGTGGATTATATGGAGAAAGTGCAGGGTGCCATACAGCAGACATAATTATTTTCATGCTGTTCTTGCTCACCTTTGGTTTCACATCAGCCAGCAGTCACTATACCCCACACAATTTCATCCACCTGGGCTTCAAAGCCACTCACAACTGCACAGTGGGGAGGTCTCCCTGTGTCCAGTACCCACCATGATCAAAAGTAAACAAGGGCCACATCCCACATCCATCAGGAGAGATGGGGTTCATTATGGCCTCATGCTTAAGAGAGCTAAAGTGTGGCTGGATCTATCACAGGAACCTGTGCTAGATAATGCTGATGCATCCAGAAAAGCCAAGTGCGACACTGCAAACCACTGCTCAAACAAAGAGCAGAACTTGTCTGTCTGAACAGCAGCCAAATTCATAGCAGTGAAACACAAGAATTTAGACAAATAAGGGAAAGTCTGATTTGCCATCTAACATTTCCCAACAGCCAACGCTTTTTGTCCTAGAGAGCTGAAATTCAGAGCAACTAGTTGGTCTCCAGTGGGTGCCCATTAAAACAAATGGCTTTGCTTTCCCAGCACAAGTTCTTTGTAGCTCAGCGTTTTTTCCATACTTCTTGGGTTCCCCCTGCACCACTGCTCCCCCTCCCCTGTTCTCTGTTTAGTGGTTTAGCACTCACTAAACATAAGAGCATTTATTTACTTTGAACGAAAATAGTCTAAATTTGCTCATTGCAAATGTATCTGAGAGAATAAATTCCTCTTTTTCTCAGCCACTGACCTGGACTCTTTTACCAAGGACCACAGCCCCCACAGAAAAAGGCCTGCTGCTCACTCCACTGCTCAGCAGGTTGATGTCCTCGTTACAAAGGTAAAAGGGCCATGACCACAGCTGGGTGTCTCCCTGACACGCTAAAAGCTGAGCAGGCTTGGATTCACCATCCCCCACAGAAAAAGGGTCAGCTCAGGGCTCACATCCCTTTTCAATCGGCCTGAGCAATTTCCACTTCTTTTTCCAAGGGGCACCAGTTCAGCCGTGCTTACAGCAACACAGGAGGTGCAGAGCCTGGAGCCTGGTGTACCTTCCTAGCAGCAGAAGAGACAGGCTCTGTGGTCACCACCATGGCCTCAGCACTACTCAAAGAAAGTGCAAACCAAGGCTGGTTCAAGCGCCCTCAACCAAATTTCTTGTATTTTGAAAAGGCAACTCAGTGAACACCTGCTGACACAAAGTCCACAACACAAAGGGGTTTTACAAATTGTGTTTCCAATAATCAATAGCCACATCAATGCTGAGAGGCATGGATATCGCATTTGAGTGTAGTCCTAAGGCTAGAATGGGTTTGTTCCTTCACAATACAGAGAAAGCATGGAGCAGTTTGGAAACAAGACACCAACAAGACATGAGATACTACTGAACTGCATGTCTTATCCTATCTCCCCACAGCACCTTCCACACATTCATCTCCATGCAAAGGCCAAGTCTGTGGCACAAAGATAAGTGACAAACTGATATATATGCACCTAGAGAAGAAAAGTCACCTCTGCTCCTGAACAGGTTTTAAAACCCCAATAAAAGGAAGGAATGCCAGAACTACACAAGGGTTCTCTCTCCACTCCTTTTACACAAATAATGTTGGTCTTGGGTTGAAGGCAAAATCCTACAGCAACATTCTTGCATCTCATGGTGGAAGAGTGATATTCTCAATTTGAAGATCTAGCAATAAAATCATGCCGTTGACTACTGGCATGTCGCCCCATCGAATGTGACAGGGGTTCAGTGTCCCCTCGCCTGTCAGTCCACGTGCTGGAGGGCTTTACTGGAGCTGGAATTATGACCAGAGGAAGTCAGTGCTTCAGACAGGACAGGAACTCCTGCATGCACAGACAAAAATGCACCTCCTTCTCAAGTCTTTCTGACCAGAGTTGCTTCTCATCTCCAAAAATAAAACTTACAAGAACTTGTCATTTGGTAGAAAATAATTTTGCTGATGCAGTAAGACTGAGGCACTTCTGTCCTGTGAAATACAGCTTAATTTCTCCCCATCTCCAAACTATTCCTGAATGCAAGCTGCAGTGAAGCCAACAGGCAAATCCTACTTCAGAAACCAAAGAGTTGAGGCACAGGCTGCCTGAAGCATCCCCACCTGTCTAGGATGTGTCATCTCTTGGAGAGCAGGCAGTTAGCTGCAGCTCAAACAGCATATGCTGACTGAAAACTACCCAGGGACAAGCAGCAAGCCCCAGGACCCTTATGGCTGCACACACTGTGCCAGCACTTCCCATGACAGGGTTGGGTTTTAAATCAATAAATCACCTTCTTATCTGATACAAATGCACTGTAATTTAACTCCTTCTTTTCCCAGGTTAAACCCAGTGGAAAGTCTGTACCTGTCAGGCCCTATGTGTTTCCCACTAGCAGCCAGGCAGCCAGCCAAATTCCATCTACCTACAACCACTTCTGAAGATGCTTCTGCTCTCTGGCTGTAACTAAATACCCCAGATAATAGCTGGCCATGAGCTCAGCCAAACAGATACTGTCTTATAGTACAACAGAAAATTTTGTTTCCGAACTGCTTTACCCAGAAGCGATTTCATAAACTTTACAGTAAAAACAAGACTGGTTATTGAAATTGTCACAGAGAGTCAAAAGCCTGCCCAGGACAACACATCATGCCACTTGTGGGCTAAAGCAAAGATAGAACTGAGCCACGGTCCTACAAACTCCCTGTTAAACCAGTCTCAGAGGCTGAGCCAGCAAAGCACAGAGCAAACCATTGCCTCTGATGTACCTTACATCTCCACAGGCTCCATTCTTCAACTGTAAAACAAGGGTCACACTAAGCTCTCCAAGAAGAATGGCAGGTTCAGGTGTGCTCACACAGCAACAGACATGAGCCAGTGCACGTCACCTCTGCTCAGTAACCACTCGCTGCTCCTGTCTGGAGAGGGCAGAACTGCCTGGGGTTTGCTGACACCCTGATTCACTCTGCCCACACACCAGCCCCCAGCACAAATGGTTCATTTGTAGTGGGAAAGGGGCACTGCACTGCCGCGCAGAAATTCTCAGGGAGTGCCTGGAAAGCACCCCAATGTCCTGGGATGACACTGGTGCAGAAATGCAACATAAATCCCTGATGCCCAGAAAACATCAATGGGCTCCACTTGCTTATTCATTTCCACGTGCCCACTTGTGTACATGAGGCCACCACAGCATGAAATCCAGGATGTTCTCATGCCGTGGCAAGAAGGCATAAAATTACTCCAGAGAGGGCTATTAAAGTGGAAGTTTGGAAATATAAAAAGTTTGCCTGCGCACAAAGTTTTCATCTGTGCACAATTACAAAGGATTTGTTTTGGTACCATCGAAGGACCACATCAAAGGCAACCACAAGGAGATGTGAGAAGTAGGGAATGAGAAGGAAAGGAGAGAAATGCTTTGTGGGACCACCAGCACCAAGGGGAACAGTGCAAAAGCTTTCCTCCAAAAATACTTCTGGGAATATGTAATGCTGGCACTGTACCAAGAGACAAAAGTTTATTAAGGGAAAGTTTTCATATTCCTGATGAAATCAGTGTAATGGTCGCTAAAGCTACAAACAGCCCACTGCAATGGAAAGCCAGTGCCTGCTCTGGACTGGGGCCAAGGAAAAGCAGGCCATGAGCCCTAGGTGGTGAGGGACTTCATGAGGGGAACTCAACCCACCAGTAAAGTCCAACAGAGCTGCACGTGAACAACAGCCAGAGAAAGAGTGCTCCCTCAGTGTAATCCAGGGAATCCACAGGTCCTGCAGGGTCCCACCTACCATGCCTGTCCCTCTGTAGGCTGAACAGGACCTGCCACCTGAAAGGAACCACCCTGTTGCTGAAACACTGCTCTGAAAGACAGGAAATCATTGAGAAGAAGAGATTCTGCTGCCACTAGTGACCTTTGAAGCCTCCTGCAGCTCCCTGGAAGCCACCTGGAACACCCAAAACTATGTCAGAAACTTGTTCCCAGCTGCAGGAATATAAACAAGTAGTTGGTTAGGTAACACCCTGCCCCCTAAGGCAAAACAGCTTATGCACAAAGAAACAACCCCAGCAGACCCTCTCATGACCCACTTTTAGGATTCCTATGACCTTGAGAATTCCTCACCATATCTACTTTAAGAAGATACTGAAGATCTCCTATCCAGATAACTTGGCACTGCCAGCAGTGACAGCTCACACACTCCCTGTGCACCAGCACACACAGCCAATGCTTCTGCTCAGCCCTTGTCTCCTCAGCACTGAACACCACCTTAGGACAACCATAGTTCTGGTGGCTCTCAGCCCCTCTCTCCCTGCTGACAGGTCAGGACAGCAAAGGTGACTCCACAATTTAACAGCTGAAGCTGGAAGGCATCCTCACCTGCACACCCAATAGAGCTGCAGCTGACAGTTTTGATAAATATCAGCTAATCTGGGTAAGAGTCTTACAGTAGAGAGACACTCTGGAATTTACAACCAACTGGAAAACAGACTTTTCCTGACATTCTTCAGGAAAGTCACTGAGAAAACAAGCACAGGACCTCAGCAACCAGGAGGCCATACAAAGCTTTACCAGAGTCCTAAGAATGGTTCAGCTGCCATGCAGGAAGGAGTCCAGCATTTGCACAGAAGGAACAAAACCTTTCACATGACAATCAGTACCAACAGAAGCAGTTCAGAAAGAGGGACCATAGTCTCCAACCCCCTACCTTGCTATCCAGCTTCTTCATTGTCACCAGGTCCAAGGACTTGAGAGAGTGCCCAGTGGGGGTGATGAAGTAGAGGCAGACGTGAATCCTTGTGTCATGGTAGTTGAAGAGAGACCGGCGGATTTTCAGCTCTTCTTGCAAATAGTTTTCAAACTGCGTATCAATGTATTCTACGATTGGCCTGTAACTAAAACCATTCCATTAGCAAACCAGCTACTGGAGCACAGATCTAAACTGTCTAAAGGCTGAAGGAATCCTCCTAGACATTCCATAATATGACTTAAAAACAAATTATATGACTCAAACAATTTAGCTTTTCAATGGGGAAAAGTGTGGTGTTTACACACAGACCTTATAATCCAAAGGTTGCTGGAGATTCTTGAGGCTGCACTGCAAAGTCTAAGGACAGTGGAGCACAGAAAGATGACTACTTCCCTGTATCAAACTTTGCCCGAATTTCAGGGCTCAGCCATCTGTTTGTAGCAATGCAACATGACCAAGGAGACACCCTGGAGTCCCAGAAAGCCTTTACCTGGGGCTTGAAGATATCTGTGCAGTTAAATGAGACAAGTTCAGAATGGATAATTCCTGACCCTGCTCTGAGGACAGCTGGTTAACAGCCCATGCTCCTGGAGGACAGTAATCTCTGCTGGAAAGACCTCCTGTGATCTTCCTTTTTGGCTGTTCACCCGTTTTCCTCTACCCTTTGTCCCCAGAACCAGAGCCATTACAGGCAGCAACTCCTTTAACAGAGACACAGACACTTCTGCAGCACTGCAAGGGGAACTGCAGGGTGTTGATGTCTCGTGGTTAGGCACAAGGCAAGCCCAGAAATGCCGAGCAGATAGCACAAGACCTGCCTTTCGTCTTTATTTATCTGATCCCCAAATCCAACTGCATCCACAATGGTCAGCTTCAGGTGGACATTGCTCTCCTGCAAGTCATAGGTTCGTGGCCGCAAGCAAACTGCACTCTCATAGTGACTGGCTTCCTCTGTCTCAAACGTGGTGTTGAAGAGGGTGTTCATCAGCGTGGACTTCCCAATGCCAGTCTCACCTAGGGAGGACAAATCATTAGCTCATTGCAGCATGAATTTGCCACAGGTACTTCAAAGCACATTAATTAGAGAACTAAATTACACTGTGGAAGGTCACCACAAACTGCTTTTTCCACCAAACACGGTGGACAGACGTGTAATAGTCACACAGGTGTCTGCCTTCTTGAAGCCCTCCCATGCTTAATGCAAACAACATAGAGCACTTGGGTTTTGTCTCCCAGTATCACACAAAACACATCAGCACAGAAAAACACACTATTTTCCACGACCCCTGACTTTGCTGGGGATTCTGCACTAGAGAAGCTATGGAGAGGACAATTTTAGTAGCCATTGAAGGACACCTGGGATGCATCACAAAAACCTCTATCTCAGAATACTTGGCTGACAAGCTGTTTATGAGTCAAGAAAGGCTTTGAACTGCTGTTCCTGGTAATGAAACAAGATTGATTTTTCCACACTGGCCTAGAAGGGGCCTCATTTAAATTCCTTATTCACTACACACAGCCCTACTGGTCATGGGGGTGAAGAGAGGCAAAATCCAAGGAAACAACCTTCTACTCTCTGCTCATCTCCCAGGCAGCCCATTCTGCTACCGCTTCAGCAGAGACAGGCACTGCTGAGGACCCTTCAGCAGATACACTGGTGAGAGAGCAGAAGGGTGGGAAAGGTTCTGCTCTACAGAGGTGCCATATCTACTGCCAAGGACTTTGGAGTCTCTCATTCTTCCAACACCTCAGGCTCTGCTCTTCACAGGAGCATAAACTCCTCAGAGTGCTCAGAGTGGGGCAGAGGCATGAACTGCTTCCTACCGGTTGTGGCTAAGAGTTGTGCAAGGAAATAAAGTCAGCTGGTGCTCTAGATTAATCTGAAAGCAGACATATGAAGAACTCGCTTCCTGATGCAAGCTACACTCTCCTGTTCAGTTGTGGGCACTGTTGGGAGTAGGAGCAGGCAAACAGGGTAAGGCTTTTCCTCTCTTGTCCGAGAAAAATTTTAAAAAAGCTAAATGAGAATGTAGGAATATCCATTCTGGTACCCAAGAATGACACAAATAAAAAATGTATTGACCTCTGCTGTAATTACCCTTCTGCTAAGAACAAATCTGTGAATTTCAACTGTGATTTCAGCCATACTTTTATTTGTGGTGTCAATATACAAAAGTGACTTGAGTATGGCATAGGCACCTTGTGTAAGTTGTCAGGGTGTCACTGCACAGTTTACACAAATCCATAGGAGCTGCTGTCTCTTGATGTATTTCTGCTGGTCTAGCAGGTTACAATACTTCAGACCTCATACACCATACAAGGACCAGCCAAAGCAAAAATGATGCTCATCGCATTGCGGAAAGGAATTGGTCTCTAGTACTCCAGCGAGCATTGCCTGCTACATCACATCAATACCAAAATCAGAAGCCAAGAATATAATGAAGTTATTTTAAAGTCAATAAGGAACACTCCCCATACCTTTCCAAGCACAGAGATGACCATGCTTCATGCCCTCTGACACTTGGGAAAGCCCTGACCAGGTACAGCTCAGACACAAACCTCTTGTGCCCAGATTTGGGGTGCAGGTTTACACTCAGAACTGACCAAGTTATCAACAGCAGCTCTCACATAACCCATGGTGCATCTGACTATCACACCCAGCAAAAGCTACTCATGCCAGCCACTTCAGTTTACATATGGAAATACTTAACTTGCTATATACAGCCTTCCTTTGATCCTTCCTATTGCAAAGCTACTGCAGCAGAGATGATGAGCAATACCCCAGTGATTAGAGAAATTCTCCTGGTTTGATTCAATGTGTTTTTTAAGAGTTTGGTATTTCTGACTTGCTTAAGTCACTGCCAAGGGTTGTGGCATAGCAGGACACTCAAGAAATCCTGGTCCCAACCTCCCCCCATGCCTGTTTGCAGAGGACCGTGCTCACCTACACAGAGGATGTTGAAACTGAAGCCTTGTGTGACAGACTTGCTGACCAGCTGATCGGGGAGGCTGTCGAAGCCCACATGGCCCCCCAGGGAAAGGCTCCTCTTCTCTTCATTCTGGCAGAGAGAAGAAGTCAGATTAGCAAACTGCACTGAGATGGCAAATGAGACCAAGATCACCCCACCTCCTGGGCACTGCAAAGCCCAGCAGTGCCCTCAAGAGCTTGTGTTTTGGCACACCACAGCTCAAATCCCAAAAGAGCCACCAACAGCTGGAAAGAGGCTGTGAAATACCGATCTTCACGAGAATTAGAACTAAGCTACCAGGCTCCAAAGTAGAGAAAACATTAAAGTGAGCTTCAACTACATGCAGCTGAGAGAGATCAGCAAAGGGAAACCCACCACGGTGTGTTTTAGCACTCATTTATCTTCAACTTTTTTTGTATTTTTGTATTTTATTTTCTTAAACTCCAGCAGCGAATTCAGCTTGACAGACTCTGCATTTTTTACCTGAGTACTTGTCTTTCCCCCCTTTGCTATTGCCACAGGCAGAGAGGTTTGTTCACTCAGGCGCTGGGTGTGCCAGTGGCACAAGCAGGGCAAGGTCCCACCCGTCTGTGACCACACAGTTTTCCACCGTTCCTCTGCTGTTCCTGTTCCTTCCTCTCCCGTATGCACTTTGCTCTCCCTTCTGTTTTCCTCCCTCCCCCAGAGAAGCTGATCACCTGTAGAGGCTTGGCTTAGGAACTAAGGAAAAAAAATCCGAGGAGACAGCAGCTCTATGACCTGTGCTATAGAGAAAGGCAGAGCAGAGCAGCCATGAAGTCCAGCAAAGAGGAGCTGACAGAAGCGTAATTTCTCTTTCTAGTGCTAAAACCACAGAAGTTCGGAATTTCAACAGATGCTCACCTCTCTGTACACGTAAGCAATGGTGTCTGAACCCAGGGACCAGACCACTATACCTGGAGCCCCTCAGGCACTCTTACCCACCCATGGAAAAGCAAGGAGAATGAATCGTGATTCATTCACCCTCACAATTTCTTTGGTAATTGATTGTTTTTCTTCATCACCAACACACACAGAAGATGGGAATGGAAAAAATGTCCGCCCTTGGTTTGGCTCTGGTTCTTCTGTCTGTTCCTGACAACTGGAACTTAATGTCCCAGTGCATTCCTGAGAAGAACCTAAGCTGCCTGTCGAACTTAAATGATGTCAAGAGGAAAATAAATGACGTGATAAGCCTTGCGTATTGCTCTGTGCCTGAGTAAGATTGCTAAACAAAACACAAACCTTTGTTCAACTGCATTTTGAGTCAAAACCTCCTTTAGCTCTGGGTTTCGTAGAACAAATATTCTCAGACTTGAAAAACAAACCATTTAAATCACAAAAACAACTTGTGAACAGCTGAAACAACTTCCATCCCTCACACACAAACCTTCTGCCTGTTCCACTTAGCATTTTTTACCCACTTTCAGATGATTTTAGCCCAGCACTCTCCCAAGAGACTCCCTGGACAAAAACACAATTGAACCATAGCTGGGGGCTTCTGTGAACCATCCTATTCTGTCCAATCAGAATCAATCACACTCACAAACTTAGCAGAAAGAGCAATCATTTAAAGTTTCCATGTGCAACTGATGTCAGCAATTAAGGTTTTGAGATGGCCAGAGTTTAGGTGAATTAAAAATAAAAACGACCCCCAAGACAGGGAGATCTCCAAGTATAACTTTCTTCCACTCACCAGTCAGCACAGGGAGATGCTACAGCTCAGACCCCAGGGTATCAGGTATTTTAAAAGTGAATCTGTGCTTCTCCAGTCAGCTGAATGCTGAGCTGTGGATCTCGCATGGGGTGGTACAACCACACTGGGAAATGGAACCTGGGACACGTGTGCGTGCACGCACGCGTATGTGGTGGGAAAAGACTCAAGAGTTGATTAGGTCTGGTTTTCCCCTTGAGGAAGAGACTGTCACAAGGTGCAGGATGCCACTGCAGGCACCAGTTGAGTTCAAGGGGCTTCCTCAGGCTCTCAGCCCAATCTTTCAGCCCCCACTTCTCATCTTCCCCATGTCCTTCTAGACATAACTTTGCAGAGCTTAAAATGCCAGTTCCCACCACTGCAATGCAGTGACAGCCGAGCAAGCTGTTCCCACAGAAAGTCATAAGAGTTTGATGGTTACACTTTGTGTCTTTTCATTTTAAATAATAAACAAGAACAAGCAAACAAAAACACAAACCAGAATGACATTTTGGATGGGAAATAAATAAAGGCTGCCGATGGCTACAATTAGGCTGAAAGTGCCTGAGGCTGGGAGGAGGTTTCCAGGCAACAGGCAGCACCACTGATTTTAAAATAGGCTCCAGCTCAGCAAGGCTGCATTTAAATAGGCTCCAGCCAGGCAAGGCTGCATTGAGAACTCAGTCATGCCTTGGCTGCAGGAAACTCAAATGCATCCACACAGGGCTTTTTCTCTTTTTTTTCTGGCACTCAAGTCGCTGTTCACTACAGGACAGGAACACACCTACTCAGAACTGCTCGCCATCTCTCAAAGCTGCTAAACCAATGAGCCAAACTTCAGTGGAATAATTTTTGCCAGTGACCTTCAAATGAAGTCTCCTTTATTTCTTTAAGCAGCAGAAACGACCTGGTTCAAGTTCAAGGCACTGCTGATACCAAAGCAGAAAACCAATTACTGTGTTTGCAGTGTGTTCAGCTGCCATTCAGCTCCAAAGGGATTCTCCTGTGTTAGGATAAACAAAAGCAACAGCTGCTGGGAAGTAATAAGACTAGGAAAATAAAGAAGGGTGAAAGAAATTTTCGCTGTTTTATTCCTTCCTAACAGTCTTGTGAATACAACCACTACTTCTGCTCACTTTTGGAGTTTGGTTGTGTGGACCTGTGCTGGAGAGGAACCTGCCCACATCCAGATGAGAAGCCCCAAATGACCAGCCCTTTTGACCAGTTCCCACATGACAGGGTGGCTCTGGAACAGTTCACCTGCTAGTGAAGACAAGGTCACACTCCAAACAGAACCCCTTCCAGCAGAACAGCCAGCCTGCCACGCTCAGAATAAATAGATGTTCAATCCAGAACGCAAATGCTGCAATAAATGAGGGCAGCAGTAACGCAGCAATGTAGGGAGGTTTTGTTTGTTTCAAACAAAAGCTAAGGATTTCAGTAGAACTTTCTCCATACTTTGTGCCAGCAATGAGAGTGCCTTGCAGGATAGGAGCTTGGAAGGTCATACGGCAGAGCCAGATGGGATCAGCCACTGCAAGAGCCAGGCAGGAACACAGCCCTGCCCTTTCCAGTTGCACTGGTCCTGGAAACACTCCTACCTTCCACAGCATTCAATGTGAACCAGGGCCCTCCATCTCATGGCCTGTAGAGACAACTCTGCTGCTTCCCACCGGGTGGGACCCCATCCTGGGTCTGCAAATAACCACGAGGCAGCCAACCTTTCTTGAAGCCCATTTCATCATTACACAACATGATAATTAAGAGTCTGCAATGGCTCCAGGTAGGAACTCTCACCTCAAACAGCTACCACAGCCCTGAACATCCCTTCTTGGGTCATTAATAACATTCTATGATGGGGCAGCTACCAGGGTTTTACTTGCAGTCTTTGGACATGCTCTTCAAAGATTTCTTTGCCTTGAGCTGATCTTCAGGCTTGAAGCAGAGAGCCAAGGGCCAAAATATGATAAATCATATTTTGAATCTGGAATTTTGTGGGAAATGAAAGATTCATCATAAGGTCAGAGAAGAATTTATGTATTTTCAAATCCAAAGTTCTTTAAATGTTTTCACAAATGTTCTGTCCAGGCAACAGGCACAGAAATGGCATCTGGGGGCATGGCCACAGGAACAACAGCCATCCCAGAGGAACATCAATCTTTAGCTGTGATTTGACAGCAACATCACAGAACCCTTTTCTCAGCATGCAGCAGAAAGAGAGACATGTCCTTGGTAGCACAGATGGACACATTTAGCTGAGCACCACAAGAACTGAAACAAAACCTCCAACTATAATGCTTCAAATGCACTGTAATGCTCCAAGGGGTACCCCAGCTCCTGGACACATCCTGCTGGAGGCTGAGGATGGATTTGGGATACACAATGGCACACCAGCTCATTCCTGTGGCCACAGCAGCACAGAGCTGCCCAGGGAACCAAAAATGGTGCTTCAAACTCACATCGGCTTCCGAGCCCATTCCCGGCAGGGTTGCTAAGGCTGTGCCCTGAGGCAGGACCACAGGGCTGGCAGTAAGATGAAGCAGTATTGCTGTGGGCAGCTGGCCACAGACCACATCCACTGCAGATGATATGTTATTTGGCCGTTTACTGCAAGTCAGACAAGAAAAGGCAGCAGAGAAACACAACCAGAGAGACTAAATCCAGATCCCCATAAGAGGGTCAACACAGCATCACATATTAGTTACGCTCTTCTTTGCAGACAGTGATTAAAGAAACCTGTGAGAAGTGCACAGACTACAGCTTCAATCTGTGTGCCTATGATTCTTCAAAAAATAACAATCTGATCACAGTTCCTCTTCATGCTTCACCTGCAAATTAGCATCAGTTTCACTCTGCATCATTACGTTTTTCAGCAGCTTGTTCCAGGAAAAGTGTTTTTACCACTGCCTGCACAACCCAGGGGAATGTCAGCAGTGGGACTAGTTCCACGCTCAGCTGCAGAGTGTTCCTAGCTGGGGCTCCTGGTACAGAGCAGAGCAGCTTACTGCTTTTAGATGTGCTGCCCCTGCTTCCTTTGTTTTCACGAGGAGCACTATAAACAGACAGAGTAGACCTTGTATAGAGAAGACCATTCTGATACCAGTTGGTTAAGAAAAAAAATCTCTGTAAGTACCATCTTTCAATTAATCCCACCACAAAATTCTCCTTAGTGACATATGCTTCTGTTTCCTGCTTGAGACAAGCCTCAGGCTTTTTTTCCTGAATGATGCAGGTGAGAGGATATGGGTAAACAAAAGCATAATTGAATGCCACAATCATAAATGGTGATACTTTTTTTTTAATGGTGATACTTATTTTTAAGAACCTGGCATGATGGGACTTGTAATGCAAACCTTGGGCCCTGCTTCATCAGCATACAAGCAACTGGTGAATAAAAACCAAGAGGGAAAACAAAAAATCACATGGTTTAGCTGAGAGAGTGATGACTCCTGGATGCATACACTAAGGGACAGCATAGAACTTTTCTGCGTCTGAGCCACCCTTTCCCATTTCCACAGCCCAACAAAACACAACTAAGAAAGATGAACAGCTGACTTTTTCCAAGGCCAAACAGCAAAGACCTACAGGGAAAGAAGGAAGGAAATTGAGTTTTCTCTCTTTTCTGCTACATGAATAGGGCTTACACTTCAGTGTAAGCAGTGACCTTCAACCCAAAGACTTCTGCTGCTCCCAAATGCTCCCTCGAGTACCTCTGCACCACCAGCCTGGGATCTGTGGCCAGGCTATGTGCCAGCCCTACATAGGGAGAAGCTTGTGTCTTCCAAGAGCTCACTAGGCAGCTATATTTCAGGTTCTTCTCTTCCTAGAGTTCTCTATTCTACATTTTAAACACACTTAAAAAACACAAAGATGCAATAACACAACATCTGCATGGCACTTTTCCACAGCACTTCAATTCCCAGTTCTGAGGAACACTTTTGTTTCTAAATTCCTCAATCCTGGATGTCATCTTGACCTTACATCATGACAAATCCTCCAGTGCTTTGCAGCCTGGGTCCAGGCATTATCTGTGTCACACCGATGTCTTGCAGCAGGTCTGTGGCACTGGCTATTCCCAGGGGAGCACTGCTTTACCCTTCAGGGGAACACGTGGGCATGTAGTGCCAGGCACATGGCAAAGTGCAGGGCACACACAGATCCTCTCCCCTCCGATGTGCAGTCAAATCAAAACAGAAGGAAAAACCAGTGCTAACAGATTGCAAGTTCCTGACCAGAGTGACCAGAGAGCAGCAGGAGGAAGAGCAGGGAAGGCCCCCCAAAGCCTGCCCCGCACGGCCACAATGCCGCTGCAGAGCTCCTGCAGCTCAAGAACTAACGCTGCTGCTCCGAGGGGCTGGCCTAGCACCCTGCACAGCTGGGGACTGCTGCTGGGCACAAAACAATGACTTCACCCTCTTGATGCCCCATCCACAATCCACAACAGTGTGTGCAACACAGAGATTAACACATCCACCAATGGGGTTTGTAGGATGCTATTCCCTTGTCTCCTGCATGGAAAGACATGGAATCAGAAAATCATTCCATCCTGATGCAGGGAGTCTTGTTTTGCAACTGAGTAGAGAAAGGACTGAGTGATATTTGGCTATTTATCCAATCCAAGCAGAGAAAGCTGGTCTCAGGTACAGGCTCGTGTGTGCTGGCACCGCAGCAGCTGCAATGCCAGCCACAGGCACTGCCTGGCCCCTCTCAGGCTGGGCACTTTGGGCAGGAGTCCCAGGAACCATGAAACAGAGAGGGGCTGCTTCAGGGTCCAGCACATGTAGGTCCCTAGCCCAACCCCACAACCTCCCCCCAAACCCCAGGACTGCAAGATTCCTTACAAAGGCACTTGTAGTTATCATCATTTCACAAGTACACTGAGTCATGGAGCAGTTGAGTACTTGCCTAGAGACCTTTAAGCAAACAGTGTCAGAAGCCAAATTCAGCTTCTTTGTTTAAGTAGGCACTCCCTGGGGCTTGGCCCAGCTTCTGGATCAATGCAGAAAAATTTGACGAATTACCTCTCTCTGGAGAATCTTTCCATCTCTGAATGCTGGCTCAATAAATGCCACTTGACACTTGCAAAGCGACAACAGGGAATAGAGTCATGTTTCCATGAAGAAAATATCTTTCTTGCCTAGCTCAGAGCTGAGGGGCAGTTAACAGCAACACCACACTTCATGTAGGAAAAACACCTCTGTGGTGTGAGCAACATTCGAAACAGTCACTGATGCACACGAAAATATTACCTGTCTTGTACTCACAGGCTAATGACTGTTAGAGGTATAACAGCATCAGTGAATGGGATTGCACTTTGCAGCCTGTTAAACAGAAGCTGGTCCAACAGAGGTAATGGGACCAGATTGGACAGTGAGAGATTCTGAGCATAGTAAGTCTTAACAGAGGGCTCAACAGACGTGGAGTAGGCATGACCTTGTGGGTGCCTTTTGCACTGGAGATAAAATGAAGCACACTCAGCTTCCAGTGGATGGCCAGTGGAGCTCTCAGCATCTCTTAGGCTAAAATTGTCACATCTAAATGGCACCTAATTTCAAGGAGATTTGCAGAGTGCAAGCAACACCCAGTTCTGAAGGTTTTCAGTTAATCTCAAGCATGGGCTCAAAATTTCAGATCCCCATCATGGAGCACTTAATAACAAGCTGGGGAATGAAGAAAGGAAGAAAAAGCAAGCCCACGGATGCAGGGTTTCTGCTGATTTACCACTTGTCTTACAACACCAACAATAGAAGATTAAGAGCTTCATCTTCTCTGCTGCCTCCTGCTCCTGCCCACTCTGGTGGTGGTACATGGTCAGTCAACCAGGATGTACCTGAGACCCTGAGCCTTCTATGCCTGTGCAGGGAGGGCAACTGTTGTTTTTCCTGTTGTAGTAACTCCGAAGAGCTGAGAAAGGCAACAAACATGGTGATGCCTCACACTGCTCTTCCCTCCAGCAATGGCAGGGTAGAGCCCCCAGTGCCTTCCCTTCTTTCTGTTTTGCAGTACACAGGAGCACAGCCACATCTGAAACAGCTCTCCAAGTGTGGGACACTGTGCCAGCAAGCCATGTCCAATTGCTGCATGCCCACAATAAGCTTCCAGCCTACACTGGAGTCCCCCAAAAAAACCTCACACTAAACAAACACAATTCCCAACCTGCCACCCACTCCCTCGCTCCCTCCCTAAACTGCTCTTCTAAGAATGCCAAGAATTTTCCCAGACACTCAGGCCTTTATTCACATCCCTCCTGGCTCCCAGCTGCACTCGAGGCAGGCAAAAACATCACTGAAGAAACCACATACGGAGTCACCACCAAGACATGCCAAGTAAAAATTAGAGCCACTTGATATAACAGAAGAAAGAAGGCTCAAGAGCTGAGGTTCTAACCTTTAACTTTTGGACCCATCTTGAAGAGCTATTCACAAACTTAAAGACCAGCAAGTGACCGGTGAGTGCATTGTGAAGTGCAATGCTCAGCACCTACGGAAAATAAGTATTTCAAAAAATCACTGGTCCAGTGCCAAGGTTTCACAATGTCCCATGCGCCCCAGGTCAGTCTCGGGGGAGCAAAGGCTCTGCTGCACACCAGCAAAACTCAGTGCTCAACACACACTGTAACCTCCTCCCCTAAGAAGGCGGACAAGGATTTAAGAGAAAAAGCCAAGCTCCTTCGAAGGGAGGAGCTCCTTAGGCAAACTCCTTAATTGCTTTCCTGTATCCAAGGTACTGGTCCCAAAATGCATCTGGATTCCTGTGGCACACCTTGTGCTGTATCCCAGCAACTAGCCGGATGCCAGGCACTCCCAGCAGCCAGCCAGGAGCAGGGACCTGCACACTCCACGTGTTCTCCTACTGCACCAGCCTCCTCCCTTCGACACTTTTGAGCACACAGCTGAACTGAGGGCATTGCCTTCAGCTTCACTTCAGCCCCAGTAGCCTTTCCTCTTTCAAAAGAGCACAACAAACCACAGAACACAAATTAAAATCCTACACACATCTACAGAATCAAATGGCACCGGCTTAAAACATCAGTTTTTGCTGATGCTCAAAGCCAACTCTCAAGGGAGAGTAAAGCTCCTCATCTTCTTATACCACACACAAGATGATCCATTCACAACCTGTGAATGCAACATCGGTTTTAATTTTCTGCAAACAAATGGACTGTTTCTGGCTTAAATTCCTCTCTTTTTTACACCACAAGCAAAATTCCAACATGCTTCTTTTTCTTAAGCTGTTATTTAGTGATGTCCCTATGACATTTATAACATTTATAAAGCCTAATAAATTAATTGTGAAGTCTTTCTTAATCAACAGAGGATTAAATGGGCATTTTGTCTCTATCACAAGTCCTGGATGAGAGTTTATCATGGAGCAAAGCAGGATTTACCAGGCATTATGTATACAGTGTTTTGCAAACATGAAAGCTGCCTTTGAGAATAAGAAAAGTTGGTTAAAATAAAGAAAGCTATGGAACCAAAAATGAAAGACATTTCCTCCAAAATGACCTTAAAGGATGAGAAAGGTCAGCTTCTTGGCAGCCTGAGAATTCCATCCACCATAAACTATTCAAAACCAAGCAAACTCCAAAACACAAATAAAACTTTCAAAACAGACTGAAATAAAAGATCCTGAAATACAGACAAACAATGCAAACCAACACTGCCCTAGTCAGTATCTTTTAAAATTTATTTATTCAGAAGCTGCTGAGGCTTTTCATTTAATGGACTTCCCAATTAACCCTGTCAAGAGCCTAATCTTAGCACCTTATCTAGTATAGACTTTCCCCAAGTTCACCCAAGGCAGTGATGTATTCCCAGTTTACACTCAGCTGCTCTGAGCTGAGGAATCTCTGGTTTCCCAACATCCTTCCATGAAGAAGAGGAAACACCTGGCAAACACAAGTGGCTGTGGGACAAACCCAGGAGATAAACTGACTGCCTACCCTTAAGGACTGGAATGAAAAAGGTTTGGAGCAGTTTAAAAGAAGTATTGAAGAGGAGAAAAAGGATCTGGATCCCCATCACACCAAACAAGCCACACTGGATAGCAGTCACAAAGATTATTTACTTTAGTTACCACTTAAAATAAACATGGCAAATTCCCACATACATTTTCAGAATTTATTGCCCAATTACAAGAAATACTATTATCCAGTATATTTCTAGAGAAGGGAAAAATATAATGGGAACCCAAGAGCTTTTGGTCACCACTGTATGCTTTTTCCCAGTTTGCATTATGCAACCGTCCCACAAACAGGTCTTCTAGCTACTGACCACATCTTGTAATAATACCTGGAAGACACTAGAAAGAGAATATCCCACAATACATCACAGCAACTCAGCTCCTCTGAGGACTAAACCAGAGTTATCACACTAATAAGCTGACCGCTATATATCCTATTAACATATGCCTCCAGAAAGCCTCCAAGTGTATTACCACAGAATACTTTTAATCTGAAGAATCAAGGCAATGGAAAAAAGGAAAAGAAAACCTCTATTTGAAAAATACATGAAGCAAAAAGATAAGCTGAAAGGACTATTCATTCTATATGAAAATACAGGATAAATCTATATTTAGGAATATGAGCTGGAAGCACCTTTGCTGCACAAAAAAGGGAAGGGGAATGTTGCTGGGGGGCCAGCTGCCAGCCTTCCTCAGTCAGCATTTTCCTGCAGCAGAGCTAAAAAGCCAGGATCAGTGTCACTCAGGATGGAAGGCTGCTATAAGCAGGGTCTGGACCAGAGACCTGGCAATGCCCTTCTGCCCCCAGCTGCCCCCACACTCCAGGCACCCCAGGAATGCACACACTGTGCAACATAGCGACCGGAGAGGATGGTCTCCTCTCTCAGCAACAGACCTGAGGATTTCATGGGAGATCCTAGCAGACACGGGAAGGTTCCATTTTCTAGCATCATCACAAGCTCTGGGAACAGTCTCCACAGGAGCCACAGCTGAAGGCATGCCTGTACAGTCCTTTGCAGGCAGACATGAACTTAGTCAAGCAGAAGCTGAGGGCTGAGTCCTGCCTCTGTTACAGCCAGAGCCAGCTGAAGCGGAGGACTTGATGCATTCCCCATGTTTCCTTGCACACAAAATGCACACGCATCATAGCATCTCATGCAATGGTGAGGTTGGGAGAATGCCAACCCTTTGATGGAAATCCAGCCCAGGCTCTCTGGCTTCACAGCTCCCTGTGACAGTCTGGTTTTGAGGCAGTGCAGCCAGAGAGGGCAAGCGCCCCAAGACAGGGCGCTCCATGGGAACCTTGCTTGAGCTGTCTGACATCTCTAGAATTTCATGCCTGTGGGAGATGGACGCTTTTTGGTTTCACAGAGGAATATGAACATCTAAAACTGGTGACTTCACAGCCCTGATCTGGTCAGCCACAAGCCAAGAGCCGTGATGAGGGCTGTACCCACAAATCCTGTGGTTCTCACGGACACCATTCTTCTCTGAAAGTCTCCCATCATCCCATTTGGAGGATGCTGATTCCCTGTCTGGGTTTACCTTCTGCATCCCAATGTCACAACCTGGAGGTGAGCATGGCTGCTTATGACAGAGAAGAGGCTCTGGAAGAAAAGCACATGGCTGGACTGAGGACAAACAGCACTTTCAGGATTTTTTTTCTTGGGCTGCTCTGGGAGAAGAGGTGGGCTCTTTTAGCTGTCTGACACTTTTATGATACATGAATACAAACGCAAAGCTTCAGGTATAAACCCAGGGCTTGCTGCAGCTACGCAAATGTGGGGAAGAGGAGAAACAGGCAGATTCTGTATAAACACAAGGCCCACCTCAACAAACAAGTACGGGACAGGACAATGTTATTTCCAAAGGCTGCACAAACAGGGCATCTGAAACAAACAGGGCAGCTTCTCCCATCCCACAGCCTGAAGTGTGTTCAAAACATTCTGAATAATCAAAACTAATCTCACAAAGGTGCCCTTACCCTACACAGATGGGGTGAAGTGCGCAGCGTGCCCACGCCCTGCACATCTCCCTCAGTACCATCACCTCCCAAATTCCTCCTCTTAATTGCACAACCCAGGAAAAGCCAATTCAGCGTAATGCCAGTTTCTCCCCCTCCCAAGATCCAAGCCAGAGGAGCACGGAAAGGAAAGAAGATGAGTGTGACTGTTGCTCCTGCAGATAGAAAAACAGCCCAGTGATGGGGCCCTTGGCGTGCACACTGGTGCCTTGAGACGACAGGACTGGGGACAGTGGGGGCACTCAGAGACAGGGCTGTGCCTCTCCCTGCAGCTGGAGACAGCACTGGTATTCTGCCACAGAAGATAATATTTAGAGAGCTTCTGGCCTTCCAGCAACGCTGGGGACTGGCTGACAGCTGCCACCACAGCACAAACAACAAGCCCTGACACCATACCAGCCTCCTGAAAGGGAGTTATTCTTCAGGCTCTCATTTGTTTTGCCAATGTTGAGGACACACACAGCCTCAGCCTCCACCAGCTCACGTCCCTCCACCCACTGTCTGAGCACTCACTGCAGTTATGAGTGGTTCAGCGCAGCTCTGGAGCTCCCACGCAGAACATGTTGCATCTCTGCTGCAGGAGGAAGAGACACCCCAGATTCACCAGCAGTGACAGCACCACAGCAGGGAAGAGAAAAAACAAACAAACAAAAAAAATCTTATTCTGGACAACATTGGAACCCAGTGCATACATTGAAAATGAGTGTTTAACTGCCATGGGCTCTGGTTGAGTTAATTGATTCAGTGGTTGAGGCAGTCAGAGCTGGCTTCCTGTGTGAGGACATGCAAAATTCCAGGGGAGGGATCGCAGGGCTTGGAGATGCAGCCACCAATTTGTCCCCTCCACTGAAAGGCCATTTTCTGCATCATTCCTTCCCAAAAAAAGCATACGCTACAGGCAGAAGAGCTGGCCAGCACAGGGAGGGGAAGGGTTGCCCCTGCTGGGTTGGCTTTCTGGTGCCTGCTACCAGCTTGGAGAAAAATCTGTTACTTGTGCTCCACACTGCATGGGGGACCACCTGAGTTTTTCCAGGCAAAAGGTAAAATAACTGAATAGTAGAAACAGACAAGGAGATTTAATCCTGGAACTTTCAAATGATGCCAACCGCCTGGGTGAAAAAGAGAGCAGAGGGAATAACTGAATTCAAATCAATCCCATTTTCCACTGGAATTGAGCCATGGAAAGGTTTTCCTTGAGAGTTCATTTAGAAGAAAATGTAAGCCTGTGCTTAGGACATGCAGTGCTAAGACTTCTGGTCATGAAACACAGAGCTGTTCTCAGCTCACTCCTCAAGCCCATCTTTCACAGACTAAGGCATCACCCTGGCCCCTTACACGGAAGAGTGGGTTTAGGCTGTGCAGTCTTTAAGTGAACCCTGAGCTTACAGAAAGCAGCAACAACACATGAATTTTATCACAATGTAGGTGGTTATGGAAGGAACAGGCACCATCCAAAGGTTCCTCTCCTCCCACAGAGCTGGGAGCAGGTGACAAGACGGCAGTGGTGTGTAAACAGGTAGCACTCACACACAGCTGACAAACTTGCTAGATCCTCCCCAAGCTCAGCAACTCACGGAGACAAAGCAAATCCCATAATCTATCTCCAGCAAAGAAGTTGCTCTTCAGCTTTCCTCTGTATAAAATGGTGTTTTATCTGCAAGATCTTCTAACGGACATTAATATATTGTAAAGCTGCCAGTACCAGCCTAGCTGTCAATCACTTACATGAAGGGAAGTCTCAGGATTGCATACAGAGAGCCATCCCCAACCACAGCTCACACGCTGCCATGTACATGTATCCAGTGCTCTCTGCCCTGGGCATCAATGTTCACACATCCCTGTCTGAGCAGGCAGTGGTGTCCATGCAGAGCAATCAGCCAAAAGTTAGCTTTTCGTGTTAAACTCTTATCTGAGCCCAACCTTGAGACTGAAGATGCCTGCTTCTCACAGAACTGCTCAGTTTCGAGCCCACTGCCTTTGCACCTCCATGTCAGGCTGTGGGTTAGTGCAGATAGTTAAGCGACAGCATTTTGTGAGGTCAATGGGTTTTATCTAAAAAGAGAGAAAGCAAAACATTTGGGAAAGCAGAAGTCTTACAGTCTCAGTCTCACATCTCATCCCATTTTTTCTCCTATGCATTTCCAGTCACTTCTCTGTCACTTATCCAAGCTCCTTCAGAGCTTCTGCATTTCCCTGCTGCATTTCAAGCAGCTTTTGGCTTCCACTTGCATGTGGTGGTTGGGCTGTTTCCCACTGAACATCCTAACATCCTTCCTAATACTGCTAGTGTCTGCTCCAGCACAGTCACCAGATGTGCTAACTCAGCACCGGCCAGCTCAGGCAATGGAGAAGCTCTGAGCTTTAATGACAAAATAAAAGTATTTCATAAATGAACCAAACGCTATCAGTTTTCCTTCCACCCTGGTGGTGAGCAGTTTCTGGGTCTCCAGAAGTGATGCCTGCAGCCCAAGCCCTGAACACAGCTGTGGTTAACCAGAAAACTTCAGTCTCCGGGGCTGAAGCAAATCTCTCTCACAACACTACAGCCACAAAAAACAAAGGTGGTGTTAAGCACCACTGGTGTGATTCTGCTGCCTCAGAGGCAGCTTTCCATGGGTGAGCTTCCTTTCATCTGTTTTTGTTGGTCATTTCCAACAGCAGCACTTGAAGGGAACTTTATTGTGCTGGAGACGGAGGCATTCTGGAGGACTGTACAACGGAAGCATGCTTCTGGAGAGTTTTCAAAACACATTATCCAAACCTAAGGATACTATGCTCCAGGACATCAGTGTCACCTGGACACTCATAAATAGCTTCATCAATCATGACCCATTGTGTATCAAAACCCTACTTCAGAGGCTTTTTCAGCATTACCTCCTACTGCAAATACAAACAGCTGGTAAAAATAAGTGAATTTATCATCACCTTTGCTTGGCAGCAACAAGCTACTCCCACACGGACTTCATGCTCAGGAAGCTGAGGTATGGTAATACAAAATGGCAACAAGAAACATGTAAGCCCCACAGCAAGAAAACCCAGAACACCTGAATCATGCAGTTTCCATGATACTGCTGGAGGAACAACTGCTGAGACGCAAGCTAGGGGTAAAGGAAACAGCAGCTGGGACAGACATCTGCCCCAGATAAATGGAAATGAGATGCTGCTCTCCTACCCACCTTTGCTAGATTCACACTTCCAGGCAAAAGGCAAACTGAGATCACCAGACCTACTGTGCCTGCACATCCCTATAAACCCATCCCTGCACAAAGCAAGCAGATTTCTTCCTAATGGAATTGGGCACTCAAGCAAGCCATGCTGGAGCCCAGCCATTTCCTTTTGGTGCCCAAATGAGACACAAGCACCTTCAGGAGGTTTTTACCCCCCTTTCTTTTTTTAAAATCAAAGTGACAGAGTGTTGATGTAAGTACAACAGGCATTCAAGTACCCACACCAAAAAAGCAAATTAATTAAATTTTCTCCAGAACCAGGCAACTTTTTATGTTCCTGTAACACCTACAAAAACCAGCACAGGCAGCAGCAGGCACACCAAAATAACATTAAAAGTATTTTTATATGATACAAATGCAGAAAGAATTGCAGTGAGAGAGTCTTGGTGCTTTCATTCTCTGCTGCTGTCTACCTCAATCTACTCCTCTCAGAGCCTATAAACATTAGCTTTCTTAAATAAGACCCCCAATTCAATTTTCCTTTATGCAGGTTTAAAGTAACTTACCGTCTTGAAAAGTCATTCCTGAGCTGGAAACTTTTGGGCCAGAATTCAAAGAAATGAAGCAGGGTTTGAGATCCTTGGCAAAAAGTATCTTACAGAGAAAAGAGTAGTAGGGACTTGTTCGTGCTCAAACAGCATGCCTATAATTCAGACAGCCACCACGGCTGTTCCCATTTATTTAGTAATATCACACCACACTATTTTGACTTTGGAGAGCTATGCTATTTAATGCAGTAAAAATGTTTTTAGCTCTTGAGAGTGTACAAGTCACAGCACCAAGCTCTTTAACGAGAGCAGCCTTCCAACAACAACAAAAAATTCAAGCTGCAGACAAAGAATAGTTTTGGGCCGACAGACTTTAGCCAGATTGTCTTCTGATAGCAGTTATACAACATGTGAGCTGCAGAGAGGCGGCAGTGCATAGGTCACGCTCCATATTTGCTCTACAGCATTCCTCATACTTTGGCTCAGGGAGCAGCCAGCCTGAAGGATTTGCTTTACCCGTGTTTGAATCACCGCGTCTCTCGCTGTATTATACACACAACGCTAAGTTACTACTGCAGTGTTTGCATACCAGCGGTATGTAAACAATTGGTATTTAGGAAGGTCTGGCCCCATTTCTTGCCGCCCGTCTTTGCGGGGTGATGCACGCCTTCAGACACACGGATCCGGGATACCCTTCACAAGCATCCTGGACATCCCGGCAGGACTTCCCGAACGCGGCGGAGCCAGTGCCAGCACCAGAGACAGCTGCGAGGCCCCGGAACCCTTCATCCGCTGTTCCCTCCGCCCACGGCGCGGGCAGGACCTTGCCACAGAGACTCTCCCCGCACCCGCCGCGGGCACCGGCAATCGCCCCGCTCCCTCCCCAGCTCCCCCCCGCCATGCCTCCGCCGGGGCAGCGGCTGCGCATCTCCAGCGGTGCTCAGGACCCACCACCCGCCGGTGCCACCCACCATCCGACGGACAAAGAAACCCCAAGCTGTGCGGCTGAAGAGAGGCGCGTACGAGAGCGGGACGGTGCTCACCGAGAAGCGCTCCAGATCGGTGGCGGCCATGCCGGGGATGCCGCGGCTCCGGCAGCGGAACCGCTGCTGCCGCTGCCCGCCGCGAGTAGACACGGCTGAATGGATCCAATATGGCCACTTCCTGGAAACTCCCTCCGCCTGTCGCAGGCACCACCCACCCGCCGGACCGGGGGAACCGAGGGGACGGGCACCGCCAGGGTGGGGGCCAGCCTTCTCTCGGGAGCTCCCGCCGCCCTCACGGCACGGAGGGGAGTGGCGACCGGGTGACAGCGGTCGGGCTGCCCCGGCGGGTCCTCACGGCCCCTGCCGGGGCTCAGGTGTCGAGCACATGGCACGGGTGGCCGTGACAGGAGAAGGGGGCCGTGTGCACCCCCAGAACAGGGCACTGTGCCTGCGGAAGGGCCGGGAGCATCCTCCGTAGGGGTCACATAGACTCACCTTCCTATCTCGGGAAGGTCTCCAGCGTTCAAGCAGGACATCACATTCCACAGGGCAGCGGTGCCTCTGCACCGAGGTGCCTCTGTAACACTTGGAAGCCACACCAAAGTGGCAGCTACAGCGTGGGTTTGCGCCGGGACACGAGAGCTCACGGTTATTAATGCTGTCCGTGTTTATGCTAATTTAAAGTATGCAACAGAGGGCTGCGGAGTCTTTCTCCATCGTTCTTTCCCACCTAAGGAACAGAGCCAAGGCCAGCGCCAGCCTCTGTAACGCAGACATTGGTATTTCACGAACTGTTAGCACAGAGCGGTTTCCGTTGCTTTCTGGTGCCCTCTGGTGCAGTGCAGCTACCCAGAACGGCTCACCAGAGCCATGCGTGCTCTCCGTCGTGCTGCTGGGTCACTAGACCAGACTTGCACCGCTAATCCGTTGCGCTGGTTTTGTGTGAGACTTTTCTCTCTGTCCCTGCCTCACCCTCTCGGAGCAATCCGATCTTCTTGGAGAGCTGAGTTTGGTCCAAGAGACCAAATACTTCTGTCTACAACGCTCTTTGCGACGAAGGGACTCACGAGGATAATTTTTAACCCCTCAAGAAAATAATTCCTCCTACCACTTGTCCCGTTCCACTATAAAAGGGGGACTCGGGAAGGATTCTTTTGATAGATTTCTCCGACGAAAATAAACAGTAAGCGCAGCAATATTATATCTGAGAACCGTTTATTGATAAAAAAGGGTGTTTTTACTAAAGGGGGATAGGAAAAGGTGCAGAGAGGGAAAAAGAGAGAAGGAGAAGGAAACAGGGACAGCGTTACCCCACGAACCCCGGTCGTCTGTCAGCATCAACTCAGCAGGTAGAATATGCATGCTGCAAACCGCGGTGTGCGTGGGTAGCTCCCATGGTGGGCTGGGCGCAATTTCCAAACAGTAGCAGGCTGCATGTTCCTTCCGTCGGCGGAAGTCCTGGAGCAGTTGCAGATTCCCAGGGTTGGGGCGCCGCGGCTGCGGGCGCGGTTGCGGCTGGGTGCTGGCGGCGGCGATAGGCTGGTCGCTACAGGCTAGTGCTACGGCAGGTTGGTGCAGGCGGGCAGCGCAGGAAACAGCGGCGGTTGCGGTCAAGTACAAGTAGGTTCGTACTGCGGACGACGGCTGCGGCTGCAGGCTCGGCTGGGTGCAGGCCGGCGGCGGTGGCGGCTGTGCCCGGGACGCACGGCGGGGGCGGCTGGCTGCAGCGGCGCCCGCTCTGTCGGGGAGGCAGCAGAGTACGAGATCGTCCCGGTGGTGAGATGGGTACGGGCAGGGAAGCAGGACCACAGGGAAGAAAAGGCGGGGGGGGGTGGGGAGAAAGGCCAAGATAACCCTCCAAGTGAGCCCCGGAACGCTTCAAGAAACCCAAAGCAAAAATGGCTCCTGTTGTGCATCAGTTAGCTGCTTTTATGTGCTAAGGTTCCTCCCAGAGCTTGATTTCCCGTGCATTCTTCGCATCCGGGCATCCGCCCCACCGGCAAGTGCGGGAGGTCACTCACAGTCTGAGCCTGGAGGCTTTCTCTGGCCTGATTGGCTGCTAGGAGAAGCCCTCCCGGGGACAGGGCTGCTAGCTCACAGACAGCCCTTAAAGGAATTTTTCACCTTTTGATAACATATGTTGAGGCATAAATAAAAATCAGATTGGTCCGTCTCACCACTACACACAGGAGTCAAAGAAAAGCAGTGTGTGCACAAAAATGGAGCAGTTACTGTGCAAGTTTTGAGGGCCCAGTAGAAATCCCTCAGGAGCTTTGGGGACTCACAGAGCCCTCTCTCCTTTGCTCTCAGGCAGCATCTACTCAGCTGAGCTGCCCAAAGCCCATCCTCAGGGCTGCTTCTCCTTCAGTGCACACAGCAGCCACAAGGCAGTCACTGAGTCGCTGGGTTACAGCAGGTGTCCATATTTTACATCTCCACATATCTGATTCTTCCCAAGCCTCCTTGTGTTCCACCTGCATAGTGCTTCAGGAGTTCTAGGAAACACTGTTCATTCTGGAAGGGCACTGTGCTTATGCTGGAGTAAATAATATAGGATATAAACTTAGATGTAGGTAATTGAAGGGGGAGGGCAAAGGTTAGAGGGATCAGAAATCAGGAAGGTTGTGTTCTCCCTTTAAGTAATTTCAAGGCATTTTCTGAGATGGTGTAATCCAAATGACTTGCTTTTTGAAACATGATAAATCTGGTGCACGTCAAAGGAGCTGTTTTTCTCCTTCCTGAGCAAACTGCCTACAACCAAATTAATTCTGCTAATCCATGTATTAGTTGTGGATAAAGACAGGTTTCAAAAAATGTATTTCTCTGAAAAGGTCATTGCTGAATACCATCTGTTAATTTATTTTCACCAAAAAATAACAAAACCACTCCTGACCTTTTTGCTGTCACAGACACAGCTCTTAATACTGCCAGGGACAGCAAAGCTGTCCTGCTGGTTCCTGGCACCTGAAGCCAAAGCTTGAGCAGTGTTATAAGCTTGCTGAACCTTTTATTAATTTATCCCGTGCAAGTGAAAAGTTCCTTCAAACCAGACATTCATTTTATCACCTTGTTTCTCTAGCTGATTCCCAAAGGTTCTCTAGTTCTCCCTGGCTCCCTCAGCACAAAATGTGGAGGCTAAAATCTGGTGTTTCTGGTGTACAGATGCAAGTGAAAGTTACTACAGAAGCAGAGTTAACTTTCCAGGCTGCTTTCATATATCACAAAGACGCAAAAATAAACAGATAAAAAGACCTGAAAGTCCCTTTTTTTTTTTTTAACTTCACAATCATCTTTGTGAGTCCTTATTTAAGACAATGTGAAACTCTTACTTAACACATGCCTAAATGCCAGGTAATTTTGGAGAAGCAATTGACTTTGATTCATTAAGAGCTCTATTCCGTTCCAATAAAGTGCACAATGTAACAAGACAAGGCTTACAGAAGCTGATTCCTTTCAGGAAAATTAATCCACAAACACCAGAAGTTTACATCCAAAAAGGAGACAGAGGAGTCCTGTAACTTTATTTGAATAAAGGGAGAGGCCATGGGCCATTTCCCCTGGGGTCTCTCAAAACTTTTAGAGGAGACAGCCTCCTTTTTATCCTAATTTCCCAGCTGCATTTCCCTCTCTCTGTCCCCACTGGATGAGGTACTTGAGAGGTATAGACTTCCCAAAACGCATAATACCCCCTTCTAATGTATACCCCCGCCCCCCCGTTTTTCTTTTTCCTTGTGTCTCTGTTCTTTTTCTCTAAATCCAGAGATGTAGCACAGTCTTGAGTGAGTAACAGCCTGTGTCAATTAGTGGAATTCCTGTGGAATTTATGGTTCCCCCCATTGCTTCTTTCACCTCTCTGTATGTGGCCTTATCTACCACCAGGCCCACGGTTTGTTTGTGAAGACACCTCCTTCTCATTCCTTTCGTTCCCAAACAGTTTCTGGTTTCTGTGAGCTGCAGGTTGGATTCACAGCACAGAGGAAACTGTGAGACATTGCAACAGATCAAGAGCCAACACTGCTGCCTCCTGGCTCTGTGCTGTGCTGCTCAGACCTCCTGGAGCTGGAGTCCTCTGTTCTTTTGTCCAGCAGCATTGCCACCAGTGTGTGGCAGATCTCTGCCACAGCAGATCACTGTATAAAAGCTCAGTTATTTTAATCACTTTGTTATTTCAAAAAGCACACTATTTCTAGTGCCAAGTCAAGAGAAACCCTGCTGATTTCAAAAGGTTAAGTTGCATAAAAAATGCTTCAGGAGAAGTGACTTGGATTTGGTAACTCCTTTAACTGCTAATTGTTCTGCAAACTATTTATAATAGCCCCATAATTAAATTTATATTATAGTGCTGGATGCTCCTGCAAGGACTTCAAATTTCATGGAATATTTGTACCTGCTAAAACCACAGTGGATTTAAGCTGTGGGTTTTTTACAGGTGAAGGCCTGGGGCAGAGAGCACAAAGGACTGGAGAGGCACAAATGTGTCCCTGGAATCTCTTTGTCCTGGGGAGAGCAGGGGAAATGCCCCTCCCTGCATGAATGTGGCATTGCAGCAGCACAGTTCTGATGGTTGGGAAAATCAGCAGGAGGTTCTTCACTTTGTGAGCACGGGCATAGGCAATGAAAGAGGAGAGAAATAAATGCTATCACACAGCCCCTTTGACTTCCTAGATAGACACAGAGAGCAAGAGATCATCCCACCTGCCACGTGAGTACAGAAGCAAGACCAAGGCATTTTGAGGATGGCTCCAACTTTCAGGGCTGAATAAAATCCTTGATTTTTAAATCCAGGTGTTGCAGACAAACAGATCTCATTCAGGGTTTTCAACACAGGCCAGAGGAAGAAGCTTTTGGATAACTATACATTTCTCACTGTGTGTCCTGGGAATTACTAGAAATCAAATGGTTTATAGCTACTCTTTTAGCATCAACACCACCAAGCACTTTATTAAACTTTCATTGGTTATACTGGCAATATATGGAGCTCATAAGGCATTTCCACAGAAGTGCTATCTTTTTAAACTAGAAGTCAATAGGAGCTGTAGGTTCATTTCCATACAGAAACAGACCCCAAATTTTCCTGCCCCCTAATGCTAAAGTGCAGCAGAGGGTAGATTTAGATGAGCTATTAGAAGAAAACTCCCTCCTGTGAGGATGGTAAAGCCCTGGCACAGGCTGTCCAGAGAAGCTGTGGATGCCCCATCCCTGGATTCAAGGCCTGGCTGGATGGGCCTTGGAACAGCTGTGGGTGGTGGAAGGTGTCCCTACCCATGGCAGGAAGGATGGGAGCTTTAAGGTCCCTTCCAAACCAAGTCATTCTATGAGTTGATGATTTTATTGCCACACTCAACCTCACGCCAGGTTTGCATTATCCTGCTAAAATTCCATCAAGTTTGCAGGCACCATCTGAAAAACAGAAGATGCTTGGGATGAATCCTTGCCTCATCTGTGTGAACAAGCAGTGTAAATACAGACTCTGAGATACATAGAAAACTGTGTTTGAATGGCTGCTGTTAAGAAACATCTTCTGAACTGCTTACTGAACTCCTTGAGTTAGAGTTGAATCCTTCTCATTTATGAGAAAATGCCTTTCAACNACTTTTGCTCAATTGTTTATCTATGGAACTTACTGTATTTCTCCATGGAACAAAGAAAGAGCTAATTTCCCTCACAATGTGTGGTCTTTGTTTCACATGAAAATATCAACAAAAAAAGTGGGAAATTATGGGCTTTGTAATCCTATTTATTCTGGAAACCCTGATTTCATTTTGGAGGAAATTAAGTTTTCCTTGAGGTAGAAGTCCCATCTGCAGTCATTAGCAGCTAAGCTTCACCTTTCTACAAAGCAGCAGCATCCTGTCTGACTGGGACTATCCTCCACATTCCCTTTTCTTCCTCTTTTGCTTCCAGCCTGGGATCTAGTCTTTCCCATCTTCCCCGTGGCTCTGAGAAGATCATGCAGGAAAGAGTGAGACCTAGGGTACCATTTCCTTCAGTTTTGGGCAGTAGAAACTTCTTTGCTTTGACTAGATACTGTGCTTGATCTCCCACTTTATTTCCTGGTTTTATGTTGTGTGGATAATTACAGTCATATAATCTTCACCTTCCTCCTCTGAGGGGTGGGTATTACTTCACTGTAATAATTATAATTTGAGTTTGGGAAACTTCTTCACAGGAAAGGTAACTAATGCTCATCAGTCACATGGTTATAAATAGAGGCCCGTTCTCTACAGCCTATCATGCAGAAATAACAAACTGCAATATTTGTGTTTTAAAAAACTAGTAGTAAATTAATCTAATCATGGGCTTCTGTATATTGTTTTTGTCTCAGCCAATAAATGAAAAATATCAAGACAGTTGGCTTGAGATCTCCTGTGAAGCAGCCCATGGTATTCTGTAAGTAATCCAAGAAGAAATACTTGCTTTGTAGGTTTTTGGTGACCCAGAAAGAGGCAAAACTTCTCACACTTTTTTAAGGCTGGAAATTTTGGATGACTGAATATAACATCCATAATGTTCCAGGATTTTATTGTCTATATTAATAAAATTCATTCAGAGGGCTTAATTTCTGCTCCAGAATCTGATCAGTGTTACCAGCACTCAGCAGATTAAGAGGAGCTCATTGGGACCTGGTCTTCTGATACTTGGAAATTCATCCCTGAATGGTGGGCAATCAAAAGGCATCAACAGCTAAAAGGAAAGGTGTTGGAAAGGATAAGGATTTGACAGGAAGGTCTCACAGATAGGTATATATAACAGAAAGATCTTTGAATGTAGAATCTGGAGAAGGAATAGAAATGATAGCAAGTTTTGATATAGAAGAAAAGAATTGCTGAGCCAGTCTTACTGGGTAACTAGAAGGCAAAGAGCAAGTGAGTTGGAAGGGGCTTTTATGACTTAGAGCAAAGGATAAATCCACCTCAAACAAAAGATGTTTTTACCAAGCAAAAAGATTTTCACAGACAAACAAGAAAGCCAATGTTGCAAGTAGAGAAAAGATCTCAGAATTTTCCACTGCAAGAAAACTGAAAAACAACTTCTAGCTTAAACTGTAACATACTAACCTTTTGTGATTGGAAATAGTAACATAAATATGGTAATGTTAGTAGTTATGAGAGGCTATAGGTAATAGTAAAAGTATTGATTGGTTGTCATGTATTAAGATGCTCTGTAATGAAAAGTATATAATGCATTTTAACCAGAACTAGAGATGGCTTCAGACGAATCCACAGCTGTGGCTGAAAAGGCTATGGGCTGGGCTGTCATCACCCACGACCCGTGAATCGCTGTATCATTTGGATATAATAAACAGCATTTTAAAGAGCCGCCTGGAGCCCCGCATCGCCCATTATGGCTCTTACAGAAAGGTTGGCAAACAGGATATGCGTGGTCTGGCACTGGCACGGGTGATTAGCCAGAAGTGTTGTTTTCTTCCTTATTGCAGATAGTATAGGAGGCTAATGTGTTAGGCTACTAACACCCACTGAAAGATTGTGAAAAGGAGCGCAATCACATGCCATGGGTCGCCCAAGAAGAGAGTTCATGTAAGACATTACCTGGAGGTAATGTTCGTCGAGGCATTACCTGGGCAAAGAGGTCATTGTGTCAGGGCGGTTAAACCAGAGCAACGAGTTCAGACTGCATGGCATGAGGTGCATATGTAAACATCCTGTCTCCTCTTCTATGACCTCCTGGCTATATATCCTTCTGCTCTGCAGCAATGGGGAATGCCAGGATCTGCAGAGGGCAACAGTCTCAGTAACTCCCCTCTTTTGCACCTTGACCCAATGCAAGCGCTCAGAGAGGCTTGGCTATGTGGATGCAGAGCAGTGAGGTGTTCTGAGAGCCTGGTACAGAGATCCCTCAGCCGGAATGGTGCTGGGCTGGGGATATGTGACAGCACCCTGGTGGGTTTCAAAGGATACAGGGCTGCAGGGGTGTGATGCTGTGCAGACAGGGACAGAGTGTAGTGAGCTTGAGAACCCCCCTTCTTCTCCCCTGTTGAGGGTTGGGTTTTTTTTTTTGCTTTCCTCTCTGCCTGTGGAATCCTTCCCATTGACATGCTAAGGGACATTGATGGCTGGGTCCTTGAGACCCTGAGATGGGGGGAGGGAGACCCTCCCTGCTCTTTTGGGAATTTCTCTCGGAGGGCGGAGGGAAGGGGTTAGAAGGTTGGAAGCAGGTGGAAAAGACTGGGAAGCAGTTGCGCACGCGCTCGCTCTTGGAGTCGGAGGAGGAAGGCCGCAGCTGCTACCCCCACTCCAGCCATCCCAACGCTGGGAGACACCTTTTTCTGTTACTGGACCCCGCACTGCTGCCCTGCTCGGACGCTTTCCTGCTTCAGCCTGCCATCTCCAAGCATCCTGTTGGAGCACCGGGACCGACACTCTGAGGATCCCTGAGCCAAGTCTCCTCCACCCTTCCCATTCGGGACACAGCTGCCATCACCCCCAGCACCCCTGCAGCTGTGCGGGATCGCCGCATCTGCCCCTGTCCACCGGGAGCCGGCTGGCACTCACTGCCAACTGTGACGGTAACTGCACCAGAGGGGAAAGGTGTCCACAACCAAAAGAACTGTTACTGGGTTCCTGTTCTGTTTGCTGTTAATTTCATAGTTGTTGCTGTTTTGTTTGCCTTGTTATATATATATACACTAGTAAAGAACTGTTATTCCTATCCCCGTATCTTTGCCTGAGAGCCCTTTAATTCAGAGGGAGGGATTTATTGGCTCCATTTCGAGGGAAGGCCCTGCTCTTCCCTAGCACACACCTGTCTTTTCAAACCAGGACACCCCCACCCCACCTCCCCGTGCTTGAACCAACTGAAGCAACTGGAGCAACTGTTCCCTTAACATTTGTAACACAAGCAATTGTTTTTTTATAAGAGCCTGTTCTTCTGAATCATTTCCCCTCCTCTCTTCCTTGCTCTTTTTTGTAGATACGAACTATAATCCTAGGGTATAGCTGAAAGTTTGCAATGCAAAAATCAGACTGCTGCGATTTTCTCATGCCTGCAAGGGATTCTAGTAAGGATCTGAACAGCGAAAGCAAGGCACAGCATTTAGTATTTGAATGCAGGGTCATTTTTAGCTCTCTAGGTAGGGCAGGCAATGCCATGAGCTATAGAGCATTGCAGAACACTGCTCAAGTGGCTGCCTCAGCAAGGGCAAGGTTGCTGTTCAGGCCATGAGAAAAGGCAGTAATAGGAGGTGTGTCTATGTTCACATAGAAACACAGAACTAATACAAGAAGATTACACGCTATTATTATGTGAAAGAGCATTACAGCAGCAAAATTATTTTGAGGAACTGGTTCAGTACCAGCTCGTTAGCAGAAGATTGAATAGTTTTACACACATTTGTGTGGACAGAGACACCTAGGGAGCTGCAAAATTACAGCTCGAGAATCTTTTCTCTCAAGCCTGAATCCTTCTTGCTTCCCAGGCTGAGAAGCTGATGTTAGCTGCAGACAGAAAGGAAATTTCCCAAGGTGATAAATGGTCAAAAACAACTTAGAATCTGGTGAAAAACAGAGTGCTAGTCATAATAAAGATTAATACCTGTTGTTTTCCCATGGGATACATCCTGAGGCCTGGTCTCCTGGATGTTTATCCCAATTAGCCAATGAGCTACTGTCCTGTTCTAGTCTCTCGTAACATGCTTTAAATACAAGCTCTCTGCTCAATAAAGTTGGCCTTTTTTCCCTAAAAAGGTCCATGTGTGTTGTTGCTTTTTTTCCCTCTCTCTAGGTCCGAAACCACACATTTGCAGAAAGATGGAGAGAGAAGGGGAAAGAATGCCAAATGCAGTCTGTGGGAAAAGGCTCTTCTACCCTCAGTAAAGGTAAGTAAGAGGCAGAAGGAAAGTCAGCATCAGCGAGGACACACCTCACATTGCCTTCAAAATGGAGACTTTGACACAGACTCATCATAGAATCATTAATGTTGGAAAAGACCTCCAAGGTCATCAAGTCCAGCCTTTGAATATACACCACCTTGTCTACTAAACCATAGCACTAAGTGCTATGCCTAGTCATTCCCTGAACATTTTGGGGATGGAGACCCCACCACCTCCCTGGGCAGACCATTCCAGAGTTTGAAATCTTTACTGTAAAGAAATTTCTTCTGATGCCCAACCTGAACCTCCCCTGGTGCAGCTTAAGGCCATTTCCTCTTGTCCTGCCACTGGCTGCCTGGGAGAAAAGGCCAAACCCCACCTTTGTACAACCTCTGTGTAGAGTGTTAAGGTCTCCCCAGGGTTAAAAACCTCCAGCACCTCAGTGCTCAATCCTTCCTGAATTGAGGGGCCCAGAACTGGACACAGCACTCGAGGTGTGGCCTCACCAGTGCTGAGTACCTGCCCTGCCCTGGTACCAGAGTACCAGACCTGCCATGGTCCTGCTGGCCACACTATTACTGATACAGACCAGGATACCATTGGCCTTCTTGCCTACCTGGGCTCATGCTCAGCCACTGTCAACCAGCACCTCCAGGTTCTTTTCCACTGGGATGCTTTCCAGCCACTCTCTCCACAGTCTGTAACTCTGCAGGGGGTTGCTGTAGCTAAAGTGTAGACCTGTCATTTCACCTTGTTGACCCTCACACCATTTGCCTCAGCCCATTGATCCAGCCTGTCCAGATCCCTCCACAGAGCGTTGTTATCCTCCAGATAACAGATAGCAGATCAACACTCCCACCCAACTTGGTTCACCTGCAAACTTACTGAGGGTGCTCTCCAGCCCCTCGTCCAGATGATTAATAAAGATATTAAACAAGACTGGGCCAAATACTGAGTTATGGGGAACCCCACTAGTGACCAGTCGCCAATTGAATGTGACCATTCAGCATCACTCTCTGGGCCCAGCCATTCAGGTGGTTTTAAACCCTTTAGAGAAGAGTGGGCTCCAAGCCATGGGCTGCCAGCATCTCCAGGAGAATGCTGTGGGAGACAGTATTGAAGGCTTTGCTGAAGTCCAGGTAGACTATATCCACAGACTTTCTTACTAGGCAGGTCACTTGGTCATAAAAGGATATTCAATTTTATTAAGATCTCAGACTGAAAACAACTCCAAATCTATTTGTTTTTTTTTATCCATCCTCATACAATTAGTTTTATCTGTCTTCATACCATACTGACTACTGACTGTTCATTCTGTTCTCAGTTTCTCTTGCTTTTCTCCTAGACAAACTGTTCAGGCATTGATTTAGTGATCTTAACTGCAACATTCAGAGGAGGAGAAAACAAGTTTGCAGGCTCAACATCCCTCTAAGAGGTCCTCAGTCCTCCTATTTTGCTTGGGGAAAAACATTTTTCTGGGATTTATTTTCTCCTGTAGAGCAAAGAACAGCAATGTTAAATGCTTAAGCGCGAGTAATTGATAAGACAGCAGAGACAGCTTCTCTATTAAAGAGAAGCTCCCTCTTCTCCTGGTGGACATGAACAGATGCAGCCATGCTATAAATATTTCACTGTTTAAATAGACATATACATCCACATTGTAGATGCAATATAGGTAAAAACCACAGATAATAATATATTATTATATAATTTATATGATAATATATCACATAGAGTATATTTCAAAAGACTGACTCCTCCACCCATCTTCTGACTAATTTTGAGGCATCAGCCTCTTGCCCAGCAGGACCACAGAACACCTGAGCTTTTCCAGGAATGGAGACCAAACTCTGCAGAGTGATTTCTACCCAATGCTGCTCCACTTATTTGCTACTGAAACAAAACAAAAACCAAACCAAACTTAAAAAAAAAAAAATCCAACCAAAAAAACCCAAAAAAAAAAACCCCAAAAAAAGCGTTTTAGGAAGCTGGAAGACTAGTAAATAGATAAAGCGTTCGGTCCTGCCTGAGAAGTCTCCCACACCCTCGTACCCTCACCCACTCTTGGGTCGGGGCCGGGTTCGTGTCAGCCGCTGTCCGCCCGTCCTCCCGGGCGGTACAGGTGCCACCACCCCCACCCCCCCGCTACTGCCCGGGCCGGGCCGGGCCGGGCTCTCCCGGCAGCGCCGCCCCGCGGACGGGGCGGAACCAGCGCCGGGGCCGCCGCGCTCCCTGGGCGGGGCGGCTCGAGCACCTCCGTGGGAGCGGCCGCGGGGGAGGCGCTGGTCACATCAGGTACCTCCCGCCCGGCAGCCCTAGCCAGACCTGGGGGCTCCTGGCATCCTACTCCGCGCGGGGGCGGCAGGGGCGGCGGCGGCGGCTCCACCACCACCACCA
>VWZS01009401.1:0-65843 GCA_013397075.1 Rhabdornis inornatus | reverse complement strand
CACCACCACCACCACCACCTGTAGCGGCGAGATGATGGAGCTCGACATCAGCGCGGAGGCAGTAATGGGCTTCCTCAGGGAGCGTGGCGGGCGGGTGCGCAACACCGAGCTGGTGAGCGCCTTCCGGCCGCTGCTGGAGGCCGGCGGGGCTGGTGCCGCTGCCGGTGCCGGGGGNGATTCAAGGCGGCGGTGAACGCCGTGGCCGCGGTGAAAGAGATCGACGGCGTCAAGTTCGTGGTGCTTAAGAAGCAGCTGCGTGCTGCTCCGCCGGCGGGGGGCGATGCTGGCGCCCCTGTCCCGATTTCTGTCCCCGACCCCGCCGGGACGCCCCCCGAGGAGCCGCCGGGGCCGCGGGCCGTGGCCGAGCTGCGGGGCTTGTTCCAGGGCGGTGGCGGCGGGGTGCCCCTGCCGGGCGGCGCCGGGTGGGGCCGGCGGGAGCGGCCACCCAAGCCCTGCATGCTGCCCGTGCGCTATGTGCTGCCCTCCGCCACCCCGGGGCCGCCCGCGGAGGCGGCCACTCCGCTGTCCTCCCCGCCGCTGGACGAGGAGGCTGGGTCACGCTCGCCCGGGCTGCGGAGGGGACCCAAGAACCACCGGGCCAGCGAGGAGACGGTGGTACCTTTGGAGCAGGCGGAGCACCAGTGGCTGGTGCTGGCGGCCGACGGGCAGTGGACGCAGCAGCTCCACGGGCTGCTGCTGGGCGACGCCAGCCTGGCGGCTCGCAGGGACTTCATCTCCGGCTTCACCGCCCTGCACTGGGCCGCCAAGAGCGGCAACTGCGACATGGTGACCAATATCATACGAACGGCCGAGAGGGGCGGGTCACGTGTCAATGTGGATGCCAGGTCGCATGGTGGCTACACGGCACTGCACCTGGCTGCTATACACGGCCAGGAGAAGATCATCACCATGCTCGTCTACAGCTACCATGCCAAGATTGACCTAAGGGACTACAGCGGGAAGAAGCCGCACCAGTACTTAAAGGAAGGGACGTCCCTTACAATCAGGCGCTTGCTGGGGGACCCCAGCCTTTCCCAAAACATGGAGCACTCCATGCCCATCAAGAAGTCCACAAAGCTTGCGGCTTCAATCTTGAGCTCCACTAGCACTTTCCTGGGAGTCATATCTGATGACATGGCTTTCTACGATCTCACCAAAGGCTTGAGGAAGCCCTCGACTTTAAACAAGCTTCTGACTGCCACTACGGGCCCGAGGAGGAAGCCAAAGACCAGAGGGGGCTTCCCTTCATATTCCTCACTCTCTGAGGCAGCGGAGGAGGAGGAAGAGGTTGTCGTGAAACGCAGACCTGTTTCTGAGTTGTTCTTTGGCCACTAGCCTCTGCCTTACTGTGATCGAAATGGTTTAATAGCATGGCTGGTGTCAGCTTTCTGTTGCAGAAGCAGTTTGGATTTTTTTTCTCTCCATGTCTGTCTTTTTGGATGTTTAACTGAATCAATGATAGGATCTACATTCAAAGCCCACAGCATGAAACCCAGCTTCAGGTGCTTGTGGAAAGGGAGCTGCCAGGAAGTGCTATCCATGCTGTATGTACTATCGTGCTGATCTATTGGTGGGGACCACAAACTTTGTGCTTAGTGGTTGCTAAACAACTTACGTGTTTGTGGACAGGTCAGAATGCCTGAGGGACAGCCTTTTTGATCTGTGTTCTTCAGATGGAGAGCAGAAGCAATGTGAAGATGCATATTTTACACTATGAACAGCAAGGTGGTAGCTGGCTACTTTAACAAGGCTTGTTGTCTAGCAGGATTAAATTATCAGAGGAAAGATGCATAGTTTTCTATGTTGTTTCTGATTATTTTGGTAGCAGAAGAAGGATATTTCTATTTAGAAAAATTCTATACTTTTTCAAAACAAAGTTTCTCACTTTGAGACTTTCTCACTCACTCAGTATTTCACATCAGAAATACTAACATAACAATCTTAATTGTTGCCTGATGTATTTTATTAGATGAATTACTTAAAAAGATAGACCCTGACCTTCAGCACTGAAGTCACTGTCACTTATCTACCTCAGTTTGAAATCTTGGCTAGTGGTTTAAGGATTTCTCTCTTCCTGAAAGACTTTTTGACCAGGTGGTACTTACCACATGTCTTGATGATACTGTGAACATTTAAACTTGCTGTAGTTAATCAACTTAAACTGATCTTGTTAATAGTGAAAAACTGAACTGAAAAACTGGGAATTAGATCTGTCAGAGTTTCTAAGTAGCCAACTGGAAACAAAGTTAGGCTTGTATGTCTGATTCTTTTTGTTTAAAACTTGGCCCATTTTGACCTATTTACAATAAATATTTACAGACAGGGCTTTATGTAATATGTGTTTTGTGATAGAAACTTGGCATGACCTCTTGAAGTAGTGTTTATCTCAACAGCATGAATTATTGACCTAAAGCAAACTCCTTCTTTTATATGATAAACATAGTTATTCTATATATAGGATTACACGTAGCTCAAAAAGCATGTTAACTGCATGCTAGGTTTGCAGTAAGACTATTATTTTTTTAATTACTGCTTGGTTAAAGTTAATGCAAAGAGGCAGAACTATGAACAGAAACTGTCTGACTTCTGGGGCAAGTCTGCTAAACCAGCATGTTTTCTCTAAAACTGTGACTAGAAACCTGTATCATTGAGAGGTGAGAGCAATGCTGCGCTGACTTTGTTTGGGTTTCTGCATTGAAGTACTAGCTTGCATGCTTTGCCTTTCCTTCCAAGGCAGTGACTTCAGGAATGTTTTGTGGTTTTCTGTTGTGCATTAAACCTAGTACTTGTATGTAATTGGTTCTAATTGGCTTGTCCCGAACATGCACAAGAAATGCTGTAGGACTGAAGATGGAGGCATGGCCCTCTTTACTTCAAAACACTCTCCTTGAAGTTCCTGGAGTTGGTGACATTTGCTGGGAGTGTGATCAGAGGTTGCAGCCAGGTCTGATGCACCTGTTCTAGGAAGAGACTGGATTATTCTGCACCGGTCTGCCTCTGGATTGAACTAAGTTGTTACGCAGAGGTTAATGATGAAGCACCTTGTGGCTTCTATATCTGGAGTAGGGTTTAAAAAAAATAAAATCCAATTTGCTTTCTAGCTGTTGATGTGACCATTGACCAGTGTGGTCCTTTGAACCCTTGATTTCTGCTGTGCTCTGTCAGCTTGCAGAGTTCTGGGAAAAACAGGGCTCTGTTTTAAAGTGGCTTTCCGAGTGTATGGACATAGAACTTTTTTCTCTCCTGAAACCATAGAAGTGTGTGTGCATTCATGTTACCTCTGAGGCACTGACAATGCTTGGTGAAAGCATTCTGTTATTGTGGGAATTGTAAACACTCCAGTTTGGCTTGGCCTTACTGGGAAATTTGTTCAATAATTGTGGGTATAGGCTTGATACCTGTTCAAACAACCTTGCTGAACTTTAGTGCTCATTCGGAGTCAAGCCTACATGAGCCAGAGGCAAGGTTCAAGGACGGAGTGTTTTGTGTATAAAAACCCCACCTGACTAATCTGGAGAGTGTAGTTGTGATTTCACCCCCGGGAGAGTAGGAAGGAGGTTTCATTGCTTCTCTGTTCTGTCAAGGAAGTCACAGCTGAGATAAGACTTCATTGCAATACGTATCATCAAGAAAATTCTGTACTACTCCTTCCTCAGAGGCATCAAATCGATTAGCTGGTGTGATTAAAAAATGCCTAGCAGCAAGAGCTTCCAGCATTCCCCAGGGAGTGCTGGAGGCTTGGCAGGAGGGTGGTGTCACATAGGTCGGGAGCTTACAAGGCCGGGTGCTGTAGGTGGGGTAGGTCGGGCCAGGCTCTGCCAGCAAGTTTGTGCAGTGATTCAGCTCATTCCTACTCCTTGTTGAGCTGATGAAGAAAAATATAGGAAAATATATTTAGGCAGGCTGGGATGAGTACATGAAGTGTGGTACAACTTCAGGTGCAGATGAATACTGAGAGGTATTGAGAATGCACTGCTGTAATCATACAGGTGTATATATGGTGCCTTTAGTTTGAAGTAAAACCAAACTGTCAGCCTGGCTGGGTTTTGTGTTCCAGTGTCACCCTTGAAACTGGGAAGGGACACTGTAGGGTGATGAGTGATCATGGGAGTATTTTCCTGCAAGAGGCTAAAGCTGGACTCTTTTATGAATCCCTCAGCTTGACTGATTCTCCCTAATTCTCATTTTCAAACCCAAATCTGGCCGAACGCAGTAGGATTTTAACCTGAACGAATGACAGCTGTGAAGTTTAGCTAGGATGTTTTCGCAGGAACAGCTGAGAGGAGGACTGGGTTCCCTCAGCACACTGGCCCGGGGCAGGGGCTGTGCCACAGGCTGGGCTTGCAGCCTTTGAATCCCTGCCCAGACCTGGGAGCTGCCCAAGGCACTGTCAAAGCTAATTAGCAGGAAAGGTAAAACCCGAAAAAATCTGAGTCCTGCCCCCTGGAGAGGGCTTAGTGGTAGGGAAGGCTGGAGATGGAAGGCACAGATCCCAGATCTGACATAGTAGCAGGACTCAGGAGCTTGGTGGTATTTTGCCTTGGTTGCTATCCTGCCCTCTCAGCATGTCTCAGATTTCCTGCTGTAAAATGTAGATGATCACCTCGGTCACTTCTTTAAAGCACACAGTCTGTACTGATATGCAAATTGAAATCAAGATAATGTTTTTAGACCTGTAGGCAGCATGAGCAGAGTCATTCCCCCACCCTGTGAATACACATTCAGTGGGGTGCCCACACAAATAAAACTAGCTCAGATTTTAGTTCAGTGGCGCTAGGGATCAGGAAAGCTACTGTTTACCTGACCCTGTCTCAGTCTGCCTGCTAAGGCTAACTTGGTTTGTCTGTTCCTTGGCACATTTTGTTCTGAGGAGTATCACCTCAAACACCTGCCCTGAAGAGCTCTGCAAACAAATCTTGAACCACGATTTTGAATAAAGGGACAGACTGTGTCCTCCTGGATGTGGCTGTTTGAGCAGTGTGAGGCAGTGTGGTTGTGGTCAGGCTCACAGATTTTTGGCTGTCTCCATTCCCTTGTGAGTGCTACACAGAAATGTGGAATATGAAAACCCAGGAAATGCTGCTCTTGCACTGCAGAGGAGTCTTAATGAGACCTCAACTTCATCACAAACCCACGTGGAAGTAATTCCAAAAGACCAATGGGACCTGCAGCCACCAGCTAGAGGTAGAGGAAGTCTTTCTAGATAGTCCCCTAATTCCCATTGCTCATCTCTTGCTCCCTCTCTTCATCTTTCCACCATGACCTACATTCCTTGGATGTATTTGCCTCCTTATTTGCATATTAATCTGAATAAAATGACAACATGGCAGTTTTTGCCCTTTCCTAGCCAAGTCCCTGTTAATAACCTCTTAATTTGGGACTCCCCAAATTAAGAGGTTATTAACAGGGACTTGGCTAGCATGTAGTACGTGCACAAACAGTGTGGTGTTTGTTTGCTGCAGGGGGAGAGCAGGACAACACAGATCAAAAACTCTGCATCCTAATGAAGAATATTTCTATTCCAGTTTCAAGGTTTATTTCAGTAATTTAGAAGACAAAGCAAGTTATTAAGCACACTGAGACTTCATACTGTGTATGTAACCCGGAAGCAGGCAAAATAGATCCATACTGTTAATATTAGTACAGCTTTAGTACATCTTCTTCCCTTTCTGTGAAGAGAAAATAGAGATGTGCACAATAAAAGTTATGCTGGCAGTGTTCAGCTTTCCCTTTCTTGGTTGAACTTCTGCTCTAGGTTTGTCCCAGGTAGAGCATTACTCTCTTTCTTCACCTGAAAGCATGAGTTCTTGGCCAAACCCAAACCAACATTTCCCAAGAGGAAAATCATCCATCCCCATCACTTAGAGACCCTCCAGACAAGGTGAGAGACTCCAGCTGAGAAGCACAGCAAGCACTGTGGAGTCACAGCTGACAAAAACCAAATAATGTTCATTTCCACTGCATAGAACCCAATACCCAAATGCACAAGCCCTCGATATGAGGTCATGGTATTGGGGTGCCAGGCCTTCTCTGATGTCCTCACCCACAGGCTTCTGCATGAGGCACATTGTCACACCAGTAAGATTCACCAATATGGTCACAATAACAAACTTCAGCGGTACAGACGCACTTTCTCACCATGATTGTTGTGTTGTATTTTCTTCCAGCACTCTCCCATGCTAGTTTTCTCCTTTGTAACAAAGAACTGCAGCTTCACTCTAGGCTGGGATCAGCTCTGGACCAGACTTCTCCAAGTAGCCACTGTGACATCAGGTGACCGTGTGCTCAGCAGGGAGCAGCTGAAATCCAGAAAAGGGTCCTGCAGGCACTAGCCATGCTATCAGGAGCTGACACAGGGCAGGGATCTCTGGAGAGATTGTTTCACAAGTGGTTCCATTTTGAGGTAGTTTGGGATGTTCTTGCTCTTCCACCATGGGCTGAGCCCATTAGAAAGACCTCTTTATTCACATAATTGGGTCTTTGTTCGCATTTTTAGAAATGTTGCTTATTCTCTAAATCAAGACTATCACTGCAGCCCATATTCTCTCTAAATTTATCTATGAGATGACTCAGCTTCCAGGCTCATGGTAATTTAGAGTCTCTGATAACCTTTAATGCCTCTCTTCATTTAGCAGTGAAATTCAAGTGCTGCTTCTTGAGAGCCTTTTGTGTACCCCAGAGGTTGCATGATTCCTACAGGGTGATTATTCTTTAATGTCTGTGTGGGCTCCCTCCAGGCACAGAAGATTAGTCTTGCAATGCTGCTCTGAGTTTATTTTTAAAAATTTATTCAGATGGTTGCCATGAATTCTCAAAGCAGAGAGAACTTATCAAATGCAGCTCTCAGAAGCACCAAATAGGTCTTTTTGCAGAGTACCTTTGCATTAACTCCTGCAGCTCTCTGTTCCTTAATTAGCTCCACGTGTAAAAGTCCCCCAGCATAACGCCCCTGCGAAGAAAATGAGGCTGGGGTTTAAAACAAAATAATTAAATTCCTTCAATTTAGTGCCCAAAAGACTGAAACAGCAGGTCCTGGTCCAGCAGTGACTCCCACACATTGTAGTGGATGTTAAATTAAGTTCCAAACGAGCTACTGTATCTAAAATTTCTCAGTTGCTGCCATGACACTCCTGTCAGACGGGCAGGATGCGCTGCTGCCACTAACCGCTCCCACAATTGCACCACAGGCTGGTGCTCCTGCCTCGGGCAATACAAGTCATCTTCTTATCCCAAAATCAGACCCACCTGTTTCTGCCTAGCACAAAGAAGCTATCGCAGAGCCTCCCCCCACGCCACTTGCGTGTGGGTGGCCAAGCGAGATGCAGAGATCGTTCCTGGAGTCCCACCAGCACTCTCCTGGATGCAGCTGTCATTAATTCATAGAGACAGCTTCCCGAAGGGCTCCGATTACAATTCTCCGTGAAGCTGGGCTCACATTATGTTTTACCTGTGAAAGTATCAGCCTGGCAGGCAGCACAGGAGACTCCCAAGCCTGGGCGGTAGCGGGGATTTCCTACTTGCTCTCCCAGAGGATCAGGTACCAAGCACCTTCTTTATTCCTTGCGTTTTCCCAGCTCCACAACCTGACTTCGTTTACATAAGAAGTCGCCCAGCATGGGGTCGTTGCCACGGTGCAGAAGTCTCTCTAAGCTGATACTTTCTCTGGGCTCCAGTCCAGAGGTAACTCAGTGCTATTGCTGAAGTCACAAATGGAAGGCTGGTGAGTAATGGTATAAGCAGTAATTTTATACAAGCACTGCACAGGATTTTGTTTCCATAATCCCTGTGGATCTGCTTCCCCAAGAATAACACCAGTTACTGCTATTTAGAGTTCAAGTCTTAAATTTGTCTTCTGATGGTAGTGTCAGAAAAAACTGTGTGGAGCAGTGAGGGATCACAGTGTTGTAAAATGAAGATGCTCTGCATTTCTGGCCATCTTGCCTTCTGCACTGTGTGACTTGAAGTTGGGAAAAAGCTGCCACGTGTTGGTATGGGGATGTAACTAGTGCTCTAAATACCAAACTTTCAGCAAAAGGCAATAGTATTCAAGAGCATGTGCTTGAACTATTTCTTGGCTTCAGTCTGTACTTTCAGAGGCCATAGCTAACTGGAAGAGAAAGGGACACTTTACCATGTCTTAGTATGTTGGTGTGCCAGGAATGCTGCACATGGCTGAAGTCCAGCATGAACTTTCACCATTACCTGCCAAATAATTTTTAACAAATAATCAGTATCAAAACTGAGACCCACCTGACAATCCAGACCTGCTGGTGCTTTGAAAGGGTTTCCCTGTTTGCCTGCAGAGAGGTTCTGATGCCATCACTGTGTCCATTTTCCACTTTGCCTGGAATTTACAGTCTAACACTGTACCAAGGAGTCTATTTTTGTTTTCTTAACAGAGTAAAAGTTAGTTTTAATTATTGCTCTTTGAAGTATACGTGCAAGTGCCAGTTGTGGAAGGGGTAGCAGTCTCCCCATGGCACAATACCCTAAAAAGATAAGCTAAATAGGTCAGACCTATTTTTCTCCTTAAAAGCAAGCATTAGCTTCAGTTACAAAACACCTATTTCCAATCAGGTGTTTTATCCTCAACTAGGAATAATAACAATAAAGTGCACCTTCAAGTCAGGCTTCTCAAGTCATACAGACAGCTCATTTAACATTGCTTGTATTTTATAAATTCTCTGCTGACTCCATTAACATTGCTTCAGTTATTTTAAAGATAATTTTCAAATGGCAGCTTTCAGATTTGTGTATTAAAAGCCTGTGTTTATGGCCTTCTGAGAACGAATGTGCAGATTGCTCACAGGCTCTACAGTGCCTAGCCATTTTCCTTCAGGTATTAAGGCAACCACAGTACACTTGGCAGCTTGGTCACTGTGCTCACAGAGTTCTTCTCCCCAGTGACATGCAATTCCAAAGATTCCTCAGGAGCAGGACAGCTTCTCTCAGTGGTGGTGATACATACTGTAGCCAGGACATACACCACTAGTAAAACATTTCTTGATAAAGCCCAGGATCATGGCACAATGGACATCTCTTTTGGCTGTGGAAGAAACCTGAGTTTAACTAGTGGCTGCCTTATTCATGGTCTAGGTACGTAGTTTAGGCTGCATGTTGTTCTCACGGAATTCTTGCTAACAAAACACACTGAGATTTTAAATACAGCAACATCACTGGTTTGACTTAATGCAAACACTGGCTTAAGAGATTTTTGCCAAGGGATTTATATAAAGTCTCATTGAAATGGAATAATCTCTTCCAGTGGTTCCTCCTGGTCCAGTCTGCAGCAGAGCTTTTCCTCCCATGTTCAGGCTTTTTGTGCATGCTGACAACTGAAAACTACCTAAAAACAACACCCTGAAAGTGCTGCTTGAAAAATAAATTCTTCAAAAGCATAGCAAAGACTTTGCAAATGACTGTGTAGGAGTGAGCTCAGAGTTTATGATTCCCAAAACTGTTCATTTATACTGGCTACATCACTGATGTCAATGAAGGCCACCTTTGATGTCAATGAAGGCCACCCTTTCTGATCTCCTCTGAACAGCCTGCCAGGATTACACAGAGCCAGGAAAGACTCATGGATGGCAACTCTCCAGAAAGGAAGTAATTATTTTCTTTCATTACAGTGTACTTTTACTGTGTCACACATATAAAGAGTAGAAACAAATGCAGGAGTTTCACTGAAATGGTCTATAACATTTGCTATGGCTCTGTGCAATCACCAATTCAAATCTGAACACCCACATAATTTTTCATTTCAAACGCTCAACCCACCCACAAGAGGCAAATATTTGTATGTTTTTTTATTGAGGTGATGTAAATCTGGAAACAGATGGACAGACAAGAAGAAGGGGAAATACACATTCAGTTAATAGGAGCAATGAATCCTATAAGTCATGTCCACAAGGCAGTTTGCTACAAACTGTGAGATGCTGTCAGTTGGCCCTGTCCAAGTGGAGGGCACGTCCAGAGTGTACCTAGAGCATCTCAGAACGTCTAAACACTTGCCAATGCTGTGGCACAAACAGAATGGGAAGAATCCACCAAGCTGAGCTGTGATGAGACTACCTGTGGATTTCCAGGGAAACATCACATATAAGGTATAAAAATGTCTGGCCTGGTGGTGGGTGTTAGATGGGGATGCTTTGGTCAAGATTTTCTAATTGTTCTTCGAAAAATTTAATCTGCTCTTCGAGGTCCTTCTGTTCAATCAGCAAGGAGGTCTTGACTTGAACAAAGTGTTGATAGTCCTGGAGCTGCTGCTCTGTCAGGTATTTGGCAAGGATTCCAGAGACCACACGTTCTCTCCGGTCCAGATTCTCCTTCAGGTCCTTTGCATCTTCCCGCTGTTGAGACAAGAGCTTGTGCCATTCATTCAGCGATTGCTAATGGAATCAAAAAACAAAGCAGCACACCATGAGAACCCATAATTCCTGGCAGACTCTTATTTCTTCATTTGGAAGCCACAGTTGATTTAATTTAATTATTTCCTCTTGTGGGCTTTGTGTTCCACCTAAGTTTTTTCTCAATTGAATTACTCCTTCCTATGGCTTGTAAGGTAAAGACACAGTAAATGCCATCAAGGCTCACTTCTCCTATGCTGCCGTCATGAAAAAAATCAATATACTTAACATTCTGGTCATTTTAAAGTATCCTGTAACAGTCTTCATTCAGTTAGAAGCTCTTTAAGGCACATATCTTTGTGTTTTGTGTGTTGCATGTGGCCAGAGTATCATTGACATATTAAAAAGATAGAGTGGCTTCTATTAAAAGGTCTGTGTTGATGCCAAGATGATTTTTTGCCTTTTATTTCATATACCTTTTATATAGCTTTTATATATCCTCAGTACTCTTAGCATGCATACTTGTAATTCCTTAAGTCTGATAACTTAGCATAGTCCTAGTATTCTGTTAAGCCAAGAGATCAAACACCTAGAGGCCTTGCAGTTGGAGGCCAGAAAGCTCTACGCTGTCTTAAGAAACCAAGGCCCCCTCTAGAACATACCCAGTAAACTAAGATTTAGCCCATCCAGGGGGAGAATTCCTCGGGATGGGGGAAGATCATGCCATTCATCCAAGCCTCTCACTGGGGCATCTTTGTTAGATATACTAATTTGTAAGGTCTATAAATTGTATATGCAGTCTATCGTGTGTGTGCATTTTGGAGTGCTCCACCTTAGCAAAGTGGTGCACCATAAAGATCCTTATTAAATCCTGTGGACACTCACTTAAGAGAGCTAGGAAAATTACAGCCTGGAAGATCTTCCAGGCCGGAGCTTCTCAGCTCTGTTCTCAGGCTGATAAACTGGTTCAGCTGCAGCCAGCGAGAAATTCTCCCAGGATGATAATCTGGTCAAAATAGAGATGAATTAGTAACAAAGATAGAACACCTGTTTTGGTGCATGACCAGGCCTGGGAAAGAGGTGCCAATTTCTCTGAACCAATCATCTTTATTCTGCCCTTGGAGTTGCGAGTTGTTCTGTGGTTTCGGTCCTAGAGAGAGGGAAAAAGAGCAACAACACACATGGACCTTTTTAGGGAAAAAAGGCCAACTTTATTGAGCAGAGAGCTTGTATTTAAAGCATGTTACGAGAGACTAGAACAGGACAGTAGCTCATTGGCTAATTGGGATAAACATCCAGGAGACCATGCCTCAGGATGTATCCCATGGGAAAAACAACAGGCGTTAATCTTTATTATGACTAGCACTCTGTTTTTCACCAGATTCTAAGTTGTTTTTGACCATTTATCACCTTGGGAAATTTCCTTTCTGTCTGCAGCTAACATCAGCTTCTCAGCCTGTGAAGCAAGAAGGATTCAGGCTTGAGAGAAAAGATTCTTGAGCTGTAATTTTGCAGCTCCCTAGGTGTCTCTGTCCACATTGTTCTATTTAAACAAGTGTGTTTCTGAATAAAACTTGTCCCTCTTTCCTATCATGAAAGATGACCGTGTAGCTGTGTGTCTTATTTCCGTCGCATCTAAAGGGTCCCTAACCCTCACGGCTACAAAATACCAAGCTAAAAACCCTTTATCCCTCAACTGTGGCTGGCTCTCCATTTTTTAAGACCATGAAAAGGCATCAGTGTGATAAAATAGCTGTGATGCAGACAGTAACTGTTCATCAAAAGCTTCTTTTAAAGAGTTGGGCCTTGCTTGTTCTACAGGATTCTTCTATACCTTTCACCTTTAGCTAATTCTTATTCAGCTGTAATAATCTTTATAGGGATTACACTGCTGAAAAATGTCCTGTTTCAGGACAGTGTCCATAAATACAGCACAGAGCAATGGTCACTACTGACACCCTAAAAACAGAGTCAAAGATTGAGACTGCTGGTTTTGCTGACATGAGGGCAAATGCAGTTAGTGGGAGATGGTTGTTAAAAATGTTGGCACTTAACCAAGTCTTTATTAGACATTTTATTGAAATATTGGAATAAATTATTTAATGTGTTTCCTATGAAGAGTGTAAATGTAATACTAGAGAAACAACACCCTCCCTGCCTACCATAAAGCGAAAGTGTTTAAAATTATTCACATTAACACAACTGGCATTTTGGAAGGGGTGAATCCTGGCTCTCCATGTTGCACTGCACGGAAGGACCCTTTTAGTGCTATTCTGTGTGTGAACTATGATGAACCTCCAGAGATACAGGTCAGCAGCAACACAGCTCCAGAAAATTGCAGTTATTCTAACTCTGTGGTTTTCCAGTCTCCAAAAGAGAGATAACAGCAGGTATTGTGTTAATAAAAACATGCCTAAGAGCAATAAGGACAGCAGGGCAGCATAATTCCTGGGATAAATTTGGCTTTTCTTCTTCAGCAAAAAGGAGACTTTCCAAGAGTTGAAATTATTTCCTGGTGACATGAAACAATTCCTCATTTTCCATCAAAGCTGGCTAGTTGAGTTAAATTACAGTGAGTTTTATCTCAAGTTATGACCACACCTTCCTGCTTGCTAGGACAAACTCATTTAGTGAAATATGATTTCAAAGGCAGTAATTAATGCAATGAAATTACCAGTGGAGAATTAAACCCGCAAAAAGCCCCGTGAAGCACAGGTTTGGAGCTACTCCCCAGGGAGCAGCCCAAGGATCCAAAGGCTACCCCTCTGGCTTGGAGCCTCTCAAGATTTTGCTGTTGGCCCCCAGCACCCACCTGCAGGCTCACTCTGCACTCCTGTGCTCCAGCACAGTACCCCAGTCCTCACCAGAAATCTGCTTTGCTCTGCTTCAGCTGTGGGGACATGGCCCATCCTGGGACATAAATACTGTCTGGGCAATGGCTAGTTGTGATAATGTACAGCTAATAAGCTAAACAAGCTGTCAGACAAATGAGCTGAGCGCAGCTGCACCTGGATAGAAGTGAACCAAATGAATTCAACACCTTTGTTGTCACTCACCTTCTCCTCAGCCTCTGTATTGCCATCCATCCTGCTCATGGCATTCTGGACTCGGGCGAGGCGGCTGGACAAGCAGAGCAAGAGACTCACCACCTTCTCCAGGTCCCCAATGAACATCATGTAGGGGTCAAATTCATTGGGCTTGCAGAGGTCCCGTACCATGACCTCTAGCTCCTTGCCCCACTTGGCACATTCCCTGACTTCCAAGAGAACCAGCTTCTGTTCCTCCCACAGTGCCTGCAGCCTGGATTGGAGGCTGGCCATGAGTTCCAGCTGCAAAAAGACAAAAAAAAAATCACAGAAACTGTTATTGCCAAAAAAAATCCATATCAGTTCTAGAGAATGGATTTTCTTCACATTGTCTTTGCTAAATTTTTGACTTCTAAAATAATTTTAAGCTACAGGAAAGAAAAAAGGGGGAAAAAGCAGCCAATATTTTCTAAGCTGTACTTAATTCTCAAACTCTGAAAAGCAAATTACTGGTAATCACCTTAACTGGTGATATATTCTCTGGCTCAGAGAGCTTCCAATCAGTCAGAAGGGAACTGCAATAAAGATTACAACATGATTACAGAGTTGTTGTTCTAAGACATGAGCATGAAGTCCCACCTCTGTACCAAGCTTTGGAAGAACTGATTGGAATTTCACTTATCATATGAGAGAAAAAGTCAGTTCCATGGGCAATTCAAGCGGCCATGGTGCTCGGGTAGAAAAGTAATCAGAGGAGGCTTTCTCATAGTCAAATTATATGGATAAAGGCCTCAAGACTTGAGCTGTCAGCTTCTTTGGAAGTTGGCCGATGCCACCATGAACAGGAGTGGCAGTGAGACAGCAGGTAATGTGCGTAGCAGGAGGAGCTCCAGGAAGGCAGATTGTCATTACCTGAGATGGAGCATGGCCAGGGGAAAAAGCCCACCTAACTCTGCAAAGCTACATAATCACCCTTCCAAGCTCCATACTTCTATTACTGCCCAGCTATGTCCCCCATTCTCTGCATGTATGGAATTAATTCGACACTGGAATGTGCAGAAGCTGCTGACAACTCTCAGAGTAAAGAATATTTCTTATTTAGGCTGCCAGTTCTAATATATTTTACAGATTTTGAGATTAGATTTGAGTGTTAAATCGGGAGTTTACTGCTGCTGCACAGGAGCTGGCTGTGTGAGGAAACCTTTAATGATGATAGATGAGAGATCTGAGTTAAATCAGGCAGGAAAATACTACCATTTTATGATCAATATGCCAATTTGCCAGGACTTCGACTACTGGCAAAAATTGATTCAGTTACTTGTGAAATATTATTGGGATAAAAATATCCATAGTAATAATGACATTAATAAAAATTTCTTTGTCATGATGGACAAACAATGGTTCCTGTGATGATCATCTACATACTTTCTTAGATGTGGTGTCTAGCTCATTGGTGCTGTCTCTGTTCCTCTTCAGGACTTGGTTTCCCATAGAGGCAGGATCTTTGCTTCCTTGCTTGGTTTCTTGTTCAGGTTTCGGACATTCTTCTGGTCCACCTCCATGACTTTTCCTGCTATGGGAACAGAAAATAAATACCTGTAGTGAAAAATTACAGTTTTCTTCACAAACACTGAATTCATGGTTTTATCCATCTTGACTTCAGGATCACTCTCTCTTCTCACCACAGGAGATCTTCTAACCTTTTAGAAGATATATAGCAAAAGATTTGCAGCCTAAGTCCGTCATAGTCCCTTTAATAAGGAACCACAGAACCACTTTTCTTCCATCACATACACTTAGCCTCAGACATTTCTTGGTATGTAAATCAGAAAGCTGTATGTTTTTCTAATGAAACAAAAATAAAACAGCATGCTCAAGTTCATCTTACTACTAGTATGTACAGTATCTATACATTAAAATAGACAACGTGCTAGATCATTTGGTCTACTTACTCATTCTCCTGCACATTCTGTACCTTTCCCCTTTTCCTGCGTGATTTATCCAGCATGGAAATGTTAAGAGGAAACAAACCCTCCATCAGGTCCAAAGCAGTTTTTCTAAGAGGATGAGGCATGAGAATGTCCACCAGAGAACTGTCTTTGGCAATGATCTCTGTAACAAGCTCTTGGTATTGCTGGTCCTGAGAAGACTGCAGCCTCCTTTTGGGCAGGTGTGTCTCTCTCTCCAGGGGTACATCGTCATGGTTGCTGTGCATGGATGTTTTCTGGGTAAGTAAACCTTTGGCTGGATTTTTGTCTCCTTGGTGAAGCTGAGCCAATGCTCTGTGGAGATGCATTCCCTGCTCTGGAGAAGCTGCAGGCTGCTGCTGCTCTGGACGCTTGAGTGCAGCATTCCCACTCAGAGACTGAGTTCTGCACTCCTCCTCCACTCGAGTGCTCTCCTTGCTTCCACTTCTTGGGACAGGAATAGAAGTTTCAGGAGTCTGCTCCTTTTTATCCTGACCACACAAGCATCCAGTTATGTCATTATGTTCATGATTCTTGGATCCATCTTTCTCAGGATCATGGAAGCTGTAAGGAAGAAGACAATTCCTTTTATTTGAGACACTCCTTCTATAACAGATGTTCTTGCAGACTGTTTAAGAGCTATGATCAAGTGTTTCTGATGTTATGGTTCTGTCTGGAACTTTCAGTTAACTTTCATGCTAACCTGCTAAACTAGGAAATTTAAGAAAAAAAAAAAAATCCCCCATAAGCCATTCAAGTCTCCAGAAACCACTGGGATATTTTTGAGAGTGGAAATTTTACTACAAAAGAGTCAGCATCACTGCCTTGCTAAGACAGTGTTCAGATGTTTACCTCCCTTGATGCTCCTCAAACTAGCAAAGCAATTATGGAGAGTTAAAATACAAACTTCCTAGTTACCGGTGTGTAAACAGCACAGTTTTTTTTTTCCTTTAAAAAAACACTAAAATCCCCTATTGCACTAGTCCTGATCACACATATTCTCCAGAACTGGGCATATCCGAGCTGTTGGAAATGCTGTTTTCTCCAGAGCTCGGATGAGGGAGCTGTGATCCCAGAGATCTGATGGAGCTCATCTGTGCAGGGACAGCTGCTCAGGGGTACCCGGCACTTCCCCCTTCACGCGGTAGAAACGATTTTAAAGACTGACCCAGATAGTACCGGCTGAATATTCCCATATGGACAACGAAAGATCCCGAGAGAGAAGGAGGGGAGCAGCGCTTCAGGTCCCACGCTTGGGACATCGTCTGTACCCAGGCACAGCTTCTACAGCCTTACCTGGAGGTGCCGGGGCAGCTCCCACAGCGCCGGCACGGTGCTGCTGCACCTCTGGCACATCTGCACGTGTCCTGGAAGGGAAAACAGCACACTGGGGCAACCAGCATTTCAGGCGAGACAGCTGCTTAATTTTACTCCCATATTTGTTATCCCCAGAAAGGGAAACTGATGGTAGATCTCCAAGTAGGTTCACCGAGTCTCCAAGTAGGTTCACCGAGGTTTGTGCTTTTTTGTTTGTTTGTGGTTTGTTTAGTTGGGTGGTGTTTTGTTTGGCGGCTGTTGTTGTTTTTTCTAGGGGGAAAAGTTTGGGATTTGTTGGTTGTTTTTTTGTAGTCTTTGGGGATGTTTTTGTCTACCTTTTTTAAATTAATTAAATTGCTATTATGCTCTTCCTAAGTAGCATCCTTTTTTTCCCCCCTAGAAAACCAAAAGAACAGCTGTCAACAAAAGATACCTCTCCTCTCATAACAATTCAGAAATTCAGCATTGGTGGGAGTTTATCAGTCTCTTCAGTAGGGTAATTTTAGTGGTATGTTAAATTATTTATTTTTTGGCCCTTTGTCTTCTTTATTCTCCTCAACAATATTGACAGCTACTGTCTTTCAAATTCAGGAGCCAAAAAAGGTTGGTCATTTAAGAAATTCCTATTTCATAAATGATCTGTATCTTCCTATAATGATATTTTTTGGGATAGGGCTCTAATGAAGTTGCTGTCATTAACAATAATGACTGCTGGAGCACAAACAGCCTCCTCCTGCATACAGCACATGTTCTCTGCAAATGCATCTTCCAAGTGTCAGAGACCCACTTGATTTTCTTTGTGCCCCCTTTAGGTACTCGTTTCTTACCTGTGTAGAAGAAGGAATGGATTTTAGTCTCTCAGGAGCTCTCCCAGATGCAGAACCACCTGCATGAGGGAGACTTTCAGCTGATGGACACTTGCTGGTACAGCTCCCATCCCCTTTGTTGGGATTGCACCTGCTGGTCACCTTCAGTGGGGGAGCAAAAGGCAAAGGAGGAAAAAAATCTGGTGATTTTTGTTCAGAGAGAAGTTGGTAGAAAACCTCATCATTTTGCCTCTTCTTTCTTCCAGTTGGGTTGGAAATCTGGTCAGGAGGCCCTTTGGTATTTGACAGCCTCTTCTGCAGGGCTGGCTTATGCAGTGGGAGTTGTTGTGAAACAACAGGTCTTTGACTGATCTTTCGTTCCATGTATTTGATTAATGCACTGTGCTGGATTTGTTTCAACTCTGTCCTGGAGACACTTGAACTGGAGAATGCCCTTCCTCTGTTCTCCAGACCCCTTCTCCTGGATGCCACTGCATCTTGCTCAGTGATTTCATCTCTAACTTGACTCCATGATACTTCCTTAGCCATTAGGTGATTGAGCTTCTCAGGAACAGAGTAGCACAGTTTCTTTTGCTCTTGGGCTACCCTTTTCCTTCCCCCTGCTTGATCTTTTTGTGGCCTCCGTATTTCTTCGTTTCTATTGAAACTTTCCAAGGATTCTAGATGAGAAGGGGAACAAAGAACAGGTTTGGCATCCTTGCTTGCACTGGATAACGAGAAAGACCGAAGGTGTTCAACTGATGGCCGTTTAGAGGATTTCTGTCTCAGTCTGACAGGCAAACTCATCTGTAAGTCTTTTCTTTTAAAGGAGGTTTCTTTGAGAATCTTTTTCTGAGCCACTTTAAGTTTCTCTATATAGTCATTCTGGAAACTCTCCTCTGTGAATGATGCAGGACTCCTAAAAATGAGATCTTTATTCTGGAGCAGGAGATCATCAGCACTACACTGATTGTGGTGGCTGCTTCTCTGAAGCTGACGGCCTTCTCTTTGTATCTCTAGACACTGTGCTGAGGCAGCATAGCTCCTTGATGGAATTTCCTTTGGTGAGCTCCTTGAGTCCTTGTTGGGGTGCCAGACACTGGTGGTTTTCCTTGCAGAAAAATAGTAAAGCATGGGAGTTGCTTGCCTGGTTATTTGTTCACCAGCACGGTCCTTCCCAAAGCTGTCTTAAGAGCTGTGTTTGAAATACAGGCCGGTGTTTCTGAACAAGAGGTTCCTCTTGTTCCAGACACACGCTGAGGTCAGGACTGCTGTTGTTACCCTGGTTTTCTTTCTGGACTTCATGTAATGACTGAGATATGGAATCTTCCTTTGGTCTGAAGAAAGCCATTTGGCTTGTGCCATCACAGCACTGCTTCCTTCCCTGATCCAACTCCTCACACTGAGGGTGCTCCACTTCCAAAGCATTGCAGCTGCAGGACAATGGTGATCTCTGCACTTTGTTTTGCTGATTTGGGACCGGTTCCCTAATACTGCTCGGAATTTTTCCTTCAGAATCATAGCACTGATTTTTGTCTGCATAACTGTTCAGCTTCCTGGGAGTATTTTTATTTAGAAGAGTATTCTCCATATATTTTAATTCTGAACTGTCCTCAAGCACATCCTGATCCATGTCTGAATGCCATTCAGCATAAAGTGGGCCCTGAGCACAGGACAAGGACTCTTTCCTCTGTCTGGGTCCTGGCACAGTGCTTGGCAGAGCTGCTTCTCTGGCACTTGGCTTACACACATTCCTGGGACACTGTTTGACTTTCTGTGTATCATTAACAGCATTGGGGTTGGAATGCGCTTGGTGATAAGATTTTGAGTTTGTCTCTTTGGAAATTTTATTAGCATGACCTGAATTGTAAGCAGAAAGTATTTTGGGGATATTTGCCACAGAGCTGGTCTTTAAATATTCTTGAAAAATGAATGGAGGAGGTCTGTTGAAAATGTGTGGATTGCTTCTCTTTGTAGGTTGTTGTGATGGACTCCACTCTCCATTTTCCTCTGTCTTTAATGCCTGAAATTTTGATACCTTATTTGTAAAATGAGAAGAAAGGCCCTTGTTTTCCAGAGTCTTTTCCCTACTAGGCCCTATATCTTGCTCTGTACCTGCATCCCAGTGTTGACTCCATGGTACATCCCTATCTGCTAGCTGGCTGTCCTGCACACCAGGAGCTGTCTGCACACTACACTCAGTGTGCCCTGCAGAGTCTTGTCTCTCTCTTGACTTTTCCAAGTGTCTGTAAGTGATGTTGTAGTGATGACTGTCCAGTCGTGTGGTAGGAGACAGTGGAGGTGTTGCCAGGGCTGGAGGTTTCTGATTTGAAGTCCTTTGGGTAGGAGTAATTCCACAGCGATCTGTGAGACTGGTGCTAAGAGAGTTATTGTGGGTGCTCAGGTCTGGTGCCTTGTATGGCTGGGGGATCTGAGGTCAGAGTGTGCAGCACTGAGATGATAAATTCCTGTTACATATTCCAAGTCCGTGTATGGGATCTGCTCTGGTGGCACACAGAAGTTTTCACTGTGGCATGATGGTATGAGGTACTCTGGAACATTTGATTCTCCTGAGAAAGAGCTGTAAGCAGAATCTACCTTTCCAGGGAGTTGCAAGAGATGGTCCATGCTGCTGATTGACTTCACTGACAAAAGATGATAATTTTCAGGAGAGGCCACAGGCTCTACCAGCTTCCCAGTTCTGCCACCTTGCCTGTGAGTCCATCTTTCTATCTCATTCCCAGCTGAAGTAATGTTGTAGTATTTCCAGAAATCCAAGTCTGATTAGAAGTCCACAACCAAGTTGTTAGTAATTAATTTTTTTCTCTACATTGCAATAATATCTAGAGGATTCTAAAAAGAAAGAGAAATGTGTGAAAAAGACTCAGTGGGAGGATTCTCATGGCACATCTTGGAAAATCTTTCCCAGAGTCCTAAAACAAGTGGCTTGAGATGGACAGAACATCATAATGAGACATTCTGCTGTCAGTCCCAAGTCACAGATTCAAAAAGATGGCCAAATATTTATGGTTGCAGCTCAGAACTCCTCTGCAAATGGATTAGGAAAAAGGACCAGCATAGAGTTCACGTATGACAAATACACAGTTTTTGCAGAGTCTGGAAAACAGCCTGTGTTTATCAGCAGCACTTGACAGTTCCTCTCTGATTGCTGTGCATGATGCCCGTAAGTTTAGTTCAAGAAATGGATCTCCACAAGCAGCAGCCCAATGGGCCAAGAGAAGAAAAGCAGGGGATTCTTACACCAACAGCATGACCCTCTCAGGCACCTCTTCCAGCTTCAAACCCCCTGATGTGCTCCCAGGCAGTAGGAGCCCCAAATAAAAGACTGAACCTGGCACCAGAGTGGTTCTAACCAGCAACCTTGTTTAGTAATTCTCATTTAAACCAGCTCTAGAAAGTGATTAATTATTAAAAAAAAAAAGCAAACACTTTTGAAAAGCTTCATCAACAAGCTGCTCCAGTAAAAGGTCTTCTGAGGAGACACAAACTGCGTCCAGATCCCTCCAGAATATTACATGTCTGATTTATTCAGATATTATAAAGGTTGAACTCACCAGACACTAATCTGCCATTCCCAATATCATATTTGTGAGGTGGGACCTCAAAAAACTGGCAGAAAGAGAGGTTTCAGGGGGTTGTTTCTCTTTAACAAAAAAAAAAAAATCACATTCCTGCCTTGTTTCAAAGACAGTCCTGGTATCAATCATTTTGAGCCAAAGGAAGAGATGGATAGGAGCCAAAATACACAAGTTAATCTATAAATGAAACTTGGACTAGTGGGGCACACTAAATAAATTAACCAGTTTCTGGGAAATGAAAACAGCCTAACATCACAAAGTGGTAATTTGCCTGCTGTTTTCTGGGGGCTTTTTTTGGGGTGTTTGTCTGTTTTTTCAACATTTCAGTAAGAAACCAACTCAAGGATGGCTGGAGTTCACTCCCTCTTTACAGATCATTTAAAACACAGTTGTGAAATTTAATTGTCTGTCCGTGAATAACAGGGTCACAAAGGAAATAGGAAGCATCAGTGGCTCGTGATGCCATTCCCCATCCTTTTCACCATGGTGTGTTGAGGAATTTAAAGAAATAAAAACCGTAGACACTTAGTGAAAGGAAAACCTTGGATTTTCTGAAACCACTGAGGAAAAAAAACAGTTGAATGATTGCAATGACACTAACTGCAGACTGGGAGGGTACCACTGTGTATCACACTGCTGTTACATTTCCTAGGAAAACAGTGTCCTGGAAGTCTGGCCCATGGCAGTGATCTCTGGGTCTCAGAGCTGGGAGAGCTCAGCGGCACCTGGAGGTGCTGTGGGTGCACAGGATCAAACTCCATAGGACCTGCATTCCACAAGAGATCCAGAAAGCAGATTGCTCTGTCGTTCTTATCTCCCTGGTTGTAATTAAATTTTTCTCCCAGTGTAACTTCTCAAAGCAGCTCTTACTGATGATGCTGTACATAGACCGAGCCAAGTCTTTGTCTGGGATGTGCTGGCACAGTTCTATGGAAGTTAATGGAGCCACCCTGATTTACAATGAGAATTTAGCTCTAACTTTTCACAACAATGTGTAAAATCCAAGTAACTGTTGTGATTTAGTTCATGTCTATCAATGGAAGTACTGTTCTGGTTTCCTATATCAGTCATTCCCAATCTTTTCCCTCACCATTTCAAGCTCCTTGTTGGGATTTACAGTGAAGTTGGCAATATAGAGAAGAATTTTTGACAGGTTTTTATGATGATACCAGAAGTAATAGGAAATATAATTTCAGTATCGTAGAAGACTGAGGTAAGAACCTCTGACTGATACTGAAACACACCTTAGGGAAAACTTGTCTTATTTCTATTGAAGAGGGTATTTCCTAAACTTTGGCAGCAGAATCGTTTATCTCAATGTACTATCTGGAAACTGCCCTCTCTTTCCCATGTAAGAGAAAATAATGTCCTTAAAACTCAACTGACATGAACAATGACATTATTGTTCTCAGTGGGGAGGCGGTAGAACTCCCTCATGGATTGTGCTGTCTCTGGGTCTCAGATATATTCTGGCAAGGCTGGAATACAATGTGCCATTCCAGACCGGCTTGCAATACTTGCATTGTAAACCACTGAAAGCAAGAAGAAAAATGTTAAATTAAAGTATATCAGAACAAAAAACACTGAAAGATGAAGAGAAGTGTATTAACAGTGTAGGAGTACAGGAAAGTATATTCACTCCATGCCCAAGGAAGAAATAAAGCCACTACCAACCTATTAAGTTCCAAAGCTGTCTGCTTGTTGTTTTTTGTTGTTAAAAACAGAAGCTAACTTAACTTCAATCCACATCAACCTGTTCTGTTCTAGGGAAAGGTGATTTACACTGCACAGTCTTGAATTCTTTGCAACCAACTCAGTATGTCAAAGCCTCATGTCTGGCAAATTAACTCTGATTTAAAAGAAATCAGAGAAAACCTAGTGACTCCAGACCACAGTCAATGAACAACTTACCTGTCTTATAAGGGCAAGATTTATTATAATTACAGTTTGGTCTTGTTTGTCCTCATTTAGAGTTTTCTAGGTGCCATAACTGATCCATAACTCACCTGCACTTACATACAATGCTTGCCCAAATAAATCATCACCTATCAGAAACACAGGTATTCTCTCTATCAAGTCTCTGGTTTGCCCTCAACAACCCAGGAAAAATGGCCCCTGGCACATAACACAATCTGCAATAATTTATGTAATTGTGGAGTTCCCTTGAAGTGACCAACACAATCTTTCCGTCACAGAAGCAAGAATGAGAATTTTCCTTAATAAACACAAGCACAGTTCAAACCTTCCTAGCTCTCTTTTTGTGTAATTGTCCTTTTTATACAAATGGCTCCATGAAAATAAAGGGGAAACCCACAGCTGTTAATCTGGATCAAACTACAATACACAAGTGCTCTCCAGAAAAGAACAAGTGTGCAAAACGCAAAGCAAACACCTTGACCAACCTACCAATATTAGGTCATGTCCAAATTTGTGAATGACCTGTTCCTTATCAAAAGGTAAACCCTGGATGTAAATATTAGATGAAATTCTTCAGATTCCAATCTGTTGCACAGTCTGCAGCACCTGACCCATGTGCTCCCCTGACCGTGAGATCTCATTGCTACCAAAAGGTCACCTGAGAGACTCTTGCTTTAGCAGGTGATCCTCCTGGCTTTCCAAGGGCAACCTAGAGAGGCAAGAATCCTGGGGAAGTCAGGTGCAGTCTCTGGCATCCCAGAAACCTTCAGTAGGTCATCAGTTGGTGATCTAGCACAGGTTGCTAGTTCTCTATCCAGGTCTTCCTGGACAGAAACCCATGCTTCTGCACAATATGGATGCATTCATTCTCAGTGACTCTACGTCTGAAATATGAGATGTTTGGAAATAAGAGCTGCTCCTTTGACCAGACTCTGAAATATCCAGAAATTCCAGACAAATGTCCAAAGTCTTCAAATTCCATTGCTTTGACATGACTGTTGAAAGGGTGAGAGAAATGGAAAGACACTACATTCAGGAAAGTGTGGCTGGCATTGCCTTTGTGTCCAGCATCTCTGAAAGTCACTATTCTCTCTTTCTCTGACTTTTCTTTTTAATAGATACTCTCTCTTTGTTATTATTTGTTTCTAGCCTATAATCAACAATTTTATCCCCCTGGACTTTCAACTTTAGGTTCAAACAGGAAGGCAAATATAGCAGATGACATTGCCTTTGATTGACTGAACAAACACACTTTCTGCTAATCTGTATTTTTTTTTTGCTAAGATTTCTGAAGACTCTAATCCCTGTTTTTCTCATTCAGTGCAATTTCCAGAACTATCGTGCAGGTAGGTAATGGTCACCAAGGATATTGTACATCAACACTGAAGGACAAAAATCTCACATTTGGCTTCCAGGCCCAGTTGAAGGCTCACCCTGCTACTCGGAGCCAGGGAAGTCAAAGTGTCACACAGTCCCAAAACAGAGCCTAAGTGGGATTTAGGAGAGGTTTATGCCTTGTGTGTACAGAAATAAATTTCACCATAGTCTGAGGAATGCAGACATTTCCAGTAAAACCCATGGATACACACTTGAGGCTTTCTGGAGCTATCAAAGTGTTGTGAGAAATTTAGAGAATGATGAAAGTAATAATAATAAAATGCATTTCAGTATCCCCTTTTTTGTGTAGGGGCATAGACAAACATTCCTAAACTTCTTCACCCTGCTATGCCAGGCTCTCTACAGAAGGAAGAGATCCCTAGTGACCAACATGGGAGCTTTGCTGGAGCCACGGTACCAGAATGGGTCCATCCTACACCCTCCTGGTGTCACTTCCCAGGGGGATGGCATCTCACCGATGGACAGGAACATTTGGCATTTGCCTAACATGCCTACTGGATGATGAAAAACTGTGGCCCAAATAAACTGCTTTTGGAAGTGAGAGCTATGGCCCAATCACTGGATGAAGATTTAATGAGGAAGATCAGGTTTGGCAATTCTTCACAGCCCTGTGAGAGACCTTTTCTGAGCACCCAAACGAGTCTGACCTTTTAATTAGAGCAGTCACCTATTGCATACCTCTCCATTGTCCTTGAATTCCCTTACTTTCCTTATTCAGCCTCAAAAACTTCTCTTGGTTTCCATCAGCATTAGTCTCTATTCTATTAAACACCAAATACTTAATATTTCTTCTACCTCTGTAAGTGAGTCTCAGAAAATTATTTTGCCACAAATCAGTTTAATCCCAAATCTACGCATTTCTTACCAACCATTTCCATTTTATTTCTTTTAATGTCATCATATTTTCCTTATTTCTTTTTAAAATCCAATCAAGTTCATTTGATGCCATAAACTTAGCCCCATACCGCTTTTACAGGCTACAAAAACACAAGAGCATTAAAAAATTGCAGACTCTAAAGCATTAAAAATCCAAATGAAAAAATATCTAATGACACTGTTGATATTTAAACATATGTCTTTAGAATTACTATATTATTAATTAACTAATTAATATAATAGAATTTAATTAATATATATAATAAAGATGTTTTCTCATTTCTACCATGTTGACTGTTTCCCAGCAAGGCTGTCCAAGAATCATCAGGGAAAAATAAAATTCTCATAGTCCCCCTGACCTACTCCTGGCTGCACTGAGCTTCCCAAAGCTTAGGCAGCAAGTCAAGTTCACAAGAGAAGAAACTAGCCTTTAAATAGGTGTAATCCAATTCAATGTCTCTTTCCACTGATGTGGTTTTAGTCCAGAATCCTATGAGTTGGTAGTTGGTTAGCAATCTGTGCAAGCACAGTTTTAAAAACCTGTTAATTACTAATTGCCTATAATTAGAAAAAACCTAAGTGCTTACAACAGGCAGCTTCACCAGCTGCCACACATCCCAAACCCAATGTATTCCCAGCACTGCCTTTATCAGAATTTGCCTTTTCCAGCTTTATCAGAGCTCTGGGAGAGCTGATGCTCACTCATACTTACTAGCGAGGGTTGGCTGGCTGGGAAATGTCATGAAGTCATCTTATCTTTGAAGAATTGTGGTTTTCTGGCACCTACATATGCTTAATTCTAATATATAACTATTCTCAGAAGCTTTATGGATGGCTCTGTAATTGCAGTCCAAGAGTCCTTGCTGGAACAACACTGCAGATTCCAATTTCTACATGCTGTAGTTATGTTTTCCACAGACAAACCTGCAATAAGAAAAAACATTCGTGCTGCAGCTCCAGTTTTAGACAAGGATGGATCCAGAGGCACTGACTGGGGAAGGAGCAGTGTCCAGTTCACCTTAATACAGTGGGATTTTATATATATTATTTCTGTATATAAATATATATGTTTATATAATTTAAATTATGGCTTCAGATGGATCAGAAAATTCATTCTCTGGTCCCTAAATGTACTAAGAAGCTTTTTGCTGAACTTTTCAAACTTTAGACTGTGTGCTGTGAACTTCATGAAGATATAGAAATACACTCTCTTCACTACATTCCTAAAGTAATTTCCATCTAGGGAATACTGACAGGTAAAATATGGCATAGAGAATCCTACCAGACCTTCCCAGAGCAGAGAGTGACATGGTTGAGCTGGCTCACCTAGATTACGCCTGAGAACAAGACAGGAATCAGCTCGTGGTACTTGGAAAACATCCCAGCACTGAACACAAGTGAGGAGACTGGAAACATGACAGAAATAGTGAAAGCAAGCACAGATGTGCAAATGGAGCTTCATCTAACAAAACAATCTCCCTGTACCTCAGAGTATATCTTAAAAACTTCAATTATATACTGCCACACCAGTAGGACTCTGCCTTACCATAAAATCATTTGAGTCCCACAGCAGGAGCAGAACCCAGGTGTCTTGCCTTTCCAGCATTCCTCCGAACTACAAATTAATTTTTTTAATGTCATGTAACTTTTCCAGTCTTTCATAGCAGCAGTCTAAAATATTATTGGCAAACTTCCATTTTTTTTTATACAAATCCAGGATTATGAAGTTATAACAATTAATTTGGTATTTTAAAAAAGCCATTAGCTCCTTCTTACTTTGACATAGGAGACAGAAACTATTCCTTTCCAGAGAATGTCTGTTTTCAGTCTATTTCATCCAGATGTTAAACATAATTGCGTCTGCCTTTGGACTGGGGCAGACAGTAATGCAATATCCAGTTACTACAGAACATTCCACTGGAACAAAAGGAAGCCACCAAATATACACAAGAAATAATATATTAGACTGCTCTGTTCCTTTGGCAAATATTGCATTCCAGTATTTTCCCATAGCTTTTTTTTGGGCAGAATTCATAAGCGTTTATGCTTAATCTCACTAAATGTATCTCTGGTTTCCACAACAAAAAATGAAAACCTGGATTAGTAGTTAAAAATAATCTGGAAATATCCAATAGTTACCTTAGAGCAGGTTTAGTGGTGGGGTGGGGTTGCTCGGAATTACGGGCAGAAATCAAACCCTTGGTCTGCAAAGAGTATCACTGTTGTAATTCATTACTCTAGATGTATTGAAAATGGTAAGTTCCTCACCCCTGTAATGTCCTGTGGTTTGACCCTTCTCCCCTCTGGTCTGCTGTGCTGGCAGAGATCCAATTTCCCCCCGCCGCCTTTCAGACCCTAGAAAAGACCTATGTTCCCTGACCTCGCCCTCTTTTCGCTCCTGGGAGCCCACAAGAAATAAGCCTTAAATTCTCCTCAGGGGGGAAAGAGCCTATTTTGTTATCTTTTATTCTGTCCATGCGGGGGAAACAGGCTTCTTCCTAGTATCTGAGCTAGTCTGGGGCTAGGGGGAAGCGTCTTAACCCCATGCATATCACAGAATCCCAGAATGGTTTGGGGTGGAAAGGTCCTTAAAGATCACCTTGTTCCACACCCTGCCATGGGCAGGGGCACCTTCCACTAGACGAGGTTACGCCAAGCCCCATCCAACCTGACCTTGGACACTTCCAGGGATAGGGCAGCCAAATCTTCTCTGGGCAACCTGTGCCAGGACCTCACCACCCTCACAGGTAAGAATTTCTTCCCAATATCTAAACTAAACCCACCCTCCTTCAGCCTTCCTTCAGACATGCTGCAAGACTGGCAGGAGATGTCAGAGGAAAAATGGTGGGGGAAGCATACATTAATTCAATTATGGGAAAAGGCAGCACTCAGAGCTTTTGTGAGAGGTGTTCCCTAAACAGGTGATTCCAGGACAGGTATTCACTTCTGATAACAGGTGAGTAATTCAGAAAGCAGTGGCAGTTTCAGTGAGAGGGTCTACTGGGTACATACAAGCAAGGACCAAGTGATTCCCTGTCTTTAGCACTTCATACCAACTAGTCCCCATCCAAACAGAAAGGTGTGAGTTTTTGCAGATCCACCTTTCTATATTTAACCCATTCTACAGAAATTCCCCTCTGAGCTACCAAATCAGTCTTCTATAACCTGCATTTCACCATTAGCCTCAAATATTGCCTGTGCTGGAGAATTACTACACACACATACATTTTGTACCAAGGTAGCTATTTTCTGTGTAAAAATGTCTACCTGCCAGACCTTTACCCGACCCATTTAACACAGACCTAGATTTTATAGCACAAAATCTGCACACTCAAGGATAGAGCAGAGCTTCTGTGATTGTATTAGACTCAGGTGACACTCTAGACTGTCCATATCCACAGTAGGGGTGCGATTGGCCCCTTACACACTACAACACACTGATAATTTTAGCATTTTTAAGATAATTTTTCTGTTACAAATTAAATTCTGTCCTCGATTATTTGGTTATATTCACGTATTTCCCTATTTCACAGAGATCCCGAGGACAAGCCCTGAAGTTCAGGTGGCCTGGTGCAATCATGTGTGCTTAAGACAGCTTCCAGCCCCAAGTTAAACATTTAAAAATGTGGTTTTAATATTTTCCAATGTACATCCTGCCCCTTCCTCTGTTTCCAGGCTGGCTGTTACAGAAGGGTGCCTCAGATGGGAGCATGTGGACTTTGGCAGCAGATGCTCTGCAAGGCACCTGAGAGCTGAGTCAGCCCTTGGTGGGGAGAAAGGATTGATAGAAAACACAGCACCTGGGCACCTGTTTGTCCAATATTATGCTTTCTTCTCTCACCACCACCCACCAGCTCATGCCTGGCCCTGGATGGGGTTTTGCAACATGTTTTAGTCATCCCTTCCCAGTAGGACCATTGGCTCTGCCTGCCCCGCGCTGCTGAGTTGGGACAGCACACTCTGCACCTTCTCTTTTGCTGAGACCTCCCAAACCGCCTGTAAATGGCTGCCACAATGCAATAAGCACCCACACACTGGCACATGTGCCACAATGCTACAAGTACCTGTCATGGCCAGGTGCATCTCAACCATCCAACCCCACACATCACACAAACTCTGCATCAAACCCTGTGAGGTCCAAGGACGTGTGGTGTCCCCCAGCTGCTCAAGGGACACTGCTGATATAAAGGAAAATCTGCTTGTCAGGAGAGATGAATGACCTCATCCAGCATGCACTGTGGCCCTCAAAAGTCTGCACCTGGGATCTCACTGAATCCCTCCCCAAACACATGCACTTATCCACAGGCTAAGGAGCAGTTACTTAGACCATGGATCAGCAGAATCATGTTCTCCAGACTTACAGCAAACACAATATAAACAACAGAGTAATCAGAATGTTCTTTTCATTATTTTCTTGCATAAAGCAAATATACAAACAGCACAGTAACTGCTGAAGACTATATGTACCATTGTACAGGCATCTAAAATGCTTGCGCGTGTGCGCACGCGCGCGCGCACACACACACACACACACAGAGATGTTTGGTTTTGTTAGAATCATAGAACTACAAAATGGTTTGGGTTTGAAGGTACCTTAAAGCTCATCCAGTTCCACCCTCTCTGCCACAGGCAGGGACACCTTGCACACACACAGGTTACCTCTTAGCTTGAGCAATCTGAAGGCATGTTCACAATGAGCACAGACAGTGCAAATTTTCCACCTCCAACATTCTCTTTGTGAAACAGAAGCCAGTGCTCTGGTTCCACATTCCAGCTGTGCCTGCAGAAAAGATCTCATAGTCAGTGAAGCAGAACTTCTGCAGATCGCAGCCTGAAGAGTTCTCAATGCACTCCCAAGTGTAAGAGGCGATTCCCATCTCTCACCTGGTCACCACAGCACCGGGATGTCCCAGGGCCAGTGGGGGGCTCCACAGGCATCACAGCTTGCAGGATGACTGTCACAGGCTGGACACTGCCCTGGGTTTATGGTACTCTGGTACACAGCAGTGGTAGAGTAGCAGTGGAGAAGGAAAGTGAGCAAACAGTGGGCTGGGCTATTCCATTATCTCACCAGTCAATCATTAACAACAAGGCTTTTTCTGCCTGAGCTCTTGGCTGGCGGCCACAACTCCCATGTGGGCACGACTGAAAAATTCTGTGAATGTGCTGCCAAGGTCATAGAGGAGACACCAGGTGAGGCCTCTCCTCCCTGCGACCCAAAGCACTCCTGTGCATCCCACCAGGATGTTCCCACTCCAGGAGCATCCCATGCTGTCCCCAGCCTGGTGGCACTGTGCATGGGCCAAGAGCCCTTGCTCTGGGTAAGTTGAGAAGCACTGCTAGACAAAAACTAATTAAATCCAACTGAAAGTGGTTAGATTTATGCAGCAAAAGAGTTAGATTTGATTTTCTTAAAAGGTTATGTACTGTTTTCTTAGGGGAAGAGATAAAGGGTTGTACGGTAAAAGTTAATGCAGCTCAAGGCAACTCTGAAGTTGTGTTTTAGATGCTACAGTTTTTGTTTTGCGGGGCTTTTTAATTGTTTCTAAATATTTTGTTAATAAAAGTGCAAAGAAGGCACACATTGAGGCTTTCATCTGTGTCGTGTGACTGAATCAACTCAAGCCTCTGCAATAAGTTTTTTCTGCCTCCAAATATATGTGATGAAGCCTGATATAATTTTTAATGGCCTTATTCAGTGAGATAAATTCCCACTAGTTTCCAGATGGGCTTAAAAAATAAGCTGATTTTGTGCCACTGTTTTTTCCCCCAAACTAAGCTGGATAGTGCCATGCAGGCCACAGCTCTACGATTTGTTACGTATTGTCTCTCAAAGGAACACTGGGCATTCCTTCCATACTTCCTACAAAAATAATCTGCTCACCTGTGGCTATGTTATTCTTACATGTTGGGAGGGACAAAAGCGGTCTCCAGTGGGACACAGACAGCCTTTGGGTTGTGCCTGGCCTCACTCTGCTCTCCAGCAAGGCTGTGCCAATGCCATCCCAGAGAGCTTGGAACTGGGCAGCTGGAGAGGACAGGAATCATTTTGTTGGTAGTCTCAATCCACTTATGAGCATGAAGAGCCTCTGGAATACTATTCACTGTTATTCATTTAATCTGTATTTGAGATTTTTCTGTGAGCAACCACCCAGGCTCCTCTTCAAAGTCCTGTATACAAATAGGCCATCCCGCAGCTCAATTTTTTTTCACCAGCACATGTGTTCAATAACTCCCCAAGTATGGAGAAGGGTTCATGAGAAGTTACTCAGTAACTAACTCAGTGTTTAGTCATTGTTTTTAATCCTATTTTCACCCAGCAGTGACTTGGTACCTGATCAAGTGTTCTGCAATAGCAGGTAAGGGGACAATTCCAGAAGTCCAAGAAATGAGAAGGGAAAAAAGCCTGCACTGCGGGGAAAAAGGCAAACCTGGGCAATTCTCCTGTCAAGTGATGAGTAGAGCTCTGGTTTGGGGGCAGAGCTGGCAACTCCAGTGGTGCCATTGCTGCACAGGAACTTTTGTACATTCCTTTTGCCAATGAAACATTTGTGCAGGTCTTTCAGAGAATGACTTGTTTGGGACAGTGCTGCAGACAAGCCTGTCCTCAGTCCTACAGGAATAATCAAGGTTCCAGCATACCACATGAGAAAATAGAGGAAGTCAAAGCCATCATTCCCACTCTGCACCTCAGAGAGTTAATTCACCAGCTCCTGCCTCTCCCAGGACTTGAACAGCTGAACCCTGCAGCAGAACTATTCACTGTGGAGAGTTTGGTTTGGCTCTGGGATTCGTCACAGATCTTTGTAACGTTTGGCCTTTATAAATAAGGAGATTTTAAAAGACATTTCAACACATCAGAACTGAGAGTGTCCAGAGGCAACTATGCAGACATCCAAGTTCAAGGGTCCTTAAATGAAGTGTCTCTTGGATGTTAATTGGAGATGAACAACACTTTTCTTACCACACTGTTGTCAGGATAAACCCATTAAAAACTGTGGGAGTCTTGGAAACAAACACAATCCCAGCATAACCTGAGGGTGCTGAAAGCCTCTGCAAGGTGCAGTATCAGCAGATCACCTGAAACTCTGCAAAACTGCAAAGCCTTGGGAAAGCAGTCCTGTCACCACAGTGTCACCAAACCTGAGCTCTAGAACAGTGGAAATTTCACCAGTAACTTGCACTAATACACAGCACTGTGAATGTGATAGTAGCATTCGCCAATTATAAAATAGTCCCAGCTATAAATCACATGTTCCAAATGCTCCTCCTCACTTATAAACCAGTTGCCTTGTACAGAAGTTATTAAATGTTTCATATGGTCTGCAGCTCTAGTGGTGTGTATCTCACAGTGGCAAATTCTTCAAAGGCTGGATTCCAGGAGGGCTCTGCAGTCACACTCACACATGGAACACTGAGCAGAGCTAACAGGGAGCAGATTGGAGCTCCTTTAGGGCCCCAACTGCCACAGTAAATCCATATGTCACAAGTATTAGCAGTTAAAGTTTCCCAATGCCTTCACATGAAGTACTATAGATTTGGACTGAATTTGGACTGATAGAGCACTGCCATTGCTGTATCCTTGGATTCAATCACAGGGTAAGATGTTTAATGACTAATAATGATTGAATGAGATGTGATGGGGACACCCCCAAAGAGAGAATTTACAGCTGCTTTTGGCAATTAAAAACACTAGAACACATTAGTGTCAGAGAACATGACTGAACCAAGGCAAAAACCTCACCCCTGTACCAGCCACCAGCACTCCACCATCCATTCATCACACTAGGAAATAACCTAAGTTTTCTTAGAATATTTACAAATCACGAAGTTTGCTTAGGTTTGCAATTGACAAACTTATGGTAACCATAATAAACAGGACCAAGAGTTAAAATAAACAAGGGATTTTATAAAACAACAAAGCTGATGTTCATTTTACTTGTCCTTTGGTACCTAAACATTTAGAATACATTGACATGTTCTCAAATTTTTCTTCACACACAGAAATATTCATATACATGGTGGATTTCTTAACTGAAAGCTAAGACTTTCAGGAAAGCCTTGAATTTTTACAGCTGGTGCTTTCAGAGATGCATAAAATCTCATTACACCCCTGATAACCATGTCAGGGGTTGCCATTGACATGACTTTCATTTCTGAGCACTGCCACGGTCACTGCACAAAATTGCTTGAGAGTAAAATATCAATAATTAGGATTATAGGCCAAAGTTTGCATCTTAATGCTACTTTACAGATTTGCTGCCTAATCTGCACTGTGCTGGGATGTGTCCTGCACTCATGTGCAGCTCCTGAAAGCAGGAACTTACAATTCTGGATAAAACCTGAAGACATCAATGATCAACACAAGCAGGAGTGATGTCTGCTTCCCATTCACTGACATCCCACATTCTGCCACTGCCCTTTTACTGCCAGTGGACAGTGCCAACACCACAGAAATATCTACAGGCTGTGGGACACACATATTGAGAAAGCAAGAAATCACAGCCTGAAAAATATTCCAGGCCGGAGCTTCTCAGCTCTGTTCCCAGCCGATAAGCTGGCCCAGCTGAAAGCTAGGAAGAATTTCTCCCAGAGTGATAACTTGGTCAAAAGAGAGAGGAATTAATAACAAAGATAGAACACCTGTTGTGGTGCGTGACCAGGCCCTGGAAATGAGGTGTCTTCTCTCTGAACCAATCATCTTTTTTCTGCTGTTGGAGTTGTGAGTCATGTTATAAAAACCAATGTGTTTCTGAATAAACTTGTCTCTCTCTTTCCTATTGTTATAGATAATAAAGATATTTCAGACGAATTAAATATAATCAAAGATAAGTGATAATCAAAGATAAGCGATAATTTATTTCGTGACCGGGATAAGGTCCACAACAGCCACAATATTAAAGGACGATGCCGAGCCCGGGATCGGTGCCGGGTGAACTCGCTGTGATCCAAACTCTATCGCTTCGGATCCCCCAATGTTCACAAAACTGCTCTGGTTCGTTCAGTTTATATACAGTTTTTCTTAGCCTGGAGCAGAGGTCTTTGTCTCCTTTCGTTGTTCCACATATTCATGTGGCTTTCTTTCTCTGCGTTGTGCTTGGAAAATACCACATTCTGAGGTGATGAATTTTGATGAAGGCAGATCTGGGTTTACGGGAAGCTGGTATTGAGATGCATTTTTTTTCCCCGATGGCTCTGGTTATCTGGTTGTCTTGATTGCGGGAGTTTGTCGGTACTTATCCCTCTGGACGGTTGGGCCACATCTATTCACTTGTTATCTGGGCTGTCCTGCTTCTGTTGGCTGCTGTGGTGAAGCAATCCTTTTTGCCTGTGGTTCTCTTTTTGGTTTTTGTGTTTTATTACTTTATTCATACAAACGTTGCTTATTTTACACGAATTATGTTATATCATATATTACACTATCATGAAAGAAGCCCATGTAGCTGTGCATTTTATTTCCGCCGCACCTAAAGGGTTAATATCCCTTTCCACGGCTACATTTGGAGGGTTCCACCGATGGACATTTGAAGTTCCACCGGACCTTTGCCGACAAGGGCACTGAAGAAGTCGGGGCTCGCAGCCGTGCCGGAACAGGCTGAAACACCCAGAAAACCAGGACTCCGGAGCCTGGGGCCAGGACCGGACCCGTGGCGACGGCCGGGGCCAAGAGAGCCAGCTGGGAAGACTGTGGACCCCTCCCCCGACGGCAGTGGGACGGGACATTCCACGGAATTCGTCGGCATGTGCCTCCACAAGAGGTAAACGGGAGCACTTTTGCCGCAGAGCTAATACTTAGCTCGATTTAAGCGGCGGAAACCCCAGGCTTAGTGCTGGGAGGACCGGAGTTCTCTTTAAATATGAGAACTCAGCATTCTAAACAGCAGGACACTATGCTCTCAACTCTGAGAGACGTTTTAAATGACTTAGACTGCACCAGAGCTTTTAGCTCTCCCAATCTCCCCATCTGCGCCCCGGGGAGAGATGGTTTTCCACCGCGAGGGGCGCGGGGCCATCTGCCTGCTAGGGCCCCATGGTCGCCCGTGCGGGCTGCATTTGCGCGAGCCCGGGTCCTTGCCGCGAGCAGGACTGTAGAATCCGGGCGCGCAGAAAGGCGGGCTGATCCCTCTTCGCCTACTGCCTCTGCGTGTGGCTGGAACGGCTGCGCGTTAGCCCCTGGCTCTCCGGGGGCCCCGCAGAGTCGAGCGAGAGACGGGGATCTGCCCACTCGCCCCCCGTCGCCTCCCCCGGCGGCGGGCGGCGGTGACCGGTGCTCTCCTGTGGCCGCACTCCAAGGGACATTCATTTCCCCCCCCCATCACGGGACGAGGCAGCCGAGCCCTCTGCACAGCGCCAGCTCCCCGCTCAGGCCACTGAGACCTCCGTGTCCCCCTCGCCCACAGAGGCGGAGTTTTTTTCGGGTGACACGTTTGATCAACTCATGACTGTGATCACAGCACAAGTTATGCAGGCTATGCACAAAAGACTAGAGGCTTTCACAGCCACACAGGCTGGTGCAGTGGCGGCAGCACCCTGGGACAGCGCGTCCCCGGCAGCTGCGCCCGCTTCCGCTGCGCCACCTGCAGGGCCGCCCGTGCCGGGGGGGGTGGCGGACGGCCACCGGCGCGGGGTCGCACGGAGGGTCCCGCGCTGCTGACAAAGCGTGGCTGCGACGGACTTTCCCTGGAGCTGAAAGTGGTGCAGAAAGCCTCTCCTCGCAAGCGCATGCGTGCGACATCGCGGAGTCGCCACCGCCACCTGTGGGGTCTGCGCATGCGTCCGCGGACGCAGGCCCGGGGCTGTTCTCGTCGGCGGAGAGCGGCTCCGGCCCCGCCGCTGCTATGGGGCGAGCAGCGGCTGGTCTGCCTGCCCTGTCCTTCTCTGGGCCGGGGCTGGGCGCCCCGATCGCTGCAGCGGCTAACGCGCCCACTGCCACCTGCCCGGCGCTGACAGCGCTGGCTGCCACGAGCAGCGACATTCACCATGAGTCGCTTCAGCTCAGCAGCCCCCCCGAGCCTCTGACGGGGGGGCGCGGGTTCGCGGCCAGCGCCGGCTACTCCGTCCCGGGCCGCTCAACGCCGAGAGGGAGATGCGACTGCCCCCCCCCCCAAACCGAAGGGCTGGGGCAGCTCCTCCCTCCTCTGCCGGGCCGACGCCTCCCCTCTCAGACAGGGGTTGGTGTTGGCCCGTCCTTTCACAATGACGTCGGATTCCGACCTGAAAAGCGCTGAAAGGGGGATGCGGGCACCCTTCCCGGGCCCGGGGATGGTGCCGGTTCCTCCCTCCTCCCTGGTGTCAGAGCCTGGCCCCTCTGTGTGGGCTAGGTCTTGGCCTCCTTTCTCTGCTCTGGCAGAGGAGAGGCTGCTTTCTCTTTCCCCCTCAGCCTCGTCATTCATTTGCCAAGAAGAGATGATCCTTTCCTCGGGTTCACTCACCCCAGCGCCGATCTCATCGACCAGAACAGACCTGTCTGCCTCTATGGTCTCAGAGGGACCCTTCTCGCCTGTCCACCCTGCCGTGTCATTCCTGCCCTGTGCTGACAGCAGCGACAAGCCTGTTCTCGTTTCGAACGGGGGAGGGGCTGGGTCTCGGTCCATTCCTGGGGTGGGCTTGGAGTATGGGGGTTCTCAGGGAGATGTTTCTGTGCCCAAGATAATCAATGCAGGAGAATTCCTGACAGCTCACACAGATGACAGTCAAATGGGAGAAACTCAGGCTTTTCCTATCTTGCTGTCTCAAATACAGAACAGCGAGATTTTCTTGATGCCTCCAAGGCAGAACAGAGAAATTGGAAAAAGAGAAAAAAGAGATAAAAATAATCCTGTTCTTGTAAATCACATTGCCTCGTTCTAGGTTTCAGACAAGACATGCCTGTCTCAAACAGAGATCATTGTTGGCTACCTGCAAGAAATGTCCACTCTGTCCTGTACCAGCAGAAGAAGAATGTGGTCATTGTTCAGTTTCCATGCTGCACAATGCACCAAACACCGACCAGATGATCCCTCTACATGTGGGGAATGGACATTCATCTGTTCATTGAACTGTTGATATGTGTTTTGATGAAATGGTCACAGTTTTCACAATTGTATTAGTATAATCACTTAGTGGTGAATTGTCCACTGTTGTACTTCACTTGGTGATGGAATTTGGGCAGAGAAAAGACACCAAGCCCTTGGCACTCAAGTGCCCTCAGGCCTTTTGGGTTGTGTTTGTTTTTCCTGGCCCTGCTGGGGAGCACAAACACTTCTCTCTTCCTTTTTAAAATGTATTTTGGAAGGGGGACCTGTGGGAAACACATATTGAGAAAGCAAGAAATTACAGCCTGAAAAATATTCCAGGCCGGAGCTTCTCAGCTCTGTTCCCAGCCGATAAGCTGGCCCAGCTGAAAGCTAGGGAGAATTTCTCCCAGAGTGATAACTTGGTCAAAAGAGAGAGGAATTAATAACAAAGATAGAACACCTGTTGTGGTGCGTGACCAGAGCCTGGGAATGGGGTGTCTTCTCTCTGAACCAATCATCTTTTTTCTGCTGTTGGAGTTGTGAGTCATGTTATAAAAACCAATGTGTTTCTGAATAAACTTGTCTTTCTCTCTCCTATCATGAAAGAAGACCATGTAGCTGTGCATCTTATTTCCGCCGCATCTAAGGGGTTAATACCCCTTTCCACAGCTACAACAGGCAGCAGGGACAGCAGAGAAATTCAGCATTGAAATAATTTCTCATGGCTGTGACTGACTCTTCTCTCAGAAATTTCTCTCCCAAATACACCAAACCATTACTGGTTGAACCCCATAAGGCAGGATAAAGTGAGGAGCTGTGGGCAGTGCTGGCCAAACCCCCTGAGCCCTGCGGAGCTGTTCCCGGCACTACTGCCTTCCCGGCCTTTTTTACCAGGTGTTGGAAAGTGCAGTCTAAAGGGCCAGCAACACAAACAGTAAATGCTATCCATAAACACTTCCTTCAGCCAGAGGGCTGTTACCTTTCAGGGTTATTTTCATTCCTTGGCATCAGCTGGGATACAGATGGCTGTTACTTGCTGCAGAACTAGGTCAGTGGCAGCACTTATATCAAGGAAAAATAAAAATCCTGGAGTTTAGCCACCCAAACTATCCAAGTAACAGCAGCCTAATGGACAAAATAATATCCCTGAGAGATCTCATCAACCTCACTCTTCACAAATGTGGCTGCCCTACCTAGTGACCGCACTAGGACAGAGGACTAAGGCAGTGTCATTACCAGCACATAGTCATTACTTTTTCACTAGAATCCAGTAATTCCTACAGGAGTTAATCCTTCTGCCTGACCTTATAACAATACAACCAACCTTTTTTTACACTGCCTATTATCTAGTTAATTTGTAATAGTTTATAGAAGAAAGGTTAACAAAGTCACTACTGTTGTTCTAAGTCATCCTGATGTTCCATGGGTCAAAGACATGTCTCTGTGTTCCTTCAGTCCCTACTTTAATACAAAGTGTTCTGCAGCCAAAGCAACTTAGGGGAGTTTCCTCTACTCATGCTTTTTCGAAGGCTGGTTTCCCAATTCTCAGCACTATAAGTAGTTGCAAGAAACAGGGTTTTTGGCTGCAGCATGGAGCAGAAGGAAGCAGTTATGTGCTGGGGAAAGCATACTTGCAAAAAACTACCTTAAATTGGTATGGCTTCTTTTAGTCATGTAAATCTTCACTAGGAGTTTTGACTGAGTGAGGTTATTTGACCCTGGTAAAATATAGAAGGGTAGATCTTTAGGTGGGAACAATCAAATAAAATCTGGAAGCCTCATTAGAAAAGTAAACAAATATTTAGCTAACCAAATTTTGTTTTCCCATCTAAAACCATGTTGTGAGCACATTTAAGTACTACACCAGCAGTGTCTGGGGTCTTTGAACCCATAGGAAAATCTTCAGAGAATATCCTATCACACAGCCCTGGGACATTTTCACTTTCTGATTCAACGGGCTGTACCAGCCTGGCTAAGTGGTTTTAATTAATTTCACAGTTTAATATTTTTTCTCAAAGTAGCTGAACTTTATTTCCTATGGCTCAGAGATCACCAGTGATCCTGGGGCCTCAGAGCAGAATCTGCTTAAGCCATTTAAATGGAGATGAGTCCGAGTTGCTGCTGGAAGGGGAGAGGTTGCCTTCACCCTGTCTCTCCCCTCTCCACCACACCAGCCTTGATGCAGCTCTAGTACTTGAACTCTGCTGAGCTGGTTCAGTTTGCTGATCTGGCAGAAGTTTATCAGGGTTTTTAGTTTCCTGACGGTTTATTGAGCTGAAAGAGTTAACAGAGGAATCGGGTGAATTTTGAGTCAATGTCAGGAGAAAGCAGAGAGAAGAGAGAGAAGAATGCTGCTGAGCTTCGGAGTGTGGGCATGAAACATAAAAAGCATTAGGGCCTGTCCCTCCAAGCTTGGATTTCCTGAGCTCATTGCAGAGATCTGTACCTGGAACATGGATGTGTATCCAGCACTCTACCATCAGAGATTTACCAGAAATCTGCATTGAGTCTGATAATGATTCCACACAAATTAGTGGCAAAACTCTTTTCGTCAAAAGAGAGAGCCTTCAAAAAAGAATCAGGGCATTTTGCTGAGAAAAAATTTACCACACCATAACTATCTCCCTCCCCCACAAAAATTAAACAATAAAAGAAAAAGAGAGTAATATGAAAGCATAAGTCTAATTTGATGTTTGGTTTTTCACTGGTTTAAAAAGCCTTTTACAAATAATGAGCTTTATTTTGTGCTTTTATAAATGATGTGTTTTACTTTCACACTTGATGTATTAAACCACAATTTCTGTTAGTAGAAAAGTAACGGAAGTGTTAGTGAGAATGAAAAAACAAATGAAGAGAAGGTGAAGGTGTGTGTAAGCTGTTTGATGGTAAGATGAGGGGTGATAGTAAAGACTTAAAAGACTGTTAAAAGGAAAAGGAAGAGAAAGAAGGGAAAAGAAAAATGAGACAGTAAAAACAAAAAGGAGTGGTTTACTAAAAGTAAAAGGCATTAAATTGAGAGCAAAGAAATGAAAGGGCTTTAGTTATGTGTTATGTTAATCATTATGTTAAACCTAATTTCTTAACTATACTTTCTACTCTTCACATATGTCAAAATTAATTTCTTGTGTGTATCCCTTTCATGTTTACCCATATAGCATCTTGTATGAGTTTCAAAACAATCTAATTGGAGATCTGAGTTTTGTATTACAGGGAAAAAGCAGCAAAGACAAACAAGGCAACAACTCAAGCCAAGTAAGAACTGAGCCACACTTGCCAAATGCGCTGCGTTTCTTGGTCTGAAAACCCTGACAAACTGTTCCTGAGTACCTAGCAGAACAGAAGAGAAGAAAATAGAGACCATAGTGAATCTATCCATAAAAGTATTCAGGTCCTCAAAGACGGAGTCAAGGCATTACAAGTTAATCATGACAATGACTGGCTAAATGGACTCATTAAAGGTTGGGGAATCAAGGGGCGGGACTTGTCTTTGATGACAACTGGGTTACTTATCTTTATAATTGTTATTGTTCTACATCATAGTTACAACATATATAGTTATTGTTATAGTGTTATATGTTAATTGTTATTTATGATGTTTTTACAGAGTTTTACAAAAATTCTTCAATTCTATTTTTATAGTTAAACAGAAAGGGGGAAGATATGGGAGTTAGCTTGACTGGGATTCCAGGTCAGGCAACCATCACTAAGGAAGAGCTGTATCCCAACCCTAGGCCATGGAAAGCATTTGTTAAGGTTGTAGTGACCCCAGAGAAAATTTCCCAAAGAGTTATGGGATTGCCCATGTTAATATCTAATTTACTAGTCAATTATCACCACTCCCATATCCAGAATGTTCTCCCTTCCTTGTATCCCCATTGGCCCTCAGTTGGTGCAATGTTCCACCCCACCTATCCCCTATACCCATTGGACCCTACTTCAACTCCACCTCCTCTCCTACCCCATATTTAAACCCTGGACCTCCCTTAATCCTTGTCTTCGACCACTGGCTCCTAAAGAGGCCTCATCCCCTTGGTTGCTGTAATTGGATTTTTGGGCCTCGTCCCACTTTTACTTTCACAGTTATTAAAGTGTTTTATGTTACTAGGCTGTGGTTGTCACACCGCTCTTCTCNGGAAAAAAAACTAACCAAGAGCAAAGGAGAGCTGTCTTTCACTGTCCACCGCAGACAACACAGTCTGAGAACGGGAATGCGGGGGAGCCAGTGCAGTCTCTGATAACACACCCTGCACTTCTTCTTTCCCCCCCTTCACTCCTGGAACTAGTCTTAAAGTTGCAGAATTTAATATTCAACACCAACAGAACAGACGATTTGGGGATACAGGCATCATACAGTCACCCCAAGACAATGTGTCATTCATCAGAAGCTGGACGCTCTCATTTTTCCAGATATTTATAAACCAGAATTTAAAAACAACTTGTCACTATATTAAAAAATGTGCTCAGGAGCCACACTTGCAGACAGGTATTAAAAGAGTAGCACAAAGTGCAAATAAACAGCTCCCATAGGAAGGGTGATCTGTTTGTATCTTTAAACACTGTAAAATGCCAGGGAAGTAAGAAGAGAGGGACATCATGGTTCCCTTGGGGCAAGGGTCCAGCTGAAAAGCAGCAATGCCAGCGGCTGCCTGCTTATGTCATCATGTATGTGCTGCTCTCCTCTGCACTTGGAAAAAGTAGATTCCAAGGGGCGCTCCTGGCAGGCTCTCACTCCAGTTACAGAGCAAGGCAGCAGCTGACTTTGCTTTCCCTCACAACACTCCAGCACAATGGGGGCTTTGTTACAGGAGGCTAAATAAATCATGTGGTCATTAGATGTCAAAGAAAAAGGAGCATTACACAATTGAGTTCCAGATACAGAGCAGTGCAGCTCTGCCATGGTCCCAGATAAACCAAGGTACAGCAATGAAGCCACAGCCCAGCAGTGGGGGAGGGCTTAAAGCAAAAATTACCGGCTACGACAGAGATACAGAACAGGAAGGTGTGGGTTTTGAGAACAGACTAATTTAGAATGACTGACAATAGGTATTTCTTTCTTGTGTGCTTTTCTTTTCTGCAGTGGAGCTTTTAAATGTGTAGACCCAGCAGGATCTGATATATTATCTCTGCAGTGTGGACTTTTGTTATGGACGCCTTCCTGGAAGTGTTCAAGGCCAAGGTTGGACAAAGCTTGGAGAAACCTAGCCTAGTGGAAGGTGGTCCTGCTCAGGGCTGGCTGGGTGAAGCTAGGTATCTTTAAGGTCCTTTTCCAACCCAAACCATCATGTGATTCTATTAATGTAGCTTTTGAAAAAAAAAAAAAATCAGGCTGTCACCCAATGCAACTTGAGCACATATTTTCACAAGTAAAAGCAATATTGTCTAGTAATCAAACTTCGAAAAGGGTCTCAGAGGGCTCCAAGCAAACCTGGCTCATTAACAACAGAACATCCAGGTGTGGTAAGTGTTAGCTGGGCCAGGAGTCTGAAAATGCCAGTTAATCTTTTAAATCTTGGAGTTTCCCTGAACTTCAGAAGGCATTGGGATGACAGAAAGATATCAAAGCTATTTTACGCTTAATATTTTAGGAAGCACATATTTTCTTTTCTATGAAACATTCCTGCTAATAAGAACCTTATCCTGCAAGCTGTGCACAATGGAAATTTCCAAACAACTTTTGCAAGAGTTTTCACTATAGAAAAAACTCAGGAACAAATTTCAAGATGCTTTTCATGTAGTAAAGTTGCAAGAACTTTAACTTATTAACGGAGCACACAAGGTGTCAGATCTGAAAGTTCTATGAGGGGATGTACAAGATACTGTGACTGATCTCTGCTTTTCAAATTTGATTTTATATACATTAAAATAAGCAATTTTCCTAGATATTCCATGTGAAATTCTATTAGTTTCATCTAATGATGACAATTGACTTACAAACTAGAAAAGTTTCTTTTTTATTTAATATGTGCAAATTCCTTTTGTTTAACCATTCTGTTTTATATCATTTAGGCAAAATTACTTGTGATATATATTTATATATATAAAGGTGCTTTGAACTCAACCCTTCTCAGACACAGAGCTGAGGAAAGCTCCTCAATGGACATACTTGGGGCTACACAGCCATTTATCTACTTTCATGAAGTAAGTTAAAGGCAAAAAGGAGCAAGATTTTATTTCCAGTCCTTGGCTCTATTGACCAGAACAGATTTCTCGTGTTAGATAACTGTGCCCCAGGTGACCTTTGTAGGCATTGGCAAGGTCACTTCAGGTTATGGTCACAAATTCTTAAGCCCAAGAGACCTGAGTGTACCATGAATAAGCTCAAATTCCATTGGTGTGTTACAAGAGGTTCTACTGAGCCTCCCAAAACCACTGAGACACCTCTGAAACACCATCAAAGCAATTCCATAGACCATGCCGCTTACCATGGGCATGCATGGGATTGAGGTGTCTCCTCTGTGCTGGTGCTTGGGGATCTGCCGTGGGGGAAAGGAGAGCAGCTGGTGCCAAATGAAGGGCAGGGAGGGACTGAGACATCCCAGAGTTGCTCACATCCATGTAGTTCTAAGCTTGGCTCTGGTTCTGCATCTGTTAGATCTGTAGGGCTGTGCAGCCCTTGCTGGGAAACGCCACATTGCAGAAATGTTAACTGAGCTTCCCAAGGAACAGATGCTGTTTACGGAGAAAGTCAGAGTCTTCAGTTAATCCACTTATTTCAGTCAAGGGTTTGTAGGGAATTCTCATAAGACTGGAACTGGAAACACAACATTTCAGAGCAGTAGAAGCATGAGACGTGAACCTTGCCAGCCAAGATCTGCCTGGAACTGCTTTTTGGCATTGTCCTATCACATACATCTTCAGTTTGACAAATGAATCAGATAAGCAAGAATTGCATCAAATCATATCAGAAATCACTTTTCCAGCTTATTTACAAAGAACTTGAAAGTACAGGATTTTGTTTTTGTGCCAATTCCCCCCCAAATTAACTCCTTCCCCCCCCTCCAGGTATTTAAAAAACCATCAAAGAATGACCATATTGTACATCGGAGGTGGTTTAACCAAGAGCCAGTAACTTTGCAAGGGCTGTGAAACTCCTGAAAGTGGGACACTTTTTTTAGGTGGTTAACTCCTGCTGAGGCCTCCTAGCAGTGCTGGAGGCAGCTAAAGCAGCAAACACCCTGAGTACAGAACTCTTAACCCTCTGATCTTACTATTAAATTGTTTTGGAGCATCTACAAATGGTCTCCAGCAGCAGGTACAGGTGAAAGAACAGAAGAGGGAGGCAGAGAGAGGAGCAAACTGCCCATCTGCCACAAGAACAACCACACTAGGCATGGATTAGACAGAAATATGAATTGTGTGTCTGATCTTAAGGTGGAAGGACCTTTGAATGTATGAACCCCTCAGCAATGGGGGCTATGTGCCATCACGGGGAGTGAGTCCAGCATGGATGAACAAGCATTCCTGGCGCAAGCCAAGCTGTTCTGGGCTGGGGAGCTCAACAGGGCAGCTTGGAGAATTGAAACACTGGTCATTTCTCAGGACAATTTTGATAGTCTCAGTAATTTAAAGTTGCAAATGCTTGGGTTTCTGCAACGTATGGTGAAAAGTAGTTCAGTCTTCTACAAATGGGCCTGTAAAAATGGCTTGTGATATTTTAGATACCAGAAAATTCAATTGTAGCAATAAATATGCAGGCTGGTGTGACCATTGCAAAAGCAGAAGAGCAGACCCCAGCAATTAACTTCATGGTGATTAGTCATAGAAGTCTGACAAACCCTTGGGTCAAACCTTTATGTTTTACAGGCTCCCAGATTGTCACAAAGCTCACCTCAAAAATGTATTTTACTATCTAAGCCCTTTGTTTAACAATCCATGGAAAGGTTGTTGACAGTCTAAAAGTATTTATCATTTTATATTAGTAACTTTTTTCCATACAAAAACCCCTCGCTGATTTATACTGATTATCTTATAAATGATTAGCATGAAACATTTGTTTCGAAGCAGGATTGGTATTTTATGAGGTTCAGTGGACAGCCCAATGCATAATTACTTCTGGGTAGGTGAAGAGCAAAACAGTATTTTTCAATTCTGACCATACTCCTTTCCTGTTCTTGGAGAAGCCTATACAGTAACTGGGGCAAGTGCAAAAAAGTTCATGATCCAAAAAATAATCTTACATAGTTCTATGTATGAAATACCGTACCAAAAATAAACTCCCAAAGAGGAGAAATACTATTTCATATTGGTGACAAAAACCAGACAGGTCTATTTATTCCTGAAAGGTTCTGAGTGTATCAGCATTGCTTCACGTTTCCTGCTATTCTGACAAATGTTTATCCATCCAACTGGAGTACATTCTAGCTGGAAATGCATGCATGAGTTTTTTTTTTAAATCATCTGATACATGTTGCAGCTGTTTAAGAACAAGTCTCAGGATAACACACTGTCTTCTCGAGGTTAAAATAAATAACCTGACAACCCTTTAAAGGAGCTCTCGTCCTTTACAGTTCAGACTAAAGATCTGGCAAGGATCAACTACTGCCCCAAGTGCTTGGGTTTGACTCATTGGTGAATCTAAGTATTCTAAATTTAGGATTGAATTTTAATACCTGAACAATCACTTAACATAAATTCAGTAGAGAATCAATGTATTAAAGTTTCCAGGCAGTCAATCCACAGCTTACAAAGTCAGTCTTGAAATTTCCTTTGTGTTATTTCTTGTGTTTTTTCTGAATTACCTCCTTTATAAAGAATTAAGTCTTTCGACTTAACTTTTTTTTAGACTAAACTGCAGCTTTGAGAAAGGTATGTAAATAGTTCAAGGAACTTTCTGACAGCTCCTCTTCCCTCAAATTCAACTTGGCACTGACCAAGCCAACAGCAGTTGCAGGGCATGCCGGCACAACCTCAGGTGCTACAGCCCTGAGAAGAAGAGCACCTCAGTTCAAATCAGCTAAGTCAGGTAGTTTGCTTTTACTGTGTGGCAGAGGATCTGACACACAGTAAATACTCAAAATTTTGGTCACCAATGAGAGTATCACATATTTTATTAATACCGAACTGCAATGCAGAGCAGTGCAGAATTGTCATTATCAGCGACGTGTGTCAAATCAAAACATTCAGTCCTCAAAGCATCTGTGAAATCACACACAGGACACTTAACAGGTATGTTTTCTGTATGTACTTATTTATGGAAAAGAGCAGTTTTTCCTTGGAAAGACAGTTTAAGCCTCAATAGAAGTAATTCCCAAGCCTTCCAACTCTAAAGTCATGCTGTGCAGTTTTTTACCCAGTTCTTCAACTCTTAATTAGTTAAAAGGGGAAAACTCCCAGTTTAAGGACTGATATTGTCAAACCAAAGATGCTGCTGCTTCACGTCCTCACATGGGATTAGAGCCTGACACTTGGTGTCACACCATGTAAAAGGATACTGTTATTAAAAGGAAACCCAAGAACTCAGATCTTTGCAATTGGAAATTTCTGTGGAAATGTATCTGAAGAAACAACTAGAATTTAAAAACTCTACAGTCAGCTTCTCCTAACCCTTTCAATTAAAAGGCTAGAGAGCACTTAAGATCTTTATATTGATTTAACCAGAACAAAGCAATTAATTTTTACATTTCCAAAGCAGTTACTGCAAAGTTATCAAGAAACTATGTATTCTTTTCAAGTCATGAGACAGGCTTTACAAGTAAGAAGCTCTAGTAGTAGTTGTGTCAAATTTTGGTCAACAGTCTTTGGTTCTGTATTGACACCTGCTGACCATTTCTTCTGATCAGTCAGTTTTACTGTATCACAATTTTATGCAGTAGTTGACCAAATTCATATATATATATTAGTTGGCCAAATAAATCTAGGATTTGTTAGATCTCTTCCCTTCAAGAATTTACAGAGTCGGTGTATGTATTTTAGCTATACATATGTTATATATATGTGTATGTATATATATGCCTGTATTTGTATACATACATACACATTTACAGAACTCCAGCAAGTACTAGACTGCTCGTGTCTGCTGAAAGAAGCTTTCACAAAGTTCTTCAGAGCACAAAAAGGTTTCTGCCATTTTAGACATGTGCAAAGGAATCAATGCCTAGAAAGTTGTAAACAACTGTGGAAAAAGCCTCATGTACTGGAACAATGCCCCCTGTGACTACTGTCCAAGAAAAGAGGCCATGGGGTCATCAGGTCTCTGCCGTTTCATTCTGTAGGCTTCCATCTCCTCTTCTGTTGGCTCCCTGGCTTCACGCTGGCTGTTGTATGGTCTCTTCCTCTCATCTAACTGCATGATTTCTTTGATGTGGAGAAGTCGAGCCTCCTCAGCATTTAGAGCCTGAAATGAGAGCAAAGGGAATCAAAAATTCAACAATGAAAGTTAAACAAACAAAAAAACCCATCAAAAATTCTACAATGAAAGTTAAAAACCCCAACAATGAAGATTTGTCTTAGATTCTTGTATGATGGACAAGGAGCAAGCATAAGGGTGGGATAAGCAATGCATATCTGTCTGGCCCACCCATAGCACATTTCACTTAATGCTCATTTTTCAATGTTTAACATAAAATGATGGTAAAATGTTATTTAGTAAACAAGACACTTCAATCTCTTTCCAAATGTTAAAATCAAGTAAGAAACTCACAGGATTTACCTAAAATATAATCGTGATCTATCAAGTACAAATGAACTGCTTGTTATTTTTTATTATATGTTTGGGGTTTTAATTTTTAAGAGCTTTGTGCTATCTCATCCCTCAAACTACTACTGTTGCTACTGGAAAAAAATTTTGTACCCTGCTTTAATTAACTACGGTTTTAACAGGTTTCCTCTCAGAAAAGCCTGAGGCAGGCTGCTGTGCCCATGGGACCGCATCAACTCTGAGACTGGGCCAAGCCAGGGATACAAAGTGCTAAGGTAAGATTTGATGCTGCCTTTGATCTCTCCATCTTTCTTCAACACACAAATCATTGTGTTCTGCAATGTCTTTTATAGATCCACAGGTGTAACTGGTGCCTAGACATGGAATGCTCTAAGTCAACAAAATTAACTCTTTCAAAATGAAGTATTTATTGGAGGCTTGCCTGAGGAATAAGGGATGGACTTTAGAACATCTAACAGCATTTTAAATTTAATTTAGCTAAAAATTATCATCAAACTACCCCATGGTATATAATTAAAACTACTTCATAAAACTGATGTAGTAAAATATGTCATGTTCCTTTTGCCACAAAGCCACTGAAGATTATAGTGCACCTTTTTTAGTTTTTCTTGCTTCTTTTTCTCTTCACCCTCACTGTCGGAATTTGAGCTCTTCTTGTGCTTCTTCTTTTTCTTCTCTTTCTGTTTCTCTTGGTGTATCTGTAAGGTGGTAAACAAGTTACTGTTAAGATTCAACTTGCCAACATTAATAATACCCAAAACATTAAATCCAAACTTCTATTAATGCTATCTGAGAGCTAAGTTTTCAACGGAGATGTTAATGCTCTAATAATGCAGTCTAGTAATTTTCAGGCTTATTATGACTGTACAGAATTTTGTCGTCAAAATGTTCAGAAGTATTTGTCTTCCTGAGAAAGGGAAACATCCTACCTCCATCAGTGTTTTGGGTTTTGTCATGTGTTCTTCCTCCTCAGGCTGTTCTTCCATTAAGCTTGCCTCTCCATTCTATACAACAAACAGGAATAAGAATACCCTCTTACTGACCCCATCTGAAAGGGGAAGGACAAAAAAAAAAATCCCACAAATCGCTAAAAAACCAACTTCCCCCAAAAAGCAAAACAGTCTAAATCTTAAGTAAGGAATATGAATGTGTTTTAGCTCTTTCCACATGAACAAACAAGAGAATACTTACAGCAATTTCTTTCCCAGCTTCTCCTGTACAGTAGGAGAACTTGACAAAAGAGTGACAGCACTTGTAACCCCACTTGCCTTCTTTCCAATACGAGCCCCAAATGCACTGCAAGAGAACACACCATACAGCTTCTCCTGTAAGAGGCAGGCTAAAATTTACTCCTGAGCTGATATCCTGGTAAGTACTCAAACAGTTGAAAAGGAAGCTAAGAGAAATACTTTTGCTATTTTACATGAGCCTTACAGGTACACTGCCAAAAACGAGAACCACAATAGGATACGGTCAACTTATAATCAAAGTGGAAGGCAAATAGAGTAACTCCCCCTTTAGTTTAACGTTGCCATGGAAACTCTTCAAATTCACATCACAACTATGAGAATTTGAAGTTTCTCCTTAGCATAAAAGGGAGAGTGTCCCATTGAGGCAGGAGAAATGTATTTGGTGTATTAATTATATTGTACTGCATTCTAATATACCTCCAATGGGATGGTGTTTAACTTTTAAAAATTTTAAACGCAACCTAGGACTTACTGTATGGTTGTTGATCTTCACATCCTCTTCATACTTAGAACAAGCAATAGCTTTCTCCTGTCCTTTGATGACTGTTCCATGCCTAGAATACTCCACATAATCTTCTGTTTGAGCTAACAGCAGTTCAGCTGGAGGGGCATCTAAATGTTCTTGTCCTCCATACTAAAATGCAAAAAGAAATGGCATATAATAGTTCTGAAAAAAACCCACCTTTTATATAGTTAAGCAAACATTTCCAAAACAGCACCTTTAGTATCTTGTCAAGAAGGCACAGAAGTGGACAGAGACAGTTTAGTCTTTAGTGAAGAGTTAAGTCAGAAATACATCACCTCCTATGTCCACTGTGGTGTCTTTTGGTGTTTAGTTTTGTGGGGTTTTTGGTGTGCATGTGTTTTTTTGGTGTGGTTGTTTGTTTCTGTTTTGTTTTATGCTTGGAGAATGACAACAGTGATATTCTTCACTCAAAGCAGAAAAACTTTAGAGACCAAGCCAAACAGCTTGGGTACAACCAAAGCAATACTTCCTGTCCCCCTCCAAACTTGAATATTGACATAGTTAGAATCTAAATGGGATTATTCAGTTCTTTTTCAGTTGTCCAAGAAACAAAATATAAAGTAAGTATTTAAACAGTATTTTAAAGTATTTTAAATTTATACAGTCTAAAAGACTGTACCCAAAATCTGAGTTGAAAAGAAATCCAAATTTCTTCAGTGGAGAAATTCTGACAGCTAAGGGAAGAGCTCTCAATAACATAAATACCAGCAGACCTTCAAAGCTCCCTATACTAAATATAAAATTCATCAATTGATGAGATAGTGTGTATAAATATTACAATATTTTAAGTCTAAGCTGCTGAGAACAGCTGGTGCCCTCTCACATAGTATTAGTAATCTTACTTGTTCCCCAAGACCCAGACTTCAAACTCAACAGAATTCCTATTAAATAAACCCAAACGCCTATTACCTTCTCTAGGATACTTTCTTTCTGCTGTGCCTTGAAATCTTCTTTTTTCACTTTGAAAGATTTATAAAGGAGCTCTAATTTTGTAGGGTCCGCTTGAAGATGAACTTCAGAGCCTTTGTCATAAGCCTCCCAGGCAAACACTGTGTACACAAGAGGTTCCACTCAATACTTACTCTAAAACTGACATACACATTCAAATTACATTCTTTAATTCCGAAGCAATTTGAAAGAAGGCCTCAAACGATAAAGATTTTTCTCTTTTGCAAGAAAGCAGTGTTGTTAAGTATTTTAAGTCAATTTCCTTCAAAAAACCCCAAACCCAAACCCCACTTACGCTGAGTCTGTGCCATTGAAATGGTATCGCCTGTGTAGCGAACGAAGTTGTCACCTGCATAACCAACTCTGCAGAAAAGAAAACAATTCTTAGCATTTGTAATGTGATTTCCTCTTAAATACAAATATAGAAGTGCAACAGGCAAATAAAAATTCTCTTGTGCACTAAGAGTTAAGAACAGAGAAGAAGGTATATTCAGCTTGATATATGGAACTACAACCTACGCTCCCTATAAAGCCATGAAAGCACCAGGCATTAGCCACTCAAAAACTGCGCTGTCTGTGTTCACAGGGACACATGACACAGATCTGAAGTTCTGTCTGAGATGCCAAGCACTAGAAGTTAAACTTGGACCTAGTTACACAATAAATATGCATAAACAGTCTGTGATATTCCCGCACAGTGATTCTCACTTCTGGGTTTCTGACTCTTCAATCCAGACCCAGCAGATTTGGCTGAATTAAAGAAAGCCTGGGACAGCTTTACCGCTCTCAGTGAAGCCGAGACACTTGTGCACAGCCCTTGAAGAGATGCACAGTCAATACACGAAACACACACTGAGGATCAAATAATGCTAGCAATCCAATTCCCCACTCTTTCATCTTCCCAAAGCCACTCTGAAAAATATACAGTCTGCAAAGCTGTGGCAGAAACTTAGATTCAACAAAGGTCAAATTATGACTTCAGAGAAGCAAAAGCATCTCCATCTAAAAAAAAATTGACTGGTATTACTCTAGCTGAAGGCAGGGAGAGGTAGAAAGAGCATTATTTGCTATCATTTAGGTACTGCCATTCTATTTTAGGCAGCAAGCTAATCCAATTACTGTTCTCTGAATACATGTTTTACTCACAGCCTGTCTGCACCCAGCACAACACAGGTCAAATGGCTGACTCGGGGCTTAAGGGAGACAGTAGGTGTGCAGCCAAAAGCCAGCCTATGGCAGCTTTAATTAAGCTATTTACAGAATGCCAAAGTTTTCACACCTTTTCTATGCAGAATCCATTAATATAGGAGGAGATCTTACTCCTAATTCAAATATTTTGTTAGGTACCACAAACACTCCACGCTAGTCTCCCGAACAAAGAAACAAGGGACAGAGTTCAAGATTTGGTTACTGAAATACATTACATAAATATAATTACTGTTTAGAGCCATCAACTCTAGATGAAACAGTGTCCTAGCCCTTGTACAGATAATTACACTAAACCATGGTCCACATATCCCTGAAAACTAAGGATCAAAACCACCACTTTTATATACTAAACCAAAAATTGTTCCTAAATGAAACTGAGGTTTTTTCCAGGCTTACCAATATGCGTATACTAACTGAATAGAGATTCATTAGCTAAAGAGCGTGCGGGTAAAAGAAAATATAAAACTATTAATCTCATTTTAAAGAGTTTTTCTGGATATACAAGCAGGACCTCGTTTTAACTTACTCATCTGGATTCTTGCCTGTGTTGGCATAAGGGTTCTCCCTCATTGCTCTTGTTTTGGGATCATAATAAGCAGAGTTTGGATCTAGATTCCTCAAGTACTAGGGAAAAAAACCAACATAAAAGATACTTATTATTTATGATTTTAAAAGAAATGAAGTTACTTTTGCATGCTCCAGTTTAGATGTTTTAAAAAGCTCTATCTATGCAAAAGGTGATGGTGATGAAGTCATAACATGGACAGGAACAGAACTGAGAATAGACCTTAACTGCCAAACTCCTAGATCCATAAAGTCATTAATAACTGAATATAAAATTTGTTGAAATTAACTCTCAAGAATACAGAAGAACATTTGTACAGAATTCTTTACTCACTTTAGCAATATCTTCCCGAATACGTAAATTTCGGACTGTGATGCGTCTTTTAGAGTCAAAGTTCTGCCCAGGCATATCAATGTCATCTGCGTATTTGTCTTCATCTTCATCTTCACTGTTATGATCTCTTTCCTGAGAAGAAATGGAAAATTTCTATCTACAACTGGAGACATGTACAGGAATCTGATTTTAGTGGTTTCCTTAAAATTCTGCAATCCCTGTAGTTACAAGGTGGCACAGTTTACCTGGTTTTAAGTGTGCTCTCAGACTAATCTAACATTCAACACTTCAGAAGCACTCTTGAAAATTCTTGTCAAAGAATTTTCACTTCCTTCTATGGAAATAGTTATCAAAACTAACTATGACAATATTAAGAAAACAGTTAATTTGGTCAAAATATACCACATGTTAAAATCTACTTATGTGCTTGCATCTCTAAGGTTTGACAACACATAGGAGTTGAAACAAAAAGCCTCTTTATGAAATCCAGCAACCTCTGCCCAAAAGAAGAGGTAGGCAGTGGCATGGACACAACATTCAAACCCTTGTGCCACCCTTGTTTTACTGTTCCACTAACGATAAAGTCTTTCTTTGCCCATGGTGCGATGCAGTTGGTAATCATCTTACTGTCTGTGAATTTGATTCCTCTTCTCCCCACTGGTGTCTTGGGGAGTTCTGCAGCAAACAAAGAGCACATCAGCAGAGAAGACAAGATAGTGGAAAAAGGCAAGCTGACAGGGATACAAAGGGCAATCAAAGCAGAGCTTCTACATGTTGGATACAAAACACAATTTAGCAGTGGCCCCAAATGCAGAAACATTGCTACATAAAATTCTAGGAAAATGCTCTTAGCTGGTCTGTGACAGACACATGCTGGAGAACTTTTCACTGTATCCCCAACAGAATTTCCAATTCTTTGCAAGAACAGCAAATTCTAAAACTGTTGCTGTTATTTAGAGCTTGTTACACCTTTGAACACTGAGGATTTAGACTTTAACATTTCATATTGTGTAAATATAACCAAGTTTCAACCCTGAAAGCTTAAAAAAAGAATTAAGGAGATATCTATTCAAGAATTTAGTCAGGATTTGCAGGAATACTAAGCACGAAACAGAAGACAGAATTTAAATTTGACAAACACAGCCAGATTTTATTTTTTTAACCTGCTTAGTCTTTAACTGAAAAATACTTGCAGCCGTAAAGACAGGAACAGCTGTGAGCCCTGGAACACAGACCAACACCTGGCCAGCACTGACGATGCAAATCAGTCTCAGTCCCCTCCCCCTGAGATAGTTCTTAAGTTTCCAACACACTTTCCTTCTTACAATTCCATTTTATAGGCAGTATATATATATCTATATATATATAGATATATATATGGAAGCTAAGAGCGTTTGCTTTGTGAAATGGGCATGAAAAGATGAAGAACCTCTTCTAAGGTGGAAGTCAAAGCATTGTAGTTTGGGCTGGGCAGCAGATCGAGCTCACTGTGCCATCTAGTGATGACCCACGAGGGGACAGCACAGCCCCTGCAAGGAGGCTTTAAAAAACATACTTCTGACCAGTAGCAGTCTCATTTTTTTCCCCCAATTTGTAAGTCACTGTGCAGTGACTTTATCTTAAACCAATTTAAGAGTTTCCTTCTTCTTAAGGAAACACCTTCCTATTCCAATTTATATTAAACACAACTAAATCAATGCACAGTCATCACCTCAGCAGTAGTCAGACTGTACTGATTTTTAAATACGAGAAAAGCATTTCAGTATGTGAAAGAAGATTACTACATGGAAAACAAGTTCTTCTGACCCAAAATTCCATGTCATTAATTTCAGCAACAATAATAATCACAAAGAATTTCTGCCCATAAGGGGAACACAAAGCAATTCTCATTTCAAAGGCCATACTTCAAGTTCTTGAGTATGACACAGAACATGCTGGTGCTAGGAAAACCTTTAAATTACTGAAGGGTATAAAAACCCTGTATAGAAAGTAAAAGAGTCAGAAAGCAGAAATAATCTGTTTTACATTTATTCAGTCTAACCAAAAAAAGACTAGGTAAATTTACTTACCACTTGCTCCAGCTTCCCTGATGCCAGCTCCTCCTGAAGCTTCTGGGCTTTCAGGGTACGTTTGGCCTGTGCAGCATGAAAATGCATTTGTTTATATATTTCCTTCTAGCACCAGCTATAATATCAACAGAGCACATTACAAGTGTCCCTCCTCCCAGCCCAGCCACACCAAACACTAACTCTCTCCCCAGCGAATCATAGCACCTACGTACCAAATCAACCTTGGAATATTCCTCAACAGTTTTCATGTGCTCCTCTGGGTTATAGCCATTCCACCGGTCTCGCTTCCCACTGTAATCAAACGTCAGCTGAGGCTGCACGTGTTCATCTGGGGCAATATTCATGCCTGTGTATTTCGCTCCAACTTTCCTGGGTCTCTGAAAGAAAAAAAGATGGTTAGATCAGTCCATTAGGTTACTCACTCACATATCTGTTTAAAACCACTATCAATCAAGCTCCTCGAATGTTACAGCACTGTAACCCTACGGATTGTAAATAAATGCAAGTAGTTCTGCACTTTTATGTACTACAACTGACTTCAAACTCCATAAATTCTTGTTTATATTTTTTACAATTAAGAAAGCAATTAAAACAGTTTCCAGGGGCAGCTTCTACCTCAGATGAAGCAGAAAGACAGACACAACAGCACTTGAGTTAATGCAGTTAACAAGAAAGTAACATTTTCACCTCTTATTTCAAATCTTATTACTAACAGAATTGATGGATGACACACTAAATTGTGTCACTTTCCCCCTTCATCTTTCCTAGTAATAATTTCTTCAGAAGTTTCTAGACCATCTCTCACTACTTGTAACATTTTTCAAAATAGCTTTTCCAAAGCTAGTATTTCATTGATAGCCACCTATTTTTCACAAAGATTAAAATTCCCATGGCATTCAAAGCCATTAAGACAGGACAAAAATGAAGTTTACCTCCATGCAGTCTTTCTTTTTGTGTGTCAGTGCCCCACAGTTCTCACAGGCTCCTTTGCGGTACCTTGTGGCCACAGTGTGCTGAGAGGAAACACAATGGACAGCATTGGGGACACTCTGGCAGATTCAAAGAAGTGTTCCCAATAATGAGTTCATATTTTCAACACTACTCAAGTGTGCATACCTTTCCCAAAGCCCAAACACATGTTTTGATTATCACCAGACATTGCTGAATAAAAATTCCTGGCCTCTTCAAAAGCACATAACCAGAAATCTCCTCATGTAATCAACCCAAATCCTTATTTCATGAGAAAAACATACCTCCTGAACTCCTCGTTTGTACCAGTCTCCAGAGGAGTTATACTGTTTCTGCTTCTCTGGCTGAGGTCTCTGATGCTTTAGCGTGGGTCTTTTAGAAGGATCTATGTACCATGGTACTGAGGAGATGTACTGAGGAATATGAGGGTTGATATCTCTGTAAAACATGTTGTGCAATGAACACATGGCACAGCAAAAAAACCCAAAACAAATTAGTCTAACAACCTTCACATTGAAGTTCAAGTGCTTTAGGAGTGATAATAAATAATTAAGTTGGTACAATGCACTACACAATAAATTCTGTTTGATAAACACAGATTTTGAGATTTTGTTGCCACCTAATTCACCTAAACTCCTGACTCCAAATCAAATGGCTTATTCTGTGTCAGTGAGCAAAAAAAATAGCAACATTTCTCTTCTCAGAAGCAACAAGCCCTGTAAAAGCAAGAGAGAGGCTACAGATGAGGTACACAGTAAAAGACCCCTGTACTATGTTTTGCTCACTTTTAAAATACCATGTGTTATTAGCTTCATGGATTGGACTTTTCAGCAGAACTGTCAGTAGCTGACAGAAGATAAACATTGAATCTACATTTTTCTAGAAAACATCTGATGACTGGAACATTAAAAGACAAAGTTCAACTATTTACTTCTACCATAACTCACACTGAAATCATATGTTACTCTCAGAATTGTTCTGTAACCGCAACAGGAAAAGACCTTTTTCCTCAGCAGCTTTAGAATAACCACAGCTTTCGTACAACATACTTTCCTTCTTCATCCACTTCAGCAGGTGCATTTCCTAGTTTTCTCTGTTCTTCTAATTCTTTCTTTTTCCTCCAATCTTCCCTTGTCATCTTCTTTGGTTCCTCCATGCTCACATCATTTGCCCCTCCTGCAGGAGGGGCGTTCGCTACCGCACCTGAGTCCATTTTGGGTTTTTTTCCTTGGGGGGGGGGAGAAAAAAAAAAAAGCGCCTTACAGATCAATACCCTCTGGCATCACAGCACTTCAACGAGATTTTTTGTCAGTCAATGAAATGAGCTAACTTCGTATTATACATTCCTGACACACCTCTGTCCTGAAAAATAAGCCCCACTGCCGAAAAAACAAAATTACCTTTCTCTTAACGTAAGAGCCGGGCCTGCGCATATCCCGGAAGAGACACGAGAGAGCGACCGCGGGGAAGCGGGGACAGGCCCGGGGACAGGCCCGGGCGGGGGACGCCAGCACTTGCTCGGAGCCTACAGTAGCCGCCCTCCCGGATCCGGATCCCGATCCCGATCCCGATCCCTCAGCCCTGTTTACCTGCCAGGCCGCACGGCCGCCCCACAATGCCCCGCGGCCCAGCTCACTTCCGGGGCACAGCCACCTCCCCGATGGCGGGCCCGGCCCGGCCCGCTCCGCCCCTGAGCTCGCGAGTGGCGGCGCGCGAGCGGCGAGGTCAACCAATCGGCTGCCGCTCATGGGTCGAAGGGGCCAATGGGCGGCTCGGGACCCGTTTAAAGTGTGGCGCCGCTGGGCCTGCGCGTGTTCTATCGCTTTTGGGAGTGTTTCGGGTTCAGTGGCTCCGGTCTTTCCTGTGCTGTTACTTACTGAGGTGAGCTGATGGTTCGGGGGTAGGGCTGGTCTGGGACTGCGAATCTTGCTTTGTGCTTCAAGCATAGAAAAGGTGTTTCGCCCAGAGAAAGGCAGTAAAGCTGGGGAGGGGTTTGGAGCGCAAGTCTGATGAGAAGTTGCTGGGGGAGGAGGGTGCGTGCTCAGCCTGGAGAAGATGCTTAGGAGACGCCTTATCGCTCGCTATAGTCGTCTGAAAGGAGGTTGCAGCCAGGTGGAGGTCGGTGTTTTATCTCGGGCAACCAGCAAAAGGACAAAAAGAAATAGTATCAAGCTGTGCTGAGGCGGATTTAAGTTGGCCATTAAGAAGAATTTCTGACAGAAAGGGTGGTTAGACTTTAGAACGGGCTGCCCGGGGATGTTGTGGAGTCACTCTTCCTGGAGGTGTTTAAGGAAAGGGTGGGTATGGCACTCAGTGCCGTGGTGTGGTTGGCATGGTGATGCTTAGGTGGGACTCTCTTATTTAGAGACTTTTTTCTAGCCTCACTAACTGTGATTCTGAGTTTTCTTGCAGATTTCTTTAATGAGGAATTGCTTGCTCAACTCTGTGATGGCAGTGGTGAGCACAATGCAGGAGCACTAATAATGCCTTCAGATCTGAGGGTCTTTAGCTGAACTACTGTGTAATGCTGGAAGGAAGGGGTTGTTCCACTTGTCTAGAGACCAGTGTGTGATAACTCTATTTTTTTAATAGGGCTTGCTTAAAAAGTGTGTTGTGATGAGACAAATAACAAAAAGTGTTTTCCCTTTTTCCTCTATGGACTCTACAGGGTAGTCTTATCAATCTGAAGATGGCAACTCTGATCTTTGTTGATCAGGAGAATGGTGAACTTCGTGCTCCCAAGAGTCAGCTGAAGCTCCCTTCAGGATCTTGTGCGTATTTGCTGCCTTGAGCCAGTAAGGGATCAAGTGAAGGGCATAAATCACCTTTTGTTATTCACTGCTTTTAATGGTAATAGTTTGCTATTCATAAATCCACTTTCCCAACCAATTCTTCCAAGTTTATCAGTTAGTTAAAAATTGAAGGTAATTCTTGCTTTTGTCATGTGTGGCTTATGCTTGTGAGTTAGAGATGGTGAACAGTCATTTCCATGACAACTAGTTTTCCAGCATATGCACCTAGGCAAGCTTTAGGGTTGCTGAAGTTTGCTTTTTTTTCTTCCTCCCCATTCCAGCAAAAGTCTTAGCTGAAAGAACACAAATTAACACTCTACTTACTAAAAAAGGGATTAGTACTTCTCCAGTCACATCTCGCTCTGTCAGAAAGGCTCTTGGTAATGTGAATAAAACTGAAGGAGTCACAAACAAGATGGATAAGATAAAACAGAAAAATCAGCCTTGCACTGTGAACAAAGTGAGTATAACACACTTTTTCTGGGGAGGAGGGGAAATCCTTTATTTACCTGTTGTTGTGGCTTAACTCTGACATAATTAAGAACCACACAAGTGCTCCCTCACTCTTTGATGGGACTAGAGGTGAGAATTGGGAGAATGCGAGAAAACTAATAGGCTGAGATTAAGGCAATTTAATAATTAAAAATATCAAAGGAAAACAAAACTAATTCTTTGCCACCAGGTGACTAATGCCTTGCCAGTCGTGGAGCAGTGGTAGCCCTGCTTTCCCACCAATTTTCCTTGCTGAGATGTCATGCAGTATGTGATGTCCCTCTGGGCAGCTGGGGTGAGCTGTCCTGGTTGTGCACCACCAGCCTCCTCACTGGTGGGATTGTGAGAAGCAGAGAAGGCCTGGACTGTGTAAACACTGCTTAGTAATGGCTGAAAGGGCTGCGTCTATCAGTGCTGTTTTCATAATGAATCCAAAACGTGGGTTCATAAGAATTGCTAGGAAGAAAAAGAACTCTTATCGTACCTAAAAGCAGGGCACGTATGTAGATGGTTCTAGAGAAAATAGTCTGAGTTAGTGTCTTATCCAGATCTTAAGAGTTACCTGTTCTAGAGCGATCATCTCTTGCCACCACGTGTAGTACTGCACTACATAAACTCAGCTGAAACATTTGCCCATCTTCATGTTATTTGTGTTGAAGGCATTAGAATTTAGGCCTGACTGAGGAAAGTATGACAGGTATGCTTGTCTGTAGACCTGAACAGCTGAAGAAAGCTACTACAAATACTCTACAGTAGCTCAAATAATGTTACTTTCTCTTTTTATGACTAACAAAAAGACTGGATTAGAAAGCTGCCATACAGTGGCTGAAGAAGATTGGCCAGAAATAGAAAATATGTTTCCTTTGGTGGATCCTCAAGGTAAGAACTGTTGATATAATTATTAAAATTAACAATAAGACTTTCATGAGTGGTGGCATTGTTCTAAGAGTTTGTCCAAGCTACTATGGCACACAAGCCAACATTGCATTTCTCCTGAATCCTTTCTGAAACATAAGGGTGCTTGATGCTTCCAAAATATTTAAACAGGAATGAAAGGGTATTTCTAACAGTAATGGCTGTGCATCAGATGTGTTATTCTGAGTCTCTTATTGTGGACAGGAAACAAGTTCCAAATAACCATGTATTAGCGTCTTAGTTCATTAGTGACTAGTAGACAAGTATTCAAAGGAATACAGAAGAGTGTGTGCTAAGATGATTTGTAACTGAAGAGACTCCTACTGCTATAGGATATAATAGTTGATTATGAAATGTCTAAAGCTGTTCTTAGGCCAGCTAATTTTAGGTGTTCTATCTCAGTCCTTAAATTGTGTCCTTAAAGCTTTCCTCTTCATGTGGATATAAGTGTGTGAAAACTACTGTGCCAAAGACTGCAGGGTTGGTGAAACATACATGCTTTGCTTACTGAAGTTACTAACTGCTTTACATTATCAGTTCTATTAGGCAGTCTAGTATTTTCATTAGGGAGTGTGGGGTATGTGTATGGTATTTCATGGACAACTAAAAGGTGTTAGTGCAAGTAAATACCCCCTAAGGGGAGACTGTTGTGTTGTTTTAATTGCCTCCCTTTTCATTTAGTCTAGAAGAGTTGGCAGCTTCCCAGGCTACTGTACACTTACAGTTTTTCTTAAACAGACTTTGAGAGTTTTGATCTTCCTGAAGAACACAAACTAAGCAATATCAATCTGTGTGGTGTTCCCCTCATGGTATTTGAAAGGACATATGACAGATGTGTGAGAATGGTTCCTTCACCTGTGAATATTAAGGAGATTTCATGGGAATCCAGTAAGTGGAAACTTTGCATGATTTTCAGTACACACAGTACTCATCAGTGGTTAGGGCAAAACCTAGTTGGCTACTGCAGTGAATTGCTGTTGCTGTCTAACCTAACAGAGGAGTGCGCCAGTATCAAACAGCTTCTACTGTGTAGTCAAGCTTTATGTACCTGGCCAACACTGCCAGTTCAGGCAGTTTTCTCAGAGTGTTGTTGCTGACTTATGGCTTAACCTGACTGCAACCAAGTGCCACGCAACTGCTTACTTGTTCCCCTGCTGTGGGATGGGGAAGAAATCAGAAGAGAAAATGTTGAAAAAACTCATGCTTTGAGATAAAAGCAGTTTTGATAACTTAAGCAAAAGCTATGCATTTAAGAAAAGCAAGACAAGGAATTCATTCACTTCCCATCAGCAGGCAGGTGTTCAGCATCCTCACAACAGTAGGGCTCCATCACATGCAATCGTGTCTTGGGAAGACAAGTGTCATAACTCCAAACACCTCTCCTTTCTTCTTCCCCCAGCTTTATCTACTGAGCATAACACCATGTGGTCTGGGATATCCCCTGGGCCCCTTGGGGTCAGCTGTTCTGGCTGTGCTCCCTTCCAGATGCTTGAGTGCTCCCAGCCCCACACTGGTGGGGTGAGGAGTGGAAAAGGCCTTGACTATATTGCTGAGCAGTGCTCACACAACTAAACCATCCCTGAATTATCAACACTGCTTCCAGCACAAATCCAAAACACAGCCTGTACCAGTGACTGTGAAGAAGATTAACTCAGTGAAAAGCAGTACATTGAACAGTTTTTTGTGATGCATTGCAAACTGATCAGTTAGGTGGCATTAGCTTATACAATGAAGCAATATTTCCCTTGCTTATTCAAGAGTTTTATGCTGAGCTGCTGGGAGCTAGCTTGTTAGTGTACATTCTGAGTTTGAGAAACTGATTTATTTCTAACTTCCAGACTTGCTACAATCAACTGTTGACTTCCTTGCTACTCTGGATGATATCATTGACATGCCGCCTCCAAATTATGATGTTTAATGTATGTTCTGAAGTTTCTTTTGAGGTAAAATTTCATATAATTCTGTATTTCAATAAAGGCTAGTTTAACCTATATACTATTGTACTTGTCCTTTTTCAGTGAGCTCAAGATGTAGGTAGTAAAATAGAGCTTTGAGGAGAAGGTTATCTGACAAGCAGCTAAAGCAGAGCCTGGATATGCTTCTAAGTAAGGCTATAATGCACTATTGTCACCCATATCTAGGAGTTGGTACTGCTGGTTGGACTGTGTGTGATGTATTGAAATCCTGCCGTCACTGCCTAACTTGATCCATTAAACATGCAAGTGTTTAAACCAATTTTTATATCTAGTGTTAAGTAAGCACTAGAGGTGGTACTCTTCTGGTATTATCCCTTTGAACTTGTTTGCTCTTCACAGTGGCTAAGGTGGTGTATGTTGGGTTCTTCTGCAGCTGTAGACTACGTTTTACAGAAAAATACCTATAACTAATGTGGAGGGAGCAGAGACCATCTCTGAAGAAAAGACAAACTCCCAAGATAGGCCCCCATGGAAAATGATACCTTAGATAAGAAATTGTTTACTTAAAGTGACTAATACCAAGAAGCATCTCACCCCTCTGTAGACCCCTGTGTTATCTTTCTGTAATTCTAGTGGTCCATTTTTCTCTTAGATAATTGGTTCCTTTTCCCTAAAGTCTTTTGTAGATTGGTTAGTTATAGAATTCCTTAGTTTATTGGTTCAAATACAAAACCTTTAAAACCTATAAAAGTCCCCTTAGAACCCTACCCATTGGATTTGCTGGACAGGACCCCCTTTGTAGAAGAAATAAAGATTCTATGGTATCTCCTTGACAGTGTCTCTCAGTCTCTTTCTCTGCTGGCTCAGAGGTATATGCAAGCCTGATTTCACAAATGAGCTGAAAGCCTAACTCTGGGCACTGCTTGCATGTGTACCTTGTAGCTGAGAACTGCCTGGAACTCCAAGGGAATCTGTCCCATGCGGGATAACTGACTCTGGCTCAAGCAGGCAGTTTTGGTGTCTAACAAAGGACCCCAACAACAACAAATTAAGGCACCGAAACTGCTTACACAGTGCCATCACATGGCCTCTTGGTAGGCAGCCACATAAAAACACATGGGTATGTGAGGCCCCAGAGAACAGTGGTATGAGACACAGTATGGATATGACATTAACATAAATTTAGGTAGTAACTTTTTGTATGTGCAGACACCTCACTGGGAGAGAGACACTAGTATTTCATATGTGTTATGGAAATTTATCAGGGCAAAATGGTATTTTATTTTTATTACTTTGAAATATTCAGTATGATCAAGAACTTTGATCTCTTTGCACAATCAAATAAGCTTTTTGTGCCATGTCTGTGTGTGTATACATGCACTTTAAAACATGCTTGTAGAATTTCATAGCAAACTGAACAAGTATTTGCATTTTTATGAAGGTGATAATTAAATAATTTCAGATTCACAGAACTCTTGGTATTGATGGACTTTATTCTTGGAGCTTAAATGCTTATTTGTGGTTGTGGTGGGATTGGTGTGCAGAAAGACAGGGTGAGTCAGGCTTGGGAATAGTAGTGGCCTGTCTGCATAGGGATGAGTGCTGCTGTGGTCAAGAAAATAAGATGGCTGCGGTAGGATTAACTAAATTATTTTTGTTTGCTACAGTGAACCTCATCTCAGCTGTTTTGCTCTCATTAGGATTTCTGGCTAATGCTGGTTGAAGCTATTGCTTTTACAAAGCTTTATTTTATCCATCCTGTGTTCAGTGTTCTGGCAGTGGGTGGCACCATGGCAACAGCCTTGTTAGAACTTCTCCTGCTGCCTAAAATTGTGGTGGTGCATGCCTTTGGTACCTCACACACAATGTAGGTGTCTTCAACAGCTTCATTGCCTCATTACAGGGAAATGGAGGATAAGAGTGGGCACTAAGGAACTCAGAGTGCCTTTACCCTGTGACTACAGGGAACAGTCCATCAGCCAAGCACTTTATCTTCTGCTGTTTAAAAAGAATAGAAATGAGGAGCCTGGAGGCAATTGGTCTCTCTAGGGTTAGCAAGGCCATGAATCTTGTGACTTAGAGTTTCACTGCAGTTCTACTGGTGCTAGCAAAATACTGCAGTAGAAATGCAACAATGCCCTCCTAAGTATCCTTAGAATGATACTTTGCTCTGAGAGACTCAGGCACTGACCCCCTCAACATGTCTGTAATGAGGTTTATATACATGTTAAATACAGAGTATATATTTAGTAACTAGTTGGGATCTAAATGTGTGTCAGATCCCAGTTATTTTTGCATATAACTTTGCAAAGCATGTGAGAAAAGCGTTTTTTATAAATTTACTTCTAACTGCAGTCTGGGAAAAGACTTACTTAGCTGTAGTCTGGGAAAAGACAACAGGCCCATGAAGAACGATGGGCCTGTTGTGCTCAAATGATCTACAAAGTTAGAGGAGAAGAAGTTATAAAATGGCCTTAATGTGTCCTTGCTGTCAGATTATGAAGAATGCCAGGATGACAAAGAAATGTGCACACAACTTATTGGGGCGGGTGTTTTGTTACCTTTAAGAGGGGAGATAATCTCTCCCAGTTAATGAATTTAGAGGGAGGTTCCTGGAGCTCTTGGTAATTGGCTTTGGTTTATTGTACTAGCCGGATTATTTCCATTAACCATATGGAAGGTGGAGCCTTTGAAGGACTTCAGATGTTCTTCAGTGACTTAGACTGGGCTCTCTTTCAGCATTTCAGCCCAAAATACGTAACCAATGGATAAAAGCATCTTGTAAGACCCTCTATCACAAAGGCACTTCAAGTGCAGTTCTATAGGCTCCAGTACGAGTGGTTCCCCTTCCTATTAGTCCAGGGACAAAACTGAGATTATGATGTATAGGGGAGATGTGCAAATAGTGGGAGAGGCGAAGAGCTTGGAGTGTACACACACACTGAATACTGTTCTGGGTCAGTACTTTTCCTATAGATCCGAATTGTTTGTTTAAGAGCATATATCAGGTATGTCCTTGATCTGTTTCATCATTGTCTGAAGTGTCCTGAACCCATCTCAAATTTTGGAAAATCTAAGACAGGAACAAGATCAGACTTTGTTAGATCTCATTTTGAATAATAATGATAATTTACACAGCACTGATAGATATCTAAGATTCAATCTGCATGTCTATCTTTAACTGAGATACTAAACTTTTCTCACGCCTTGCTAAGGATCTTTGAGATCCAGTGTGATGGAAATACTCTTTTGGTGATGGAGATTATTTTTCTGGTATAATTTCTGAGTTACTTAGAGAAGTTAGATTTACAATGTTTGGTGTAGCTACACACAAATGGATTTGAAGGAGGGCAAGGAAAGCTTTGTTTGCATGGGACACTGAAGAGTAAAAGAACAGCCAGAATTATGCAGAGTGGTAAGACAAGACGTGTATAAAGACATCCTTCTTGGTGATGTTTTCTTCATTGTATCTCAAGTTCAGTTTGGCTCTAGCGCTGTGTTACCCACAGCCAACAGTCACTTCAGAAGTAAATCTCTTCCAGCATGGCGTTCCCCTTTGCTGCAGCCCCTCCAGGGTGTGTGTCGTGGTTTAGGGCAAATTTGGGAGGAAACCTCTGAATGGGGTTCCTCTAGAAAAAAATCCAAGCAGTCTCTCCCCCAATTGGCTTGGGAAAAAACTTCCACAGAGAGAAGTGGAAAAAAACAACTGTTTATTCAACAGGCAACACACCTCCCAGCACAAAAATGAGCAATACCAAACAGCAAAACCTCTCGCCGTTTTGAAGAGATGACAGATTTAGAAGAGTTCTTTCCGTGGGCTGCCTGGTTCACTCAGGCTGGTATCAGTCCCTCTGGTGCTGGGGAATGCCGCGGCCCAGGCATCGACCATGTGGCATTGGTGGCATGGTGGGTAGAAGGAACCCTTGTTTTGAACATCTACCCCAGCACTGGTAG
>VWZS01009400.1:2324120-2361625 GCA_013397075.1 Rhabdornis inornatus | reverse complement strand
TGGCAGGTAGATTATATCGGTCCTTTCAAAAAGTCAGGTGGTAAACATTTTGTGCTGGTGGGAGTGGAGATAATATATTTGGGTTAGTTCAAGCTGAAGCTTTTAATAGAGCTACCGGAGATAATACTGTTAAGGCATTGCAAGGATGGTTTGGAACTCTCCCAAAACCACAGGAAATTAATTCTGATAATGGGTCTCACTTTACTGCTGAAGTAGTACAGTATTGGGCAAAGGAGGAAGGAATAAAATGGACTTTTCACACCCCCTATTACCCCCAAGCTAACGGAATTATAGAAAGAGCTAATGGTCTCCTAAAGTGACTCCTTAAACCACATGAGGGAAGTTGGGATCTCTGATTATGGCAAGCTGTAAAACGTATAAATGATAGATGGGGGGTAAACAGGTGTCCCAAAATAACTGCTTTTCGTCCAAAAGCCCCAAGCATCATTCCTGCACTATGGAGATCAGATGATCCTAAAAATCCAGCCTATTACACTGGGCAACCTGTTTCAGTAAACCTCCCTTCTGTAGGGGAAGTACCACTAGTGCTAAAAACCCCTCTGAATAAATATGCATGGGACAGCCACCAATGCTTTGGGGAAGGAGCACCGGATAAGTACCCGCTGGATAGTTCCATCATTTTGATCTCCTGCCTCTTGGTGGCAGACTCTGTTGTGTTTACTTTTCACAGAAGAACACCGAGGGACATGAAGACTGGATAAACCATGATAACCTTTTTGATACTTCTCTGTATCCTACCACAACTCCATGGCCAAAACTTGGCTGAGTGGTAAAAACAATACAAAATATAGGAGAGAACTTGATGTTCATGTTGTAACACCTACCACCCAACCACCAGTTGTGTTAAGTCATAGGATTTTTCTAATTGGACCACATGTAATTAGAAAAACTGGCCAAAACCAAATATTGTTTAACCCAGCATGGTCTCTTAAATCAAATTGTTGATGCAAAATAATGTCTCAGAAGTTCAGCCAGCTTGTTCACCTTTTTTGCAGACTTCTTTTGAGGGATGGACAACCTGGTTGCGAAAATGGAATCCTTCTAAAAAACGAAAAAAACGAATGACAAGAGACATAACCGGTGTTGTGGGGACAGGATTGGGAATTTTGAATAGCATCGATTCAGAAGTACTAATGAATAAATTGGCTACCACAGCTGGAGATATAACCAAATTACAACAGCCCCTGCAATCATCCTTAACAGCTTTGGGAACCCAACAGTGGTTGTTATCAAACATATTGCCAAATTGGGAAAAGGTAAATGTAAATGACCACAAATTGATAATCGATGCACTTGGTGCTACATAAAATAACATCTCTCTGGCTCTCAGCTGTATCCAGGCTTAGTTGTGGATACAGTCAGTTGCTGCTTCAATTATAAGAAAAAGTGAGGAAGGCACTTTTCCCACTGAGATTCGAAAAATAGTCTGGGACAGTGCTACTGATTTTGAAAGAGAATTCCAGTCCTGGTGGAACTTAGTAAATTTTACCTATGACCCCAGCACAAGCACAGCCACAGCCTTTGTACTGACAATTGGTAATGCTTCAGTGCATTCAATATTCCCTATCACTGCATTAGGGTTGAATCATGATGGAGCTATTCTCTATCCTTTAGAGCATAGGGAATGGGCCCATCAAATCGGTGAAAAATGGCAAACTGTTAATTTGGAAACTTGCATTGTCCGGGAACAACAAGGGTTTATCTGTGAAAGTAATGCAGTGAGAGCTCAAGATATTTGTTTGGACTCAGAACAGAATGTTTGTAGTTTTGAAATACATCCAAACGAGATTCCTGAAACTGTACGGGTATACATAGGCAATGGATGTGCATGCTTTAGAACTGCTTGTGATAGTGTTTTCATAGAAAATTTGGCAGTGGATACTAAAAATTATTCATATCTTTGTGTTTGTAACTTTACCAGAATTCCAGGATGTGATTTTTCTTATATAGCTCCATTTACTTCTTACCAGCTTTAGCAGTCAAATCACACATTGATCCACCACCTATTGCCCACTCCAACTGGGATGAACCTCTCTTTGGTGAAGCAATTGTTGCTCCACCAAGATCTGATTGAAATTTTGGAGATCAAGAAAAACGGACAAAGAACCTCAATAACTGTTCACCACAATGTGGAAGAAATATATCGTGTTTTGGAAAGAGGAAAGAGAGATGCCGAACACAGGTGGTGGGATAGTCTTTTTGGGTGGTCACCTACTGCTACAGGTATCCTGAACAAATTGTGACATCCCATCATTGTTCTCTTGATTTTGGTTTTAATTGGTTTTGTTCTGTCATCAATCCTATATATTATGAGTTGGAGAATGATGAAATGGCTAACAAAATTGGCATCTGTAATAGTTGCACCCAAATCAGTCACTGTTGACATCCCTAAGGTTATTGACACAAGATGAACTACCCAGGTATTCAAAAACAGGATAAACTGCGGTATTGACTGAAATTACTTTTGTTTTGTTTTGTTTCTTGATTGTGTGGTNTGTGGCACCAACCGGAGATTGTGTTGTCCCAACCAGAGACTGCGTGTACTGCACCATCGCACCTGTCTCCTGGAGCACCACACAATGGTCCATAAATCTTCCCACTTTTTGGCCAGAAGCCACTTGCCTTGGAAAAGGACTATAAAAGAGCAACCCTCTGGAGAAGACCTTTAAGTACTCCCCACAGATGAAGACTCGTCTATTGGCTGGACCACGAGGACGTCCGTCTCATCTCGTTGGTAGCTATTATCCCATCCCCCTCTTTTTCTCTCTATACTTTGTTTCCTATATCTCTTCCCTCTATCGCAACTGAGTTGTTGGCATTTAGTAAAAATGCATTGCTGTTGTTGAATAAACTGATTTTGTCCCCTGCTATTTGCCTGTTTGCACCTCTGAGATCAAATGAACTATCACGACCCCTGCTCTGCATTAACAGCGGATCGTGACACCAACACAGATATCTTTAGGACACTGTCAGCTTCCATTGCCAGAGAATCTTAGTGAAATTTAGTTTTAGGGGTCGTCTTAAGAAAAGCTGATCTAGTGAACTGAGGACTGTGAACTGCAACCACTAAATCTAAGAACTGCCATGCTGAGGCCAAAACATCAGCAAGCCTAACAGCCTTCCTCTGGCTGGAACAAGCCCCTGGAATGCAGCCAGCAGTTCAGACTACAGCTCAGATTGTCATAAAATGGGCCAACTTTGGGAGGAGAGAAAAAGAAGAAAAAAAAAAGGAAAGAAAAAAATAAAGGAGCAGCATTTATCCATGTGCTAACAATGCTGAAATAGATGAAAATGACAGTGTTTCAGAACTGTGTGTGTTTCAGAAAGAGCTTTTCATGATGAAATTAAAAACAGGCTTGATTTTAATGTACCTTTCTAAAATTGCATAAATGGTTTAGTCACTTCTGCTGTAGTGATTTTGTCTTACTGCCCAGAATTGAAGTCAGATTAGCCATGGAAACCACAGGTGCACCCAGCAGGTACTCCAGGGAGACCACAGCTTCTGTGCTTGCAGTCTCATGGAGAGTGTAACGTGAGGCAGTGAAGAATGGAGCTGCATTCTTACCCATCCTTTTTCAACTTACTTTAGATAGAAGAACAGCTTTACATTCACCCTCACCTTACAGAATATTCTGGTATTTATTGCAGTTTAAAAATAAAGTCAGTCTCAACATGTTTTGGGTCTTTCTCTTACCAGTCAGTACAGCACCAGAAGGAGTCATGGCTTGACAGCAGAGAGTACAGTGTAACCGAAAAGGAAGGAATTCCAAGGCATTGTAAAGCTGCTCAGAATTCTGAAAGTAAATGTATATACTGATGGTGTGTTACAACCTAGTGAATAGCTCTGTAATACTCAGGATTGCTTAATCTTTGTATATTCTATATATGCAGTTTAATTCCTAACAAGATGCATCTCATCACTATTAAAAAACATCTATGACATTTATTACCTAAGCAACCTGAAAGCATACAGGGGTGGAAGTATGATAGGCTGGGTCACTGCAAAAATGGGAAAATCTGGGAAACTAGGTCCTACAAACAGATTCCAGAACCACTATTTAGATAGAAAATAATCCAAACCAACAGTAATTTTAACTTAACACCTCTGAATCATTGATTATAAACAGAATATATATTTTGTAGAGAGAGACAGACACATAAAACACATATGCACCTCTTTATAGACATATATCAATACAAATTCTATTATAGATAATAGAATGTTCTCTGTTTCACAGCTAGTAACCACAGTCTCAGTTTTGCACAAAGGCATAAAAGAGTACAAAGATACCAACATGGACTTTTTGCTGCCAGGAAGCTACATTCCCCCTTAAGCTAAGAAACCACAAAGCCTGGTTGCTTGAATGGCTAAACTTGGATACTTCAACACCAGGTCATTTCCTGACTAGCCTAAAACAAAGCAGTCTGATAAATGCTCAAACTCAGAATCATTATAAATTAAATATGTAAATATGTAATTTTTTTCAGGTGCTAAATGATCTGTTTTTGGACAAGTGCTCTGTAGGGTATTTCTACTACCTTTGGAATTTAACTAAAAAAAATATCAAGATTTTTGTATCAGTACATGCTAAATTATTACAAAGTAATCTGCATTCAAAGATTTCTACTAATAATATTGTATAAAACAGTAGAGGGCTCCAAAATACATAATCATGATCTGTAAAAATTCAAGGCAGATAATACATTAGTAGATTAGAAAAAAAATTAAATCAGTAAGCCTTTGATATTGCATAGCACTTTATTTCCAGGTGACATGCTTGCTGTAGGAAGATCTTTAGGGAGAAAGTCACAGAGTTCAATAATTCCATATGAAGCAGCTCACATTTTGCTGCTCATCCTCACACAAGTATGTCTCAACAGGCAGTCACAGTCAGCACAACATATGGATCCAGTCTGAGCAGGCTGCTTGTCCTCAACAGTTGCAGGACTGTTTATGCTGCCCGTCAAGACAGACATTTGAACTATGTTGCACAATCTTCCCTTGACTTCTCAAAGGATAAAATGGTTTGTGTCCCAAATAATCTATACTTTCTGAACTTGGCTTTTATTAATTTTTTTTTCCACAGAAAAAAAATTAATTACAAGAGAAAAATATTTATTATGTATACATTACTTTGATAAAAAACTGTCCAAGACAACAAACAGGATAAATTTAATTGTATTCCTTAGACTTATTATTAAATAGCTGCACATACATGCTACTGCTAAATGTCACTGTTAACATGTAAAGCACCACCAATAATTCTTCTGCATTATTGAAGTAAACAAGTTTGAAATTTTGAAAGGCATTAAACCTTCTGTCCCATCAAATAAATAGGTAACCTCAAACATCACTTGAAAGGCAGCAATACATATATTTAACTGTGCTGAAACCAAAACCATTGCCAGATTAATCACATTTAAACACATTGTTGAGGTACAAAACAATTCAGAAGACCTTTAGGCATCACTAGCTCTGCATTTGGCATAGTTAGAGTGCAGCAACATAATGGTGTTTGTTTTTTTAGCTGTACTGATGAAGTAGAAAAGATAACACACAATGTATGTCTTAGAATTCCCATTTTTCCCCCCTCTAAAGTTAAGTTTTAAAAAGAGTATTTAAAACATGATTATGCAGATTTATGTTGAGGTATTATTTCACATAAAATATTGCTTGTGTTGCAATAAAGTTCTGCTTCTCTTTCATCTCCAATACCACAGTACTTCAAAGCCCACCTGCCCACCTGCCCATCAATATTTACCAGACTTAAGATTCAGACTTAAGATTCAATCACCATTAGTGATAAGAGAAGTTCCTCATTCCATCTCCAAAACACAATAGTAAAACAGACACTTGTAAATGCAAACACATCATATGTGCACACACCCACGCATTCACAAGCACAGCCTATGCTTTCTCCTGCTGGAGTTTAGATTGAAGGACAGGTTATATGACATTTTTACAAGTATTTCAGGGATACGTACAATCCGTACAACTTGATCTTGCAGCTCCTTTTCATGTGAATTGCATGGAAAAGCTGATGGAATGTCACAAGGTCTGGACACGTGAAGATGACTTAGTGAAAATAAGGTGGTAAGAACAAGAGTTGGTCCCTAGCCTCTACCTTTTAGCAAACAGTAATGCCACCAGAGCAAACAGCTGGAAGAATTTTCAATGCCTGTGAAACCCTTTGGCCCTCTTTCTTCCACACCTGTGTATCTTCTCCTTATTCCCCACCTCCATGGAAAATGTATTTAAGATTGTTTTGTATGAAATTATATTTCCATTTACTTTGGAAGAAATGAAATCAGTGTTTTTTTAAATAATATGAATAGAAGTTTATGCTCAGAAATACATTTCCTTAGTCTCAAGCATCTCCTGTCAAATCTGAATTCAAGTATGTGGTAATTCAGGAAGTGAAAGAGCATTTCTTTGAAGATTAAGACAAAACTGCGCATGCTAAGTTTAGCTGTGGGTTGGTCAAACTTCAATTCACAAGTCTAAGGATAACAGGTGGGTGCCTAAAAATACTATACTAATTTATTCTTTCAAGGTAGTTTTTTTCATTTACTAAGGTCAAGATCAAGTATATCAGAAAGTGGAAATGTGAAGGAGGAAATAAGCCAGCAGAATAGTCACAGAAATTGCTATGCAAATTCTCATTCTTCCCAGTGAACAGCTGTTAGATGGCTGGCACACATCCCAGCTGCACCACTTGGGCATCCTTGGAGGCTGGCATATTAAGACACAACAGAAACTCTAGAAATCAGAGGGACAGGAATTTAAAAAAAAAATCTTCACAAAAAGAAACATGAATTGAGGTTTTTGTTTGTTTAATAAAAGCTTGCAAGGCACATGTTTCAACTGAATTGCAACATCTACAGCAAAGCAGATCAAAATTTGTAAAACTTTCCCACAACCCTTTCAGAGAGTTAAACCTGTGATCTGGCTGAAAACCAAGCCAGGGTTGTCTGCACAAGTCTGCTGTAATTATATCCTATTGTTGTCCCACTGAGGGGCATCACTGGAATTTATTATTTTTCACAGAAACTGGAGATTAGACAGTATTTTGCTAGTCCATAGCTAGATAAGAAATTAATTCTCTTTCTTTGTAAGATATGATTCTTTCAGTCACTTGTTTTAATTATGCCTTTTTACAGGAACAACCATAATGTTCTCCCAAATAAAAGGCTACTTCTGTTACTTAAGGCTGCTGTGCCAATGGTGCTGCAATATAATCTTCTCTAATATAAAAAGCAAGGTAAAAATCTTGACTGATTCTCCTAAAGCAGAATCAATTGAAGTATCAAGAATACATCTTAAAAACTATGACAAAACTAATAACAATAACTATGTCACAGTTCAAATAAAGTTCAACTCGTTCATTTAAACATGTATAAAGGCCAACGTGCTACAAGACAGTTTTTCTAGATGTGTGGGTGGCCTCATTTGTGGTTTTCTTAATATGTGTGCTCTACACGTAGGTGCTCAAACTACGTTCTACATAGTAGCACACACAACACTGCCGTAAAACACAACAGGCAGCCAAGGACAGCTGAATGCTTCATCTCAGCATGGCAGCCTAAGGCATGAAACCGTAAGCTCTGCAACGTCACCTACCCAAGTACAGTTGTAACCCTGAAGTTTGCACCTGGGATGCCTTATTGCTGATATGAAGTGACATTCATGAATTACTAACTTCAAGAGATTAAATGACCAACACACTGACATGTAATTCCTTGACAGCAATTCCAACAAACTTAAATTGAAAAAGGACTCTAAACTTCCAGGTACTACAGCTATATCCACACATACAGAGGGGGCTCCTGTAGGCCTGCCATAGCTCAAGTTAATACACAAGCTTCTGTTGGTATACAGTAATTGAGTAGTCATAAACAGCCCAGTGCAGTAAAACATGCACTTGTGCACAAGCAAATGAATGCAGCCTGGACTCCATCAGACACACAGGTACATATTACCCCCAACACAATGCCTGTATGCCCAGAAACGATATTTACTTATAACTTGTAACTCAGTTATATGGATAAATGTTTCTCTCAGTGACAGCATCCCATATATTTGATGGATTTATCTGAATATTGGTTTCAAATAAAATGCATAATTAAACATTTTGTCAAGACTCATAGGCCTAAAAATTTAACTGAAAGTAAAAAACAGATTACTGACATGTTGGCTTTTAAAACAATAAAGCTTTTTTCTTTTAAATCACTCCAAAAGTGATAACAAGTTTTAAAAAATCTCAGCACTATGTGTCAGTGTAAAGTAAGCAACTGTATCTGCAAAGAGCAGAGAAGAATCATGCACATACAACAACATGCTGCAGTTCCTAATAATTTCAGAGTTAAAATCTCCGATTTGCAGTAAGGATTGTTTTGTAGCTTCCACTTGCAAAATGGTTTGCAGATTTTTCAGCTGAGGGTTCATCCTATTTTGCCAGATCCTACATTAAAGGCATCTGGGCTCCAAAGAATCATTCCCACATGCCTGATAGACTGGTCTCTGGGCTGGGTGTTACATCAATTTATAACTGCAGGTAACTCCTAAGGGGTGAGAAACTTCTTCCAAAACTTAGTCCTGGTTTTCTGTCCAGTTACTCCTACATTAAGCAAAGCTACTGTTACCTTTCATTGGAGTTTCCATTCCCAACACTAGGTTTAAACCCAGAACTGGAATTAAAACATCATTCACTTTTTTGAAAGTCTATCAGCCAGCAACAAACAGGATGAACAGATAATTTTTTTAAGAAAAGGAGTTGTAGAGGCAAAGAGGGTCATATAAGAAAGAAAAATTTTAGAGGGAAGCAAAACCGCAGAGTACTTTCTCAAATTTTCAAAGATCTGTGTATTTGCATAATTAATATAAAAATAGCTATGAACATCTGTACTATTATTTATTAATGGTGGTGATCATAGTGTTTTAAATGACAGTTATGGCACTATCTTAATATAGCTATTGCATAATAAGTTGAATGAAATGAGTATCACCCATCCCTCCACACACACACACACACACATACCAGCACACGCAGGAGGTGAAACCGAAGTGCAGAAGTCTCAGTAGCAAACCTGGCTGTCCTGCTACACTTGCCTGAAAACAAGTATGGCATACTGTGGTACACTGGCCCATTCTGGTGGCTGCTAAGAAAGACACACTTAAGCACATACACATACACACTTAAGTGTGGAGAAATGCTGAAGACAAGTTCTTTCCAAACTGAAGACCTGAGCTAGGTCTAATTCCTAGCATTTCCACCAACATGTCTCTGTAGACAACAGAGACAACAATGTAGAGATCAGTGCCTTAATCTATGGAAGTGCTGTCTAAGTAAAATCTTCCTTATTTGATTTATACAAACTATATAGCTACACATAAGATGTATAAATGTGTGTTTGATAAACACAGAAATGTTTATCATAGAAGACAGAAGAATTAAAACAAAACAAAAAGAAACCCCAAACTAAAAATCCAAACATTTACTTGAAAAGACTTGGGATAGTGATTGCTTTCTTGCTAAAAATTAAAAGCTACATGACTTAAATGAGCTCTTAAATAATTTTTCTGTATTTACTGAAGTCTACGCATATTTCTATATTTACTGAAGTCTCTAACACTGAAGTTAGAAATCTCATTTACATGAAGATTAAGATGATTTATAATGGGAAGAAAAATGTAAAAACATGGAAGACTGTAACACATTGTAGAGACTCTAAAACTGATAAATGTTCCCGTTTCCTTCAAGGATCATCCCGCTGATCTGTAGATCAAAGAATTTCAGTTTGGTAAAATAAAGTTGTCAGTACACTGCATGTGTGCACATGTCTCTGCAAAAATATACTTCCTTGCTCAAAAGGAACTTTTCCAACTGAAATTCATTCACAATCAATCCTCAGAAAGAAGCTTGCATGCTTTTTCATGACTGGAAGGATATCACAGTGTTGATTCTATATACAAAGTAGGACCTATTCCAGTAAACTCGAGTGAAGTAATTCACATATGGAGAATAGTTCATTTTGATTTCATGACAAAACCGTCCATATTTTGAGTAGGAATAGTTGTCACCTTCCTCACAAACCACCTGTCAGAAAGAAAAAAACTAATTACAGTACTGAAGATAAGTGGTTACAGAATGTAATTCTTACATTTAATCAACTTTTGTATTCTGTAAATTTCATTTATGACAGACGTTTAATTTCCACATTGTACAGTTCCAATAAACTGAAAATATTCCCCTGTAATTTGTTTAACCACCTGAAATAGCCTTTGTGAATTAATCCCTTTTTCAAGGTAGTAGACATTAAAACCAGTGTACTTCATTCCTATTATAAAGAACAACAGCACTGGAAATTATGCACATGCCCCATTTACCCAGCAGCTCAAACCTGACCTGCACAGGGCATACCAGTATGAAGGGAAGGAAAATCTTAATTACCTCTTCCAGGCCAAGTAAGTTTGACATACCTAATGAAGACCAAAGACACACAAACACAGTCCTACAAATTCTAACCAACTGACTTGGAAGCAAACTTGCATCCAAATTTGTTTATGTTTTAAGCCATGTTTTAGCATCTACTGTCTGATATTCCTGAAGAAATCCCTTCATTATTCCTTCTGATGGCACAAATTTACATGGTTTTAAAAAAAGGTGGTAGGACAAACTCATGAAGAAAAATCCACCAGTGGCTGCCAAAAATGAAGATAACTGCCCTGAGCTACAGCGCTTCAGCAACAGACTGCTGGAAAACATTTGTCTTTCCCTATCAGTAAACCTGTGCTCTCAGCCAGTGTCAGAAACAAGATATTGGACTAGGACTACAGGATGTAGCATAAGCTAGAAAGTAGTACTTATCTTCTTAAACACAGCAATTCAAAACACATCCACAGACCTGTCAACACACTGTCCACTGTCTCACTTATGCTGGGAATAAGCAAATGCTGCAGTTGCAGTCTCCAAATACGTATGCACTACCTTCCAGTACTTTGGAATGTCTTGATAATCTTCCAGTATGACTTAATTTTTGTTAGCAAACAAACTAAGAGATTTGTTTAAAGCTTCCTGAGACAATATACTTTATTAACTTTCCAGAACAAACTATGTCAGTTTTCTGAAAAAATCCCCAATATACCCAAACCAACCACTCCCCCCAAAATAACAACAACAACAACAACAACAACAAAAACCACAACAAAAGAAACCACAAGAAGGATTATCAAGCATGCAGGAAGCATGGAGATGAGAGATGCAGGGGTATGAGGGCATGGAATCCTGAAATAGTGGTTAATTGTTCCCGTGGAGATCCTAAGTGTGAAGAGGAAACAGGAACTTAGTCATGCAAACACAGATCTGAGAAGGAACTGAGAGGTAACGTGCAGATTTACAATGATGGAGGTTATTCTCACACACACACATTCTAGGTATGGTACAGTATATTGGATATATCCTGGAATAATCACAGCATACATGATTTTAGCAGCAAGACAAGAAAAGAAATAATAGATTTCAGCAATGGTAAGGAAGTTAATAGAAAAATGTAGACAATATCCTTCATGGATAAAGTAGTTAGGAAACCTAGAAGTGAAACTGACACCAGCTGTAGATTCCTGGAGCAATATAGAGTAATCCTCTAACAACATACAACTCCCATATTGCTTAGAGGTAACTGGTGACTCCCTCTTGCCTGTTGACCTGAGAATAAGCAATGAAACTCTAAGCAAGTTTAAGGCAACCCCCTGCCTTTCTAAAATCAAAGTTTTTGCTGGATTTCCAGGAAGCCAATAAACAAGTGGCAGTGAGATCACCTTATAAACCACATCTTATTCCCTACTTTAGCAGCAAGAGCAGCACTACCAACATCCAAAGAGACAGAACATGTCAATGACTGAAGCAGCATTAATGTGCAGTTTATTCAACCAATCTTTCTAGCAGATGTGGTTTAAACTATTTCTTGGTGCACTAACCTATCTGCAAGGCTGAACTAAATACACTTGCACCCTCATCAGAACCAAAGTCTGTACAGAACTAAATGGCAGGCTGGTCCTCATCCCAGCCAGAGTTTTAGAAGAACTGAGTTTATCCATTTTAGAATTTCATCTTCAAAGCTAGTAAAGAATGCCTTCTGAAGCAGGACTTCATTACTTTTGTAATAATCTCTTCAAGTGTCAGTCTTAAACATTTATACATAGTTAAATGGTATTTAACGATCGGCAGAAAAGCAGCACAGCTGGATGTGTTAGGAGGGATTAGGACAGTCAATAGTATTAGGTAAGATTTTAAGTTTAAGAAAGACAATCCAAAACTTAACCAATCACTTTTAAAACTTGAGTCTGCCTACATGTCAATTACAATAAGAAAAATAAGACCAGCATTATAATATTTATTTTTAATTTGTCATGCATTCAAACATTCATTTTTTCTCACAGATACTTACATGCCCATTAGCAACATCCAACAGATCTTTAACTCTGCATCCTCTTACAGGTCCCACTTCATTACAAATTGAATCTTCAATAACCAGAAAGTTTGCCTTGTAAGATGTGAGTATCTTATAAATATCCTCTGCTGACCTCTTCGAATAGATTTGATAAATCTATAAATTAAGAAAACAGGTTCATGCAATGCAAGAATCAGTGATACCCTCAATACTGGAACACACACACTCCCCAACGATGACCTATCTGCAATGACAAACTATATGTACACATCAAGATATAAAATGTTTTGTTTTGAAATCTCCAAAATAGTGAGGCAAGGGCCTGCTGAATGGGAAGTAATTGTATCTGATGATAGCAAGTTCTCATCTTACGCACTTCAAGTGGCCTGAAAAGTCATCAGAAATAATATTTTGATATTTGTTTTTGTGCAGAGAGTAAAAGCACTGATAATCTACTTGATAATCTCTACCACGTCTGCTGGACTCCTATGTCCTCCTCCCTTCTAACACATTTCATTTTTTTGCATTACATTTGGGTGAAGAGGAAGACAGTTCCTGTGAGATGCCACATTTATGGAATTGGATACTCACATTCTCATTTCTTTTCAGAAGATCATCATCGTTATACAAAGGCAAGCTCGACACCGTCCATCCTGTACAGAGCTTAATCACACCCATGAGCTGTGGGCTGCCTGCAAACACGGCAGCCACAGGAGCCTGTCGTCTGCAAAAGCAACGCCAACACACACACCTGAGCACTGCATGCACTCATCAAAACAAATTTATATACTGTGGAATCTGTTAGGGAGCTACAGAATGAACTGGTGTATGTGACGGTGTCATTGGGGGTCTCATGACAATTGGTGATGGTGTTGCTGTGGCAGTACTTTCCTTGCCAGGGAAAGCACAGACCTGCAGCAATATGGAGTTTGAAAGGAAGGGTTCCTGCTGGGGCAAGGGCTGATGGTTGTTCTTCTCTCCTTGCAATCCACCAAGCACCATTCAGAGTGGTCCTGGAATGGATCCAATATTGCTTTTCTGAATGGTTGCCAACTCGTGACAAAACAAGCTCAGGAGAGACCGTAGGTAGAAGTAGAAACATGATGGTGTCTTGTAAGATTTGTGATTGTTGTAACTTGATCTCTATTATGTATTTAATACGTAATCTATGATTATGTATTTCATAATCTATGAGAAAATAATGTCAGCATACAGAATAATGTCTACAGTAATTATGTTTCTGGATTTGGTATAATTTTTTGACTATTTGTACTTCTAGTATTAGTGAAAGAAAACAGTCATTGTCACACTTTATTACTTTGGCAACTTCCGTAGAGAAAATTTAAATTAAATTAGTACTATCAGAGAGAAGACTTTGAGAAAATACACTGTAATAATGACATTGAGCTAAAATTTCAATGTAGATTGCTAAGTATATCCGTAAGAATTATTCTTTAAAAATAGGAACAGCTGCTACAAATAAGGGTAGTCAAATTGCTTTGTAGATGAGTGAATCTCAATGGAATTCACCAGGATTAATTACGTACTTGAAGTATATGCAGACTAACATAAAAGCCATTAGGTACTTGGCATTATTCCACTTGCTGCCTTGAAGAGCTACAGCAGTGACAAACAACATACACTACTACAACAACAAGAACAAATTGGCTGGAACACTAATTACCACTCTTGCCTTTTGTGAAGATGAACAGGTTGACATTGAAGACTACATAAATACAGAAAGTAATATTCTAAAAAATACAGTTAAAGCTAAGTTATCTGAACACAAGGGATCTAATTTTCAGAAAAGTGCAGTTCCTAATGATAGTCTGAAGTTAAATTGAATGAGGCAGAATGCAATTCTGAAACTTTTGGTGGTAAGAAAAATATAGCTGTGAAAATAACTTGACTTGGTATTAGCTGTGTATATGCTCAGTAAGAACTGTAAAATATAGCTCCATACTTGCTGTGGTCAAAGGGGAAGTCTGAATTACATATGCTCCTCTCCAAGTATCCTGACAAAAGTCTCTAAATCCTCACATTCAGGCATTTCATTTTATTGGCTCAGGCACATAACATTTCAGTGGTTTTGTCCACCTCTGGCATTACAATCAACATGAATCCTGTAATCTGATGAAAAACTAGCATGCAAAGAAGCAGGATCTCAGATCTTGCTAAGATCTCCACCTCTAGCTGGAAACTAGGTCTGCAATGACATTAAATATGACTTGCTAATGTGTTTCAGGATCTTCTCTTGTAATCCATTATAAACTCCTGCTTCTTTTCATGGGAACAATACCAAACTTAAAATATAAAACTTCTTCCCCCATGCATCACTGAATGACTTAGCAAGGGAAAACTCAGCTTGATAGAGGTAGCTCCCCAAACTGCGGAGATAAAAATACTCTTATACAAAAAGCAGTAAAATAGAAATGTTTGACTTCATGCTTACTTTATCCATGTCATAAGTTCTACTGTATCAGGATCATAGAATTCTTGCAGTTCTGTAAGCTCTGTCATTATTCTAGGGAAAAACTGATGGAAACGTTTCTGGTTACTCACAGTTTAAAAAAGTATCTATAGAGCATCTCATTATATTAAGGCCTTAAGTGACACAACAGAAATAGGTTTCAACAGTTTTCCCCCCGACTGATAATTTTGCTTGAACATTTTGCAAAACTCAGCTTACATTTACTTACCTGACAGCAGGAGACCCTCTCCAAAATAAGTATGTTAAACAGAAGTTCTCATCTCTGTTTTATTGGAATACTTAAAAATAAATAAACAAATAGCAGCAACAACATTCATCAACATCAAGTGGCCTTAAATGCATCAAAACCATAGTTCAGATGGTCATATGCAAATGTCTACAAATATGGGCACTGAACCAAGAAGATGATAAATCCCTCATCATAAACCTACTTGAACAGGAGGGATTGGACTGTTGCGACTTGATGGAAAAGTGTTATGGAAGCAAGACAGGAGAGAAGAAATTTCCTAGCAGAGCCCTGGTAAAGTGCCCTGGACTTGTTTCTGACTTCAATCATCGCAATGAAGGAAAGGACATTACATTGTGTGAAGTGGGATATCTCAGTTTATGCTCTTGAAAAACATTTTGGGAAAAGGAGGAATTCTGTAAAGTGAGACAGAGTGCCACCTCTTTCAAACCAGGCCAGACTGCAACCCTGCATCATGGCTTCCCCACCCTGTCAGGTTTGAGGCCCTTCTTTATTAAGATGGGAGATTTTGTCAGTCCTTGAGCCATTTGGAGCACTTATCTGAAAAAGGCATGGCTGGAAACTGGCCAGCCTTGTGGGGCTATGGCAGGTACATGTACATGCTGCTGTAAATGCTAAGTGAAAGTTCAGTTCCTGGATGTCAGCTCTTTTGGAAAAGAATAAAGTTTACAGGTTATGCCAGATTAAAGAGACAGCTTATTTGGGACAGCCACAGTGGACAGACAATTAGAAGTGGAAGCCTGCTTTTAACTGAGGAGTTTCCACCCCCATTACTGGGACAACTCAGCTGTCAAGTGACAGCAGTCTACAACCAGCACAAGACCAGCTGCCATATGTTTGTGTCAGTGTGCACTGCTGTTACACATACATTGGAACTACTCCCAGAACAGAGGGATGGAAAGAGGAACTGCTACTGCCACCCCAAGGAGAACCTGCTTCACTCATCGATTACAGCACCTGGAAAAAACCTAGTAAAAGAGGAGGGACTATGCCAGACACAATCAGAAGGCAGCCAAGCAAAAAGATGCTGAGTTATACAACTCAGCCTTTTATAGCCACGCTAACAGATTAAGAGTCTCAAGGCATTTTTGCTACTCTGTTACTTCTAATCAACATTCCCACCCTCAGGGATGAATTATGAACCTGGAAAGCAAACTGTTCACCACTGCTTGAAAGTAGAAGCTGGATCTGCAATGGATGAAGCCCTCTAGAGTCCAAACCCCCACACTGCTTTCATTAAAACAATCTGAAAAATAATTACTTGGTTAATTAAATCAGTTTCCTCTATTGTAATAGATGTCATAACTCTTTTGAGCAGCTCCAGCTTGTTTTACAGACAGTATCTATTGCTCCATCAAAAACATGTAAAAAGTCAGGCTACAATAGAAAATTTGGTTGCAATGTAAGACAAATGTTACAAAATCTGTTAAAATACTGTTGGGCAAGACCAGCTTCTATATATGAATTGTTAGACTACCCAAACTATTTTAAAGCTGTGCCAGTACAGCAGATTACACTTTATGAGACATTTCACAAATTTTTTGCACTCACAGGAGCTTAAAAAACAATTTCCAAATACTCTACCCCCAATCTGCCTGTAACTTGAAATAAAGAACTAAGTATTCATTTTAAACATGGAACATCTGTGTCTTTTCTTCCCTGTATTGTAGTAGGTACACACCTCAACACAATGGTCTGCACAAAGAATTTCACTCCATTATAATTTGATGGGAGCTTTTCAAACACCTTATTTGCATATGGCCTCCTGTAATTTTACTTCATCTAGCTTTATTCCTTTTCACTAAAACTAAGGTTGAGGCAACAATAGTTTTCAACATCCTGAGTTTTCATTTGGCAGTATTTTCTTTGTTGAATCAGTTTATACATCCAAAGCTTAACAGTGGAATACAATAAAGTCTTCATTTAAATTTAATTACAGTAAGTGATCTTTAAAAAATTAAATTGTCAAATACCTTACATTGAAAAAAGTGAAATTTCTTTTAAAAACTAAACATATTTTCAATGGATGACAGCTTCAATTTTGTCACATGTATTAATTTCACTGAGTACATTTCATAATATTTGCTCATCATTTTGACTCATATTGTGCCTACATACAAAGAAAACTCCACAAAGGTACTTTTCTTACCTCTTTCCATAGGCTGAATCCAATTATAGTGGGAACTGCCATACTCAGAATAAGAGCCTAGAAAAGTACATGTTAGAGAAAATGGATTATGCAACATTCTCCAACACTGACGTGTCTGCTGATTCTGCTCATATCATGAGCAGTATTTATGCCTGAAACCTTAAGAGTGACAGCAGGTGAAACTTGGTGGCTTTCTACCAGGCAAAAAACTTTTGTCAAACAAGAATTTGCCTAATTTAGCATGGAAGGCTTCATTTGACTTACAAAAACTTTACCATCAATTTTAGGGACATTTAATTACCACTCAAGTAACAATGATTCCACTTGCACATGACATAGGGAACAGAAGAAGGTAAACAACTCACATTCAAATGCTATGAGAAAGGAAAAACAAGCATTTCAAATCTCTGATCTTGTTGATGCTTTTGTTCAGATTAGCATTATTGATGTGCAAAACCCAGAAACCCATCTCTCAGCATACCATCACTCTAGATGATACAATTTTTGCTTTGCAAGTAGGAGAAAATAGTTGTATGGTGCAGAAAAAGTTTGGTAAGGCATACACACAAGGCATTCCTTTGATAATAAGCTACTAACACATCTACCATGTTAATAGTAAAAAAGCAGCTCTACATCACAGAAAACATGAAGTATATAAAAGAATGTGCTTACCATGTACCTGAACATATTGTTACTCCCTGACTGAAAGAACACAGTCAATGTTTCTGATATAGCAGTGTATGATATTTTCACAGGAGACGTAATGAACCTCTAAGTAAAATATATTTATTCCTATGAACCTCTTGAATTTAGGGTAAGCAATATCTTATCCCTACTTTATTAATAAAACCAATGCCCAAAGCTGCTAAAAATCACACAAAGTAACTCTTGTCATGTGGAGAATAAAGCCAGGGTTGGAAGCAGGGGAGTTGTTTGCTCTGTAACACAAGTTTATCTTGAGTCACACCACTTCTCTATAATGGCCATACATGAACAAATCTTATACAGAGTAATTCAGCTTGCCATTTCTTATGAAACAGTTCTACTCTCAGCAGTTAAATACACCTTGCTACACCATTTTAAGACCCATTTCCCAGTGAAACAAAGCTTATGTCTTTCCTGTGCACCAGTACTTTTTCTCCTGCATTCCTCCTAAAAAGTGCATGACCTTGACCAAACCCAACTACATATAACAGAGAGATCAAGGCCTCAAAGATCTGTTAAAAGAAGTTGAGAAGAGTAAAAGAGAGATGAAGAGAGCTCTGCTCTTTATGAGGAAAGGTTGTAGTGTGAATGCAAGAATGCAACTCCATCACCACGTACCAGAGAACATGTGATACCAAGAATGAAAGACACAGAAAAAGCAGACCATATGTGATCCACTGCCCATAGAACCTGTTGTTTTCATGAGTTCTTTCATGGGTCTTAGGTAATTGTTGTTTGCAAAGCTATATGCTTGCTAGCTGTATTTTCCAAGACTTTGGCAATAGCAACTCACCAGCAGTATTGGGTGCACAGCTTTCAGTCGAAGCCACTTGAAAAGCGTCATCCAAAGTTCAGGAGAGCACACACCAAATGCAGCAAGCATGCAAACATAAGGTGTCCATAGATATTTCATTCTGAAAAACACTGCAATAACTTAGTTGGGACCCTGTGTATGCCTCTGTACTCAAACCATTATAAAAGCATTCAGATTTTTTTCTTGTGTCAACACAGTCTGGATGTTCAAACAATCTGAGGTCAACTCGGATGTACTGGAGGGTAAACCAAGGAAATGTCTAGCAGAACAGCTGGCACCTGAGAGTGCTTGAGAAGGAGGAGCAAGATCCAAGGTAAAAGACGACAAAATCCTTCAGAAAGTTCAGGGGAGGATGAAAGAAAAACAAAGAGAATAGTAAAGTCACTTGGCTGTTATGGTTTTCCAGCCAAGAAGGGATAAAAAGCAGCTACTCAGCAAAGCTGTAGAGACAATGTACTATAAGGGAGTTCTTGAAAGGAAAGGAAAATATTTCATTAACAAGTTATGATTTGCTGGTGTTGTCCACCTCTTAAGGGTAGACTAGTCAACTTAGAACAACTACAGGATAACACAACTGTCTGCTCACTTTAAGAAATATTTGTGAATATTTAGATTTTAGGATGAGGAGCCTAATAAAAACACAAGCCTGACATCTTCAAGCTGATTAAGCTGAGAAACAAGATTAGAACAATAATGTCTTCCAAACATCAGCTTCTCTAGCTTTAAAGACTAACACAATACTTCTGAAAATAATTCTGCTACTGCTTTAACATGTCAAGCAAAGGTACACTTCATGGTAGCCTACACACAAGAAGACAGATAAGAAATCTTCCATGTCCCAATATTCCAATAGCAGTATTCTGTTCATCAAAACACTACATAAGCTCTTGCTAAAAATAATTACAGCACAGTTCTACACTTAAATACCATAAAGAATGTGATTAAAATGTGATTCAATTAATGTCTTGGATCTTGCTGCATTAAAGCTTGGAAAACGTGTTAAAGAGACCAAGCACAAGTGTTCATACAATCATATCCAATTTATAATCAAAATTACCTTTGACTACTCCTAAGTAGTATCATTATATGCCAAAATTATTTCCAAAAAAGGGTGAATTTCAAAGGGGTAAACAGCATATCATGTCCAGTACAGAACTCTGTTGCTTTCAAAAGAGATACATCAAAATCAGACTTACCCTTCCAAACACATCGCTAGACAACCAAGCAAAATTGTGTGAATTACATGATAAACTATTTCTGGCCTCTCTCCAATTCGACCATCCTCAAGTTTAACTGTCTCTTTCAGTGGTTCACCACTGCAGTTGGAGAAAATGAGACATCACTTAATTCAGATATTATCCCACGAAAAGGTGCCAACAAAAATACTTTTAAGTCAGCAGTGCACAGAGATCATTCCATATCATAGCACATAATATTGCTGCACTGTTTACTTGCTTTTGTACTTGATTAATGACCTATCAGTATCCACTGTCCCTTGTTTTAGATTGCAGCCTCTCTGGAGCAAATTAATACAATGGGATCACACTGCCTATGACCATAAATCTTACTTTAAGGTAATTCAGCACCAAGACACAGCCTAATTTAAGAGCATATGCACTCTACAAACATTTAGACGAATCATGCTGAACATGCATTTTAAGTTCCTTTACAGCATTATCTTGGTAAAGAATTATGGAATCTGTAGGATAATAATTGTGTATGGAATGTGTGTACAACAAAGATAACAAAAGTAGCTTTTAGTCACATTATTATAAATTCTAGTAATATATTATAAATAAAAATCATAGTCAAAATCTCGCAATGAAAGGTTTTCTACTAAGATAGCAAGGCACAGAATAGATAACAATTCTTCCTACCATTATGTGATTTCAGGTTATATGTCTATAATAAGCTTCTTTATGAAAATTCGAAAAAATTTGAGATTATTAACTGATTAAAAAAATTTTAAAAAAAGAGAGAAGAAGGTTTATTTTAATTTTTTCTTTAAAAAGGTGTCGGACATCGTGTAGTCACTGCTCATTACAAAGTAATAAATAGTTATTTCAAGCACTATCAAACAAAAAGAAGTTTGCTCCACTGTTCTGGATAGCCTATCACACATCCAACCCGACAAACATTTTCATTTATAGCAGCATAATCTTTATCTGTTAGAAGTTCATCCTTGAAATAAACCTATTAATTTTTGCTGCAGACAAGTGGGAAATTTTTTTCCAGTATCTGAGCAGTTATACCATTCATCTTCTACCAGGAAGAGATAATTTCCTAACCACTGAGTTTCCAAGACAACTTATGCTAGGATCTACAGTATCTTAGTGTATCTTGGTATTCTTAGTCTTTTTACAAAGACAGTTCCACTACCCCTTCTCTCACAACTGTGAATCACTTTGAAACTAAAACTAATTGAGTCAGTTTTACTTCAGTTCTGTTCCAAGCAGCAAAGGCTAGTGGACCTTATCACAGTAAACAAGTGTTTTAAAAAACCAACAGTGGAGCATTAGAAATCCAAAGTCCTCTCTGCTCCACCCATCTCATCTTTCTCAACATGTAAACTTGAAAAAAAACCAAAAACCCCAAATCCAAAACAAATTCCAGCAATTAGGTAACTTTGCTGTTGGAAGGAGAATTACAGATATAACACCTTTCTCTGTCATGCACAAAAAGCAAACATTAGCCAGAGCTCTGCAGGAATTGCACCTGCAGGGAAAACAAACCAGTGACAATTCTCCATCTTCACAGGAGGGATGCTCAAGAACCTCCTCATTAAAGGACTTTTCTTTAGGAGGTTCTGGTGGGCCTTCCCACTGGTGCTCACACCCTGACAAGGCCAATGGTACAACAAACTTTGGAGCAACAAACATTATGACCATTCCCTGAGGCATGCAGGAGCCTCTTATTTTTAATTACTTTTCGTATAAACAAGTTACTTACCAAATTCTCCTAAAAACGACCTGAGTTACAGAAAAAAGGCAGATAATTAATACTAAAATATAAAAAGGCAACAGTGATGACTGTGTTAGTCGCAAAAAAAAGTCTTGGGAGGGTGCCTGAAGAGATTCTTGACAAAGGAGCCAATTCATTGTAAAATTCCTAGTAAGGCAAAAACATTCCATTAAAAACAATAACAATATCCCATAGATTATAAAAGAAACCAACAACCCAGGACAAAACAATAGAAGTTTAAACTATTCATGTCATAGGAAACTACTTGAAATTCATCTTTGAAAAGTTACCTTTTCATCATTTGAAACTGCTTTGCAAATACTCTTTAGATTAACTGTCAAAAGTTTATCTTCCCAAAAAGTATCTGTGATCTGAAGAGACCAGACTACAAGTCCTTTATATCACAAAAGCCCAACCTCCCATGTAACTCCATTATGAGGACTAAAAGAATCTTGTCACAGTGGATAAAGGTTTTAGAGATATTGATGCAAGAAGGTATGCTTGTCCTCATTCCAAATAAGGAGACGAAGGGAAAGTGGTCATCTGAGATCACAAAGAAGCCTGAGGCTCTGCCAGGAATAAAATCCTTAATGCTGAAATTCTAGTTTTGTAGCTGAAGCCACTTGATCATTCTTCTTTCTCAGTTAGCAGCAGGAAGATAATACACTCTGCCAAGAAGCACTGTCAGTGTGTATTCTCAACTGGAACGGGTGCAGCATGTGGTGCTGTGAATGCATTCTTGTCTTTGTTTTGCTTTCCTCTTTCTTTTCATTTTCTCCCAAAGGAAGACTAGAGGACAGAACCACTTTCAATTAGACAGAATGGGTTTAAAGATTAACAGCTGGGCATGTCCAAACTGGACTTAAAAGACAGATCTTGAAGCTCTTGTGCTGCAAATCGTAATTCGAATACACAGTTACACAGTGTTCTAGGCTTAAAGGCACCCAGTTTGTCTCAATCTCTGGCTTCATTGCAGAGTCTGACAGCCTAAAAAGTGACATTTAGCAAGGCCCCAGGGGGAAAAAGGGAAATCCATTAATACCTGGGAGCTGAATAAACTGAAATCTTGACCAAGAGTCCTTTCTTTTCTTGCAAAACACTTAAGAATGGGGGTGGGTGGGTGTGTGTGGGTGTGTGTGTGTGTGTTAAATGTCACTATATTCTGTCTTCCAGAAGTTCCCCAACAGTTTCAGTTGGGTGTGATGTCATTTTCCACTTATTCCCCTGAAAGGCTGTGAAGTAGTTTTTTTGTAAGAGAGATGCAGTTCTTCGGAGAGAGCTCCAAATCCTGCACAGAATTGCAAGTCTTGGCTTGGGTCCAGGAGTGTGTCAGTCCCTACTAACACTCCACTGGAAGTTTTCCAGAAAAGCTGTTGCCATGACATCTTCTTGCAGTCCAACATCCAACTCTTTTACAGATACTAATGTTTTTTCTTAGAATCATAATTCCCTGTGACTTTTAAGATGTCCCTTGTCCTAATTTCTTCCAAAACATACAGGGAGTATGAAGGGCAGCTACCACCCAAGCCTCTTTTGAGATAGTATCAATAGCTCATGACTCTTTCCAGAGCCTTCTTTTCCAGGTTATAAAAAGCAGGTACTGCCACCGTTAGCCTATTATCTTTGCTTTCAAGTCTTATTGAAACACTAGACAGGATACAGAAAGTTTTCAATCTCCAACATCACAAGAGAACAAAAATCCATGAAATGCTTTCACCCCAAGGCATGAAAAATATTGAAGTGCTTCGGAAACCTCAATACCCTAAGTAAATTCTGTATGTGCACTTTTTTTTACTTCAATCTTAAAACCAGACAACAAACAACTTTCCCTAGTTCCTCTACAAAACTCTCACAAGCCACCGAAATGCTACACTTCTCAGAGCAGTTTCAAAAGTTTGGATATCTTGGGAAGTGTAAAGAGTTTAAATAAACTTACTTAGTTGTGTTTAAGCCAAGTTTTACTTCAATGAACTTCAGCAAATGCTCATTTTCTTTATGAGGAATGAACATCTGAAAATTAATTTAGCAGAGAAAAATCATAGGAAATGCTGGAAGTAGTTTTCACATTGTCATTCAGATTACAAAATGTCAGGTAACAATCAACTATTCAAGATTTAGTTAAAACTAACAAAATTGATTAAGTGTGCCAATTAAGGTACTGGTATAGTATTGTAAACCTTCGCTTCAATAAATCTATATTTAGGGTTTCCTTGAGAATGTTATTCCTTTCATGCCATGCCCATACCACAGCAGGAGGACAAATAAAAAGCTGCCAATAAGCTGTCAAAAGACCACTAAGCAGTGTAAAAAGGATCATGAAAAACAGACTTACTCTCAAGCAAGCCTAAGAGTGCTGTGCTTGGCTCCACTAGAAAATAGGACTGCAACTGAGCAAAAGTCATGAGCATTTGTAATTTTCACACAGATTGTCTGAGCTGCCTAAAGTTCTGTAACTTACTCATAACTGTACTCTAACTCATATTTTTCAAGATTAGATTGCATTTTCCTGGAGATACAGCAAGTCTAATCAGTCTGAATGGCACAAGAAAATAATTATATGTGTGTGTGAGCATTCCTTCAAGCCTTTTAGGATTCAGTAGTTCCTTTACTTTTAAGTTAATACTGTTAATTAACACAAGCATGGTGAATTTGAGACATAGAAGAAAAGTACAATAATATGTGTAAAAGGCCAGCAAGAGGGAATTGCTAGTCAAAATACAAGACCAGGCTAAAATCCCACTGTGTAATCTAAACTGACCCCTACAGAAAGCTAAAGCCTCTGTTCCTATCTTCTACTTGAAATGTAATTGAAAATTAGTACCTACCCTAAGACTACTCATACTTGTTCCTGGCTATTGTGTTGCCATGCACAAGAATATTGTTTTAATATTCAGACTAGTCTGTAGAGGCCATTCAAGTTATAACAAATCCCATATTTATAAAATAGATAAAATGTATTTTAAAGAGTATTTCTATACTGTTTCAACCCAGAAGACCAAAACCCCAACAAGACCAAGCTGTCTGAGTTGCTACAAAATAACTCAATTTTTAGTACTCATACTGACTATGAATTAAGCCATGAACTATCATAAGATAAGCAACACTTCAAAAGATTTCTTCGAGATATATCTGCAACTTTCCATTTAGATTCTGAAATTAAGATCACATTTTCAGAGGAATCTTACCTTTAATAAGAAGTTTAGTGTCACTGCTACTGTAAGTACCAAATAAATATACATTATTTTCAGCAATCTTGATACAAATGTACTTTTTTTCATGTTCATCTGCAAAAATATTTAAAGAATGCTGTATCATTTTGGAGTTCATTTCAAATTTTAAAACTACACTCAGGGTTAGAAGAAAGCCTAATTACCTGAAGGGATTTGGAGAGCATTAAAGCTACCACAAGACTCAGCAATGGTGACACTAGTAAGGCTGAATTTTCAAACTGCAGAAGGTACCCCACGATGAGAGAAAACAAGTAGATTCTGTATACCTCATGCACCTGTTGAAGAAAAAAATAAACAATAAAATAAAACTACAGTGGATATAAATCCTGCTTTTTAGAGCAGTAGATAGCTCACTTCCTCTGTTCATCAGGGGATTAACAGATCTCAATCCTTCAACTCATGTGTCTAGCAGGGTGCCACTTGGCTCTGGAAAGCACTGCACATTAAAATGATCCTGGTCAGCCTCAGTAACTAATGGGCAATTACTTCACAAGAATTCTGTAAAAATGCCGAAGCAGGAGTATTTTACCAGGTCTCCCCATTCAGTAACACCTCCCTGTGATGCAGCACAAAGCAATAACTACGAGGCACCAGTAAGAACACACAATTTGTGACAGAGCTCACCTGCAAACAGGTGCTTTCCTTGCCCTCAAAATAACTTGTTCATTAACCTGCCTCAGGAACAAATACTCAGACTGTTATCTATACTTGCTGTTATTTATTATTTGACAAGCACATCCTATAAACCTTGATGCTTGATTCTTCAGACTTTTACCAAAACACCCATTTTCTCCCTTATATACTCTGCTTTGAACTACAACAGATCAAACATTTCCAGCTGCTGAGGAATAGAATAAAAAGAAACTGAGAGAAGAGATGAAGAATTAGAATCACATGCAGTTTGATACCTAATAAAACCAGAAGGCATGCATGTACAAAGGAGCATATATGCAACTGCAACAGGCAGAACAAAAATGCCTTATTGTTGCAACATTTCTAAAAACCATTTTGCAGAATAAATTTAAATACTTTCTTGCATTGAAAAATCAACAGGCCTTCAACATCTGTTTAGTCTATTTATTGGCAAATCAGTGCAGGACAGGCCACTGAGGGTGAAAGTGAGCCCTTTAACTGCACAGAGCCAACAGAGCACTTTGGTCTGCCCACTCTGCTGTGAATAGGAAAAAGGAAAGAAGAGGCAGCTAGGCCAAAACAGAGGACTATCATTCATCAGTCTTTTAGCTCTCCAAGGATGTTTCAGGTCTCAGAAGCTTTGTTTAGCTTCTATCCCAAAAACAGCAGGTCAAGAGACTCAGTTTCAAGTTATTTTATTCTTCTGATGGATATCATATGCACTTCAGCTGAGCCCAGGCTGCAAGACACTCATCGCTCAGTCTCTTGTGCCCTTTGGAGCTCCTGGGCAGTATGAATGGCAGGCACCTCAGAGGCTGCCCGTAAGTATCAGCAGGCTGAAAAGTTCCAATACCTTCTCTGTCTGTGCTAGGGCAAAGCTGTCTAGCAGGAAAAGAGAAACAGCCTGGACAAACAGGAGATAATGACTGTATTCCCACATCATCACGAAGGTATATGTTGAGGCATTCACCAAAAGATAACAAAACTTCTAGAAGAAAAAAGAAAAGAAAAAGCATTAATTTTGTACCCATGCATGTCTGTCACCATGTAACTGAGAGGTCATTAAAACATAAACTATGGAAATTAATTATTATTCTGGGAAATAATTAAATTACTGACTTCAGATGTGCTTAACTTTCAGATGGAAGAAAGTAATTACTGAAATATTCAAAAACATTTCCAGCCAAGCAGAAGAAACATTTTTGAGAGTCAGGGTAAGAAAGTAAAAACCATCTTCTTCAAGAAAAACAATTTACATAAGAAAAATTCTGCCTCATTAAAAAAAGGTCTATTACCACACTGCTCTCTCTGAACCCTCCTTGGGGCATAACAAGGCAGGGCACAAGTTGCTTAGCAAAAACTGCACATGCCTAGGTGAAATCCAACTGAATCTTTTGAAAAGAAGAAACAAAACATCTATTGTTTTCTGCCCAGAAGGGCAACAATAGCAGAAGTAACTACCCTAGAGTACAGTTTTACCAGCAGCTCTTTATTAAGAAACTAATTTTGCTTTACCTCAGCAGAACAGTTTAGGTTCTTTTTCAAATAGCCCGTGAGAGCTGCTACTTGACATGCAAAATATGGCAAAGCCCAATTTTCTCTTGATGGTATGGAGTAATCAATTCTTGTTGTATCTGTCCTAGAATAAAGTACAAAGAAACAAAAACATTAAAATATGTATGGAACAAAAATATCAAGGAAATCCTAAATGCCACTTTTAGTTGTAAATGTGGCCTTGCAAGCAAACTTTTCCTGATTTTGGTGCAAAGTAACACTGACGCAATTTTGCTCCTGATACAGTTCACAAATTTATTAACAGCATGGAAGGCCCAGTCTTTACTCATCTATTTAGCACATTTCCATGTTAGCTGGCATTTATAAGACTGAAGCTAAAAAGCATCTGCCTTGAGCCTTTTCTGACCTGCAATGAAAACCAGCTTACAGCTGAGAGAAAAGATTCCTTTCAGTTTTCATACAGTATGTTTTAAAACAAGTGATTCAGGTAGTTGAGCACAACACACTTAAGATACAAACTGGTGCTCTCTCACAGCAGCAGCAGCAAATATTTCATCTACAGGGAAAAATTCTGCCCAGCAAAACAAGAGATTAAAGACGAATGGGGAGCATGCAGGGTTTTCTCATGGAACGACTTGACAGTATCCACACAATTAGAGGTGTAGGTGAAAGTTTTTAAAAGCGCTAAAGTGACTCAGAAGCACAAGCCACACTTTCAAATGTGATCAAAGGCATCAGTCTCAGAGGTACATAGTCTTCTTTGTGTCTACTATGCCTTTAAAAAGGAGTCTCAAGCTCCTTTATCATTTAGGTATTTAAAAGCATCACCTTTCATTTTTTCCTCTGAAGCTTCTTACAGAGGCATATTCGGAGCTTTTTTAACTACTAAACTTTTCATTTTGTTGACATGGTTTAATATTATTCATTGTTGAAAAAAAATTACAGATTTATTCACCATTTTCCCTACTTTCCACTGCTCACACCAGCTTGATGAACAGTATTTTCAACTACTAATTACAGATTCTGTCATGATAACTTCATATTCCTAGAAGGTGCTTCCCAACAGTTCAACTTTAAAGGCATATCTATAACATTTTGATCCATAGTTCTTTTATTTCAAGTGCTCTCAAGTTCACAGAAAGCCCCAAGAGCTCCACGCTGACAAAACCAAGAGCATGAACATACGTTTTCATTGCCCAAATGAGGCTCTCTATTATTGTGGTACTTCCTAAGGGAAAGGGGAATTCCAAGTGAATTGTTTTACAATAAAAAAAATCTTGGTATTAAGATCATCTAAGAAAATTCCACTTTGCAGAAAAACCCATTACATCTAAGAAAATTCCACTTTGCAGAAAAACCCATTACAAAAAGAATATTAAAAAATCAAATATTCTTTACAAAAAAATTGCACTTGATCATTTCTTTCTATGCCACCAGACAACTGCCACAATACTTAGAGCTGGCCAGAGAGTGCAGTTCTGTTTTACAGCTGTTTTGGACATTAGTTTTCATTCTTCAACAGCACAAAACCAAACCAAACCAAACCTTCTAAGGAATATTTTTGAAAAATAAAATTGTGTGTGAATACTCCTGTATTCACGCACATACATAAAGTCAGTTTAACTGGTAACACGGATGGTTTGGACAACAGGAGGCCTTTCCATTAAAAAAACCATCATGGGAATCAGTGACTCTCTTGGAAATGTTTTCTATTCACCATAAGATTTTGCTCTCACAGTGAGAACACAAAGCTTAATAAAAGCATTTCAATCCACTAATTAAAATCACTTCAATCCACTAATATTTTAAAATGCCTTATTGACAAACTAGATTGTATAAAGATGTTTTTCTTACCTGTTAATAATGAACCATGCTACAGTCAGCATTCCTGCCAGCCAAGTCCCACTCATAACCCAACTGGTTACAAACAATGCAGTCACATAAATTCCCTGCAGTCCAAAAACTATACCAATGTAGAAATACACTGGTTCAATAACTTCCTGAAATTACAAATAAAAATGAAGAGACATAGTGGCAACTGAGCTGAAGCTGGAAATTATTACTATTTACAATTTGTTACTGCTAACAATGTGCTAGGTGCTTTACAAACAGGTAAGAGACGCCTCCTATTCTAGAAAAGTACTAGGCACGCTTTTATTTGGGGCTTAGGAAGAACAAAGCACTGTGAATTAAGTGCACACTTCACAACTCAGCTTGCCAATGCCACGATTTTTGAATTTGCTTTAGCTTGAATACTCTTTGTGTCAGATTTAATAAATCTATGTTCCACTGGGATACAAAGTTCAAATGACTATTAGAAGAAGTTATAAAAGGGAAGAACTTGAAGAAGTAAAGATGTGGCAAAAATAGTTCCAAAGTAAGTAAATAATAAAAAAGGAAAGATAATGAGAGAGGACACAAGTATGCAGCATAAGCAGAACAAAGCCTGAGTAGAGTGGAAACTGACAAAAGGTTAATCTACAGAAGTGCCCTATGAGAATGGGCAGACAGGTATCACTATAACAGACTTCTGTACTCCAAAGGAGTTAACTTTCCTGTTTTTAATGGATAGCACAGATACTCCTGACATTTCTAAGCAGTCTGTAGAAGTAAAGAATAACAGAAAAGGTTAGTAGTTAGCATTAAACCCCAAAATCCTATGCCAGAAACTAATCAGAATTGAGAAGAACCTGGACCTGGTGAGAGCCTTAGCTCAACTCATTCAACAAAAAATGTACATGTTCATTGGATACAGCACAGAAAGTCTCATACACACACACACAGAAAACAACCACAATGAAAGTACAGGAAGTAGGAGAAATGCACATACTTCGCTACCAGATGCTTGATATAAAACACTTGCAATCAGCTCTGGGTACAAAGTCATTTGCTGGACAGCATTTATGGTCTTCAGTGATATTGTCTTATTGTTATGTGTCAACTCATAAACACCTACAGATAGAAAAAAAATATTATTCCTGGAATCACTTACTACTCCTGTTCCTAAAAGAGGCCAAAGTATATTCAAAGGTAGGGGGAAACAGATTTGATCATTAAAGCTACTGAATGACTCACCATACCTAGTTTTAAAGGAAGGAGAAATTTCCATGTTAGATGTCATTCCACCTACTGATCTAGATAGAAAGTTATTACCCTTTTTTCATCTAGTCTTTAAATAGAAGGCCCAAAACGAATCATCTGAAAGACAGTCTTTTCAGTAACACACTGATGCAGTCCTGGAACTACTTGCCTATCGATCACATCCACAGAAAGATCTTAAGGAGTGAGACAGATCTAACAGGGATGAGCAGGATATATTAAACTCATCTCCAGAAGGATGTCATGTATGATGGCCTCATCATCCCTTTCAGTTCTGAATTTCTGATTTCTAAGACTCATTCACCAAACACAGTGTGCCTTTCTATAGGATTAAAATGGAATTGAAGGATCAACCCAAGAGTATTCCAAAATTTTATAAATAAAGACTTGTCAGTACTTAGGACAATAGGCGGAAGAGCAAAAACAATCCAAATCAAGACAAGAGGGAGAACAAAAGGCTCAAAAACAATGCTACAGTCAAACCAAACAACTGTTTCCAGCTCTGAGCATATCTTGGTGTATGGTCTGCAGTTAGCTGTCTGTAGGCCAAACCAGGTCTTTCAGGACTTATAAATGGGTTCAGCACAGATGTGATGCACTCTTGAAGACTGGATGCCTTGTAATACCTTGTAGACATGAGTCTACCTGTTTGCAGAGACAGCATCCCTGAATGAGGCATGCAGTCCATCCACTGACAGCATGGCAATATCCCCAGAGGTCATGAGGCACTGAGTGTACCAAAGACCTCAGATACTGCTGATGTGCTACATTTCAGCTGGGAAACTGTTCAACCAATAAAACACTAATCACAAAGTTTAGTTCTAGTAGTTTCAGTGAGGTTTCACAAAGGGACTGAACTAATTCAGCGACTGACACTGAAAGATAGGACAGTTCATCCTCTTCTCTCCCATGTTCCAGCCCCATGCTAGCGCAGTGCACTTCTGAACTCCTTGAACAAGCATGGAAGTGCTCCTTCTTTTCACTGCTTTAGTTTCCTTTTGGTTTAGGGAGCCAGGGTCAGTGAGCCCCAGAACCAGTGCAGGATAAAGAGCAGGAGCACAAAGGAAGGAGATCATTGGCACTCAGTCTGTTCTCCTTCCTGCTGCTTTCTGTCCCCATCACTCAGTGTTCATCAGGATGTATTCATCACAGCTGACAAGAGTAAAAACTTCTGGCAGGGACAGGACGAAGCAGATCAGCTGTGACAGAAACTGTTCTCTCTTCTGACAGAGGATGGAAAACAGTAATTTTCACCCCTCATTCCCAAATTCAACATAAATTATATTTACATGGCAGAAAATCCACGACTGTGATACAGGCAAACCCAATGATAACTTTGATACAGGACATCATAAGTGTAGGATTAGCCTATCCCAGAGTATTGATTAAAGGCAATCTGCTGGAATACAGGATAGTTAAATACTGTTTTCGAAAAGGCACTGAAAAGTTAGGACAGTGTGTGGTTTTTGATTAATCTGACCAATATACCTACATAAAAGAATAAAATTAGTCTCCCTACTCTGCAGTTTTTTACTGTCTCCAAAGAGAACAGGACTTTTCAAAGTTAATAAAACAAATTAGTTTTGTACCTCTTTCAAAGGTAGGAGCCTTTAGCAGTTCTTTATAGAATGAGTAATAAATGGCACTGTCACCCTGAAATGTAATTTCTCGTTCAAGTTCCTAGAAAAAAAGAGAAAAATTAATCTCCTGCAATCTCTTTCCAGAGAAGACAATATATTTTCAGATAGACCAGTTTTGTAACACGATACATGGTTATGACTTCACTGTACATCTTCAAAATATTCCACAAGACATTAATCTTCACAGCATTTCTATCAGGTACATAAGGCTCTCTGTACCTTAGCAAACATGCTCAGAAGCAGAGTAACTCAAAACCACATTGAAAGTCAGCACAAAATCCACAGGATCTTTTCATATTCACAAACCTGAATTTCATTCAACTTTCTATACTTCACTTAATAATAGAGTTCTTAAAAAAACAAAAGCAAACCAATCAACCAAAAAACACACCCCCTCCCCAAAATCCCAAAACAAACACAAAAAAACCCCACCCCCAAAAAGCCCAATACATACTCCTGTTGATTAGCTTCTGCAATCCCAGTATGCTTCAGTTATTTTTCCATATTTTAGAAAGGTATTTTAAGGATAAAGGGTGGCATGGAAAAACAGAAAAGCAAGACAAGCCACAACTGTTAGCAGGAGGAAAAAAAAAGAAAATAAGACAAAAAAAAAGAAGCTGTTTCAAAGACAGAGGCCTCAGTAGAAGAATACAGGATTTTGCAAGTAGTTTCAACATGACATGGATCAGATTTGATTTCAAGGACACAATCTGGCTTTTGTTGCAGTAGTTTATCTTTACCTGCCTGCTGGAAAACCAGAATTTCCGTTCATGATATGTTGAGAGGTACACAGCATACATCATTCCACTGGTGACTGCCGCAAGACAGCCAAAGAAAAGCTTTGCAAAACGCTGGATTAACATATCTGAAAACAAACAGTGGAAAAACTAAAGTAGTCCAGAAGACTGAGAAACAAACAGTACCTCCTACACATGACTCTTATTTGTGAACAACAAGCAAACTTAATGGCATGAGAATTATCACACCATCAGCAGCACAGATACATTGGAAACTGGTTTGTTACTCCTGTCCTGTAGTTTTCTTTCTCAGTTTTTATCATTGCTTCACAGGACCTTGAGACAAAATACTCACACACTACACTGCATATTTTCTCCAGCAAGCTTTGGTTTTGAATGAATTCCAAGAAGTTTCAGAAAAGCCTCTTCCAGATAAATAGAGCAAACTCTACATTCTACCCAAAACACCACAAACTTCTTAAAGACATTAACAGACAGAGGTGGCATACCACATCTGACATAATTTCTGAGACATTCTATTTTCCATTCTGTTTTTGAATATAAGAACAAACAAATCTGAATTTTACCAAACTCATTCAAAGTTTTACCAAATTCATTCAAAGAATGCCTACTTCATCTGTAGCTCCCTCAAGTTAGTATGTACTTTTAACATAAAAGCTTTTGGTAGCTTGGTGAGCACTTGCCTAAAATTATACCTAGTTCTAGTTCTGTTTCTTGAAAAGTTGTAATGACTTTTTGTCTGTTCTTGTTTCAGTACCATTACTTCATGCATATCAGCTTCCAACCAGATCATTCCAGGAGCAATAAAAATATTTATTTGTATGCAAATAGCAACAGTAAATTTCTTAACTCCTGCCTCTATCTCCCCTCCCCAAGCCTGAATGGTAGTCCAAGACCACCATTTCACTCTCCAATACAGAAAATGTTATATTAAAGAACTCTAATGTGCATGCCTGTTTTCTCTTGAAATATTCAAAAACCTAATTCAAAGTAAGTCTGTTATGAATTACTGTGATACAAATATCTTCCCATAAAATGTAAGAGAATAATGAAAAAAACAATCAAAAGTCAGCTAAAAATTCTGTAGCTTACATTTTGGCGACCTTCCCAGCTTTGAATTTTCTTTGTTTCTCTCCTCTGGAGCCATTTTGTCAGATTCTGTGCAGTTTTGTTTCTTTCTCTGTCGCAGGTCTGCTGCCCCTGAAGACATTTTTTTTAAAGTTATTGCAACACAATACCTAAAATCACACTGGGAAATCCACACAGCAGCAGGTAGCAGCCAGTTACTGCTACTGATTCAATCCCATGTAAAATGTATTTGACAAAGTCTCAATTGAAGTATGTCATATGCTCAACTAAAATAACAATATAACACTACGAGAATCAATTATCATGTTATTCCTTAGAAAAAATAACAGTATTCTCTTGAGGCCATACTCTGGGATAAGCCAAAATCCAAACTGGAAGCTAACTGGTCTATTCCATTTGGTGAACACAAATGAAGGAAATCAGTAGTTTGGATAAATTGACACAGACACTGGAAGAAACTGGTGCCAATTCCATTCTACTCTCATCCTGGTTTTATGCTGCTATAGAAGTCTAGTACATAAATTGGGCTAGTCTATTAATTTTAAATTGAGATGCCTATTATTCATATGGCAAAGGCTTTTATAAAGTAAACGTAATATCACTTTTTTCCTGCTTTTGGATCTCCTGAATCTAAGCATGTTTACAAATATTTAGTCTAATACATAATTAAAAAGCCCAGTCTGCTCAGCCACATAGATCACATCACAAAACCAAGGGCTTCTGTTAATTTTTTTTTGTGAGCAGCAGCAGTTTGAAGTCCTGGTCCACTTATTTTACAGTCTGAAAGGCAACGAGGCTAATTCACAGACTGCAAGTCTACATACAAAAAGACTCATTGCAAAAAGTATTTTATAATTCCTATATTAAAGATAACCCACAATATTTATGTTGTTCTGGAAGTGTAACGAAAGTTCTAACTGTAATTCACACTCCAGAATTTTTACCCCTCCTGTTTGACCTACTGTCCAACACTGCTTGAAATTTTGCAGCCACCAATTTTCCTCTGGACTTAAAACAGCTCTTTCATAAACCCATCCAACTTCAAACTTGAAGTTGCAATCTCCACACCCCACAACAAAGCTTTTAAGTACTCTGGTTGTATATTACTTCAATTCTAATTCAGTCTATTTTTAATTCCCAGCTATTAGATCTAAAAGTTAGAAACTAGAGATAGAAATATAAATGGTTAAAGCAATGTCTGCCTGGATCAGGACACCAATGCGTTAACAGAGCAATTTATAAATCATTCTGAGCAAACCAAGATCTCAATGGTAACATTTTTCATGGAATGAACAGAAAATGTCTACCTTCTTAAACAAGACAAGAACTGGAAAGATTCTAAACAACACAAGGTTTAGGGTGTTCACTATCACATTTATCATCATGTCAATCCAAAATGAAATGTATACCAGCATCTTTTCATGACATGTATATGAGAAGTTTATCAGCAATGCAGACACCAAGTGCACTGCAGTTAAAAATCATCTGTACCACGCAAAATAAAACATGGTGGGAGAAAACCCTAGACCACAAAAAGGGGCAGATATGTGCTTGGAAGGACAACCGAGTGCCCGTGTCATTCTAGTTATGACCAGAGCAACAGCACTGAGAACACTGGAGGAAAAGGCCTTTGCTTCTCTGGCAGAGAAGCGAACCATGGCAGAAGAGTAACAAATTTATCAAGTACAGTATTAACAGCAATAATAGAAAGCTCCCAAAAAAGTAACAATTTAAAATTCTACTTCCGAAACAACATCTCAATCAGCAAATAACCTTCACCTCGGTTTTGAAGACTGCCCAACATACTCCCCCCCAAAGCCGTAACACAAACATGTGTGTTACTTCTGTTTCTTGCTGCTGCCGCAAACAAGAAAAATGCTGTTTTCACTTCAATGAATCCTTCCCACAGAGTGAAATGAAAGTCAAACAAGGTAACAACTAAGAATTATCTAGAATTTTGAACTGATGACATAGCCTCTGGTAACTCTCCATCCAGCACATAATTTTTTATCTGGTTTTCAGATCCCTGTAAGTCCCCAGTTCAAACAAGTTCTTTTTCAAAAAACAGGCAGTCTACTTATCTTTGTGTTTCTACTGCAGAAAAACAAAACTCGTTCCTACTTTGTGCCACTATACTCATCTACTTTTCTAATCTACCTACTAATTGAGCACTGTCTGTAGTCTTTTCATCTAAAGGATAAGATAGAGCTGGGAAAGATTGAGAAGGGCCATGAAGGTGATTTCAATTGTGTAATGGCTCCCACACAAGGAATGCGGAAGCAAATTGAAGATGCCAGTCTAGAAAAGAGGATGACCAACAGAAACATGCCAGACGTCTACTAGTTAGTGAAGTGCACAAACACACTGAATAATGAGCAGTGATTCACTTTTTCTAACACAAGAAGTTCTCAAACAAACTTAGTGAGTCAGGCTAAAAAGAACCAGCTCATTGCACATCACCTTCATGCAGAACACTCCTACCCAAAGAATGTTCTGTAAACCAAGAGTTTGTACAGATTCATAAAACGGACACAGTTGTGAAGGACAAGCAACTGGAGACTCCTAAACATACAGAAACCATGTACAACGCAGAAAGCACCCCTGCTGAGAACAGCTGGGAGGCTGGAATATGCCATGGGACAGATTTGCATATGCTTGTTTTGCTCCTGCATTTTTCTGGGTGCTTATTAACAGTTGTGTTTCTGCTGATTTCTAAACGCCATTTCCTACCCCCTACAAAGGGGGTTTGCACTGAAAAGACATGGAGAAAAATGCTTGTGTACGGGCTAAAAGTGAAACAGAATTGCAGAATACCCTGAGTTGGAAGGGACCCGTAAGGATGATCCAAGTCCAGTTCTTGACCCTGCACAGGACTCCTCAATAATCACACCATGTGCCTGAGAGCACTGTCAAAGCGCTTCTTGAACTCTGTCAGGCTTAGTGCTGCATCCACTTCCCTTGGGAGCCTGTTCCAGTGCCCAACCACCCTCTGGGTAAGGAACCTCATCCTAATATCAACCCACCCCCCCCGTACGCATCTTCAGGCCATTCCCTCGGGTCCCGTCACTGGTAACCACAGAGAACAGATCAGTATCAGTCCCTCCTCTTCCCCCCCGAGCAAGCCGCAGACTCCGATGGGGTCTCCGTGAGTCTTCTCCAGGCTGAACAAACCAAATTACTTCAGCTGCTCCCGACACAGCTTCCCCTCGAGGCCCTTGACCACCTTCGTAGCCCTCTTCTGGATATTCTCTAATACTTAACGAAACGAGAGAGAAGACTAACTAAAACATACGGAAGGATGCCAAAGAGAAAGTACACTCACAGAGGCATCCATGGAGCCCACAGATGCTGTCCCGGGCGCTCTGCCCAGACACAATGCCAGGCGAGGGAAGAGAAAAAGACCCCACGTCCCCTAGAGACCGGCCCGGCCTCCCGCTTGGGGCTGCAAAGCACGGGCTGCCTTGGGCTGGGCTGGGGCCTGAGGGGCCCTGAGGGGCCGCCGGGGCGGGCTGGGCCCGGGAGGCCGCCCGTGTCCTGAGCTCGGCGTTTCACCTCCGTCCGTGCGCGGCGATCCCGGCACGGCCCTGGCACAAACCGCGAGGGGCGGCCACACCACCGGCCTGAGCCAGCGGCCTGGCCCCGACCGCCTCCGCCCGGCCCCGGCTCCGCGGCCTGAGGAGCCGCCCCTCACCTTCCTCCATCG
>VWZS01009400.1:2269823-2324108 GCA_013397075.1 Rhabdornis inornatus | reverse complement strand
GTCCGCCCCGCCCGCGCCGCCGCCGCCCGCCTCCCGCCGGCCGCGGGGGCGGGAGTGCTCCCGCATCCCCCGGCGAGCGGAGCGCAGCGGAGCGGCCCCGCGCTTCCTCCCACCGCCGGAACTGCAGCTGCAGAGCGCGGGGGGCGGCCGGAGCCGAGCGGCGGCGTACCGGGGCACCAAATGTACGGGGGTGCAGCGAACGCACAGGGCATGCACCGGGACACAGCGGGAGTACCGGGGCACAGCAAACGTACGGGGGTACAGCGAACGCACAGGGAACGTGCCGGGACACAGCGGGAGTACCGGGGCACAGCAAACGTACGGGGGTACAGCGAACGCACAGGGAACGTGCCGGGACACAGCGGGAGTACCGGGGCACAGCGAATGTACGGGAGCACAGCGGGCGCTCTAGGCGTACCGGGGCACAACGAATGTACGGGGGCATAGCGGGCGTACCGAGGCACTGCGAACGCACCGGGACACAGCGGGAGTGCCGGCGTACCGCGGGAGTAGCGGGGCGCTGCCGGGCGGCGTCAGGGCTCCCTCCCCGGCGAGAGCTCCGCGCTGCCGCCGCCCGCCCCGAAGGCGGCACCTCCCGGGCAGCCCGGCCGGTCCGTGCCGCTCCCGCCTGCTAGCCCCGCTCCACAGGGACCGGGCGCCTTCAGAGAGGCCGCGGGGCCCCAAATCTGCTTGGACAAGAGGAGGCTCGGGGGTGAGCATATCGCTCTCTGAGATGAGCTGAAAGAAGGCTGTAGCCAGGGGAGCGTCGGTCTCTTTTCCCAGGCAGCCAGAGATAGGACGAGAGGACATGGCCTCAAGCTGTGCCAGGGAAGGTTTAGGTTGGACATCAGGAGGAATTTTTTCACAGAAAGAGTGATTAGACATTAGAATGGGCTGCCCAGGGAAGTGATGGAGTCTGTCTCTGGAGGTGTTTAAGGAAAGACCAGACATGGCACTTTGTGCCAGGATCTAGTTGACCTGGTTGTGTTCGGTCAGACATTGATCTCGATGAGCTCAGTGGTCTTTTCAATTTTAATTGATTCTGTGATTACAGAACTGGCAACTCTTCTATGGGAGAGGTTTATGGGAATTGCCCCTTGGAGGCAACGTGTCTCCTGACCTGCAGTCAGGCCAGCAGTCGATCAGCTGCTGGAAAACTGATTGCTTGTCCAGCAGCTGCAAGGAAAAACTAAACCAATATGTGTGTCCTGTTGGAGTGCAAAATGAGATTTATACGTTTCCTGGATTTTTTAATAAAATCTAAAATACTTCTGCAGTTGTTGATTTATTGGATAGTGAAAGGAATTGCTTATGTTTTTAACGATCCACAAATTATCCATTGCATTTCTAATGCATTGTGTTTGATCTGGGGTTCTTTGTTTGTTTGTTAGTTTAGGGTTTTTTAAAGTTACTGGGATAAGCAACAGTAATCATTACAATGGAAAGAACAGTAATTGTTTTAAATACTTGCACTCAGACCATCAGTACGTGGACAGACATAAAATAAACAATTGCTCAATTGTGCTCTAGATGTTCTTTTTTCTTAAGCCTTTCTGTACCTGCTGTTTTATGGTGTATTTCAGTGTTTTATAGTTGCTTTTACTGTGCAACTTCAGTTTTCTACTGATGCTCCAACATGGATCATCCCACACCTTGATTTCAGTAAAATTATAAATGTACATCAAGTTATTTACATATATAACTGTATAGTTAGCAGAGAAGTGAAAAATCCAGCCTGCTCACTCGATTTTAATTTTTGCTAAGGAAAAAAATTACACATTTGAACGTGGGAGAACAAAAAATCATTTTTCATGCAAGTTTCTTTCCCCCAGAATGAATATGCTGAAATTAATGTTAAGGTAATGTTGAAAATGTTATTACTGTTGCACTTCAACCTTCCAAAATGTTTTCTGTAACTGATATTATATGAAAGGTATTTCATGTGACAGCCTATTGTGTGCTCTAAATGTGCTGTAATACATTGCAATGAATAAATACAGGGATGTTGTATTCTTGATGTTGTATTCTTTTTCCAAGCTTTCTCTGTACAAACATGCATCTTATATCTGCATAGTGGCATTTGTTTTCTGTTTACATATTGTTTCTAAGCCCTGCAGACATAACTTTCCTTTTTATTTACAAGTTCATCGTACTGATGCTTTCCAGTTTAACAATCATTTTTTCCTTTAGAGATTGTTGTCAGGAGACAGACACAGACATTAGTATAATTCATTAATACTGGGCATGTTTGTAATTACACAAAATTTTAAAAAATATGTAGTTGTTTATTTTGTAAACAAACCAGGTTATATTTTTGTATGTTAAAGATCCCATGCCTAAAAATATCTGTGATATTTCAATAATCAGGTAATGACTGTGGATATTTCACCTGTTCTCCTGATTTCAGCCTTTTGTAGGGTTACTTTTCAGGCTGCTAACTTATGGTTCTGGACTGTCAGTATCCAGAACTTTCACTTATTTTAATTATTTCAGATTCTTCCCACCTCAAAGCTGTATATCTTCTTCCAAAGCGTAAAAAAGTAGTGCCTACAAAAGTGTTCGTGGGACCAAAATGTTGCTTAAATTTGGAAAGGTGTGCTGTCCCACCTGATATGGGGACTGCAAGGAAATAAGTGGGGGGATATGAGGGATAATGATAATACGGAAGCATAACTTAAAACTGGACCTAAGAAGTCCTAAGATTAAGTTACACTTTGAGAATTTTTCTGGCCTATTTAATTATTTTCCTTTCTTATTTCAGCACAGCTTCCAGTGGCTTTGATTGCTTCAGCTCCTGCCTGCCTTGCCTAGGATACAAGTGAGCCAGGTTCTGGCTCACTTATAAGTGAGCAGATTGTCACCTGCTGTATTGTAAAACATGGAAAATACACATTAAATCAAGAGAGCTGATTTAGATTTGCACTCTGAAGCTGAGCTGGGGACATGGAAACATGCTTTGGCTCTGTTCTCTCAGCTTCAATCCTCTGGTGGTAAATCTATGTTTTGATTTCTCCTGAGGCCTTTGGAATTTCTTTAAACAGTGCCCTGGAAGACACTACAGGTGTGATTGCCATGACCATCTTCCTGATCTTTCCACCCTGCCTCTTGTATTTACTGTCCTTGAAGCAGTATGAGATCTTGCATATTCATTTTCTTGCTTCTTCCTGTCACTCCTTGTGCTTCCCTGTAATCTAGAACTGACTCATGTTACTGTGTTTAGATGTGTGTGATGCTGTCTCATCCTATACTTTCTCTTCTATGTCCTTCTAACCAGCTCATCATCTCCACCATCCTTTTTTTCTCTCCATCCTACCTGAAAGAATTTCTTTTTTGTGTTTTCACCCTCTTAAACAGCATTGATCCTTATCACATTTGCCTTTATCTGACCTGTACTTTTCTCTGTTAGTTTCTTGCTTTTCATCTGACTTCATAAGACCAAGCCATGTCAGCTAATTGCTGTATTACTCTTTCAGCCCAAGTGCCTGCAGAGCACTGTATCAGTAATAAAGTCATGGTAAATGGACTACAGGAGAAAAATCTTGGTAAATGTTTGTTCATTTAAACACACATACACAAACACACACCCTTAGTGATGTGACTTGCTTTCTGTACCACTTCCCTCTTTCTGCTCTTGACCTAGTTCTCGTTTGTGCTGCAGGTGAAGTTCCCCAGAGCAGGAGGCTGACCTGTGTATTTGTGAAACATGCAGAGTATTGTGTACCTAGCCAGAAATAACAGTAAGGGAGCATAACTGGCCCATAGCTGCCTTGCCTTCCATGTGGCCTCTGCTCTGTGAGGAGGCCCACTGCTCTGCTATTGTCTCTGTCCTTTCTTACACTCTTTTTTTATTCCTGAGCTGTCTCTTTGACTTTTATCCAAGGATAAAGCCCTTTGAGGCGGATGACTCACAGCTCTGCACTTGCTTTGACTCACACTTTGCCACCTAGTATATTGGTCAGCTCTTACTAAACTGCAATTTGGTTTTTTTATCGCTAATGATGACAACCCTTGCAGCCCACATCTTTGATGTCACTGTCATTTCTGCTGGGTCAGAGCTATGACTGTTTTCTCCACGATTGGTCAAAGCTGTATTTCCCCTTTCTCCCTCTTCCTGGGTTTGATACCTTGTGGTTTTTCAAACATCCCCTGCAGATTTCAGACTCTGGAGTCTCTGGTGCCCAGCTGTTTGGGCTGCATTTCTGAGGGTGAAGGTGCTGGTCTCCACACAGTACCCTGCCAACATGGAAAGGTAGCCTCATCCCTTGCCTCCCATGCAGCATCCTCACCATTCATCAACTGCGTGACCAGGAGCAGGGCATTCCCCAGCTTCCAGTGGCATCCCTGGTAAATACACCGTGAGTGATGACAGAGAGTTGGTGTCATCACACAGTGCTGGTGATAACACTTAGCAAACGCTTCAGCTGGTGCAAAACAAGCACCAGAATTCAGGTCTCTTTTCAGGCACTGTGTTGTCCCTGAAGGGCAGGCCTAGCATGGCTGGAGTCACTGAAACCCCATCCCTGGCACTGACATCAGCAGGAATGACTGATTACATCTAGGAAATTGCTCTTGGAATATTGTGCTGGCCTTTTTTATATAAGAATTTTTCAGAGAAGTGGAGCAATGTGATCTTTAATGTGTCTTAATGTCTTACTAAATACACTAGTCAGGCACATCTCCCATCCCAACATAGCAACCAGCAGGCTTAGCCCCACATTCTTGTCTGACCATGTTACAGCTGGCAGAAGAAAGGGCGATATCACTGCTTTTGATGGGTTTCCAACTTTAAGCAGGAAGCAATTTGGCCTGATACTTGAAGATCATAAATCAGTAATACAAGTCATAGCCCAAACACTAAGCAGACACAAGATCCCTTCTCTAGTGTTATTAAAACATCTTGGGCTGAAGCAGCCCTCTGCAGATGGTGCTGCTTTTCACTGGAGTGAGTAGAAACAGACTTCAGCACAGGCAAAACACACTCCAACCAGTCAGATTAGCTATTACCAAGCTACTGCTTGTCTGCTAGGATTTCCTGGGCAGCAGGAAAAGAAGTGAATGGGACTATACTTGGAGGTAGGGTGCAACTTCCATCTGGGATGCAGATTCTTGACTGAAGCATCTTTGATAATCCCAGCTGTAGTTTTCCAAGGGGGAATCATAAGCCAGGCAGTTTGTTCCAGGGAAGTGTGATTCCTCTAGGAATGGCAGTCCTGTTTCGTGAGCTTTTCTTCAATCCCAGCCAGCATTGCCGGGCTTTAAATTCATTTCCAGAACTGATGCTCTCCAAGCCTGGAGTTGTCTGAATTGAACGACCCCGTTTGAAATTATTAATTTTACTGGCACCTTTATCAGTCTGTATAACTGCTTTTATGAGACACTGGGCACTATGAAAATTTCAGAGAACAAACAGACCTAGTGTGTAAGCAGGACATCTATCACTGTGTAATTATGTATAACTGTACAGTTACATAAATGCTTTTCTTGGGGAATCACCAGTGACGGCAGCAAGCTTTGCCTGTCATGTTTTGGCTAGTTAAAGCACTGATTCATCATACTTTGAATACTCTGTTTCCTGCTTGTTCTATGGTAAATGGATTACTGCCTGCAATACCAATAGTAATTAATGAAGATGAGTGATAGATCCAGTGATAAAACTGGAATGTCTGAAGAAGTGGAATAATTTACTCCACTTGTCAAGTTTCGGAGTGTTACTAGAATATCACTAGCTTGTTTGCAGACTGATTCTTCTTCTTGACAGATGCATTTTTATCAGTTGGGGTAACAAATCTAAGCATACAAACCATGATTTGACTCTTTTATTCCTTCTCCATGTGAAGTATCCTCCTCCTTCCCCTTATGCCACTCACCTTGGCACTCACCTCATTTTTGCAGTTGCATATTTCTTCTTGAGCTGTCCCACCATCTGTTATGCATCAGGTTGGTCAAACCTTGGGTGCAGAAAGCAGCAAATTTGTGCTCAGCTCTTAGCAGGTCATTGTACTACTTCTGGTACCCCCTCTAGCTTGCTATTTTGTTCAGGTCTGGATGAAATCTTATTGCTTAGATGGAGATCAGTCCACAAAAGGAGCAATGCCCTGAGAGAGGAGCTGACTAGGCAGGCATCTGAGCTTCTTCCACTCAGATGGAAGCTCCAGAGGAGATCACACATTGATGATTTTAAAGCACAGTGTGATCCCCAGAAGAAAGGCACTATATTAGTTCAAGCTAATTATGATTAGTGATATAATTACCAGTGTTATAGTGACTGTTACTGTAATACTTTATTGCAATACTTACCCAAGAAGAAATATGCATTGGCAGGTGGAGGGAGGGAAGGAAAGTGATGGCTTTGTTCATGCAAAAGGTAGCTAAATTTGACATTGGACTGGAATACAGTCATCTTTCTGACGTTAGTTCAGTTGGTTAGAGCATGGTACACCAATAATAACAATAATATCGATAACAATAATAACACCAAGGTTGTGGGTTCAATCCCCTCGATGGGTCATTTACTCAAGAGTTGGACTCTTAAGTCCATTCTACCTCAGAGTATTCCATGACTCTCAAAACAAAAGCAGATTCTTTGCTTCCTTGTAAATCTGCGTTGTTTCGAGTTAATGCAAACACAATTTGCACATATAAAACAGAGAGACTAGGTAGTAGGTAGATACAAGAGCTATCATTAAGAAATTTATGGAGAAATTAATTTATGTACAGTTCAGATGAGCAAAGAGTCAACATGTTGGTGCACAGTGCTAGTGAAAGTGCCAAATGTTTATATGGTTTTTGTGATGGGAGAATCTGAGGAAACCAGGCTTTGTGGTTGGCCTTAGCTGGCTGCACTGTTTTTTTCCTGTGTACATCGTGTTAGAGTAATTTGTTAAATATTCTTCCCACCTTTATGTAACTCTGACCTTACAGATGAAGAGTTAGTTCTGCCCTAGGAATTGCAAGAAGAATGATGTTTGTTGACAGAGGTAGATAATACCTTCCTCTTCAGTGAGTCGGGATGTCAGCAGCAACAACTTGGACAGGAATTGACAGGAAATTTATGCTTAGTCCTTGAACTCCGTGGTTTTGGCAGAGATATGACTGAATGAAACACAAAATGACAGAGGGAGAAACCTGGATTCCCTCCCAGAGAGGGAGTTTACTTGAATTGCTTGGTCATGGACTAGCTTGTTTCATTCACAGAAAAAATCCTGGATCTTAAGAGAGACTACTATGGTATCCATCCCACTGACATCAGGGACCCTGAGAAGCAGCTGTCATGTAACCATTCTCTGCAATATTCTTAGGAGGGTGTAATTAATTGCTGTAAATCTCCGGTGTGGCTTCCACAAATAACACTGAAACTTCTCTGGTGTATTTTGTAAACATGATTTACCTGTAAAATAAACCCAGGCATTGATGGTGTTAATTCGAAATGTCAGTTAATTTTATCCTGAAACCATTTCTTTTATGCTAGAGTTTAAATTTTCATTAGTTCAAAGAATGGACATTCTTTTAGGGTCATGTCTTCCAGATGTGCAGGATTGCAAATCAATAGCCAGTCCCTGCAATACATTTTTATTTAGACACTTTATGACCTAGGCAAAGAGTATACATATATAGGGAGAAAACTGATAGACTGCTAGAAAACAAGAGTGCCTGCCTTTTCCTGGAAAGGTTAATAGAACTATTGGCCTGCAGGTAGCACACTTGTTTGTGGAGTTTTCTTCCCTCCTCCTCAGCCCTGTTTTTGCAGTCAGCATTTGGAGAAGCACCAAATTAAATCCAAGTTAATGTATACATCATGAAATTCTGCTGAAATGAGTGGAGGGGCAAGAGGCTTTGGAGACCTGTCCTAGGAGATTCTGGCTGCTGCTCGTGCCTGCAATAGGGAGCAGTGGAGAGAGTTCAGGGTCTTATGAAGGCAGAGTCTAAATTAAGGCAGGCTCTGGCATGCACAGTGGCAAGGACACGCAATTTGGAATAAACATTGGGGCTCCAAAGTGAGTGAATGCCACCTACACTGCTCCCAGGAGGCTCCTGTTTCTCAGGAATGTTCTGGCAACATGTTGCAACCTAGATACTAGTCGTACTTTTCAGTTTGCTTTGTCATTTTCAGCAGCAGCTTTTAGTCTGTAAAAACCATACCAATATGTGGTAGTGTATTAAGGGGAATGCACATTTTCATCAACTCTAAAGAAGTGGGCAGCATTCTGGTGTTCATCCTTGCAGTTTCCAGATTTGATTCCAGTGAACAGTTCCTACGCTAAACACTGAATTTCCATCATTACAAAGAAAGGATCCTCAGGAAATACAAAATTGCTAAGTGCCAAAATAATACAGCATTTTTCTGTTGGACTAAACATACCAATTGACAGAACTCAGTACTTGCTGACCACATTCAAAGGTAAATTAGCTAAGAAAACAAATTTAGACAGGAAAAAAAATCCTAGTTGTGCAACACTGCCCAATGAACATTTCTTGCCCTGTGAAATGTTCAGTGATAAGGTAGATATTTTCTCTCAATGGACCCTACTCGACAGAGACGTGTTGGAAGGCTTATTGATAGCTCCCATGTACACAAGATCTGCTCTCCTGTTAGCCAGTGCTCTGCTGCTCTCATTTGACCTCATCCCTAGAAGGCTGAAACTTTATTACTGTAATGAATCTTTGTTTCTCCTTCCTTGCACCTGGGGGATTTAAACGTGCTTGTGCCAAGACACCCTCTCCTTGCTTGGCTGTATATAATCTGGGATACATGCAAGTTGATTTCACATGGAAATTAGAGAGGATGGAAGAGATTTGTCACCAGACATTTGTGATCCATGTTACATCAGCCTTTCGGAGCGCAGTATGTCAGCCAAAATAAAGGCTTGCTTTGCGAAATAGGTTGTTAGCACTGATAAACAAAGCTTCAATGGGAGCTGAGGATCAGGCTAGCAGTCTGAAATACTGAAGTCATTTGGGACCTTGAATTAATATATTTGTCCACAAACAGGTTCATGTTGGAGAAGGGCAGGGCAGCCTTTCCCACCTAGCAAACACTATGCCCCACCTGATTCCAGCCATTGTGGGAGAACTTTGATCCTATTTCATTGCTTGTCAGCTTTCAAACTGCCACTACTTTTTATTATCTATTTCATTTATTTTAAATTGATCAGTACAGAATTCATCCATTTTTGTGCTCCCTTCTGATTCCCAATAGCACCAGCCTTCAGTTTTGTAATTTCCTGATTTAATGACTCCTGACATACCTGAGCCAAATCACAAAATGTGTTTCCCATGGAAGCTCTGCTTTGAAGGTCAGCAGATCCCTTCGCTTTTACACTGCTTTATTGATGTGTGTCACTTGAAGTGAGACACAAGAGACTATTTCTGCCTCCATTTTAAAGCTCTGCCTAAATGCTTTTCATCAACAGCTCCCATTGGAATCTGATTTCTCCTTTGTTCTTCTGTTTCCTCCCTTTTCCTCTGGGGCCAAACAGTTCAGCACTGTTTAATCCTGGGAAAACCAGGAAATTAGAGTTACTGGGAAGAGGGGTAGGATTGCTCTTGCCTGTCCTGGGATGAGTGCCTGTGTGCTGCTCCAGCTCATCATCCTGGCTCCAGCTCAGCAAATGGAGAGAGAGAGGAATCTCCTGGGGGCCATTCACCCCATTCTGAGAGAGCTGCCTGGGAAAGGTGTGAGGAACCACATGAACTGTGCCTGAGGAGAACAATTGTAGAGCCTAGGAAAAGACTTAACACCAGGAAGCACAGACTTATGGTCAAGGATACATAGGGTGAACATAGGGGACAAAGGAGATTACAGAGCGTGGGTTGTTTGGTATGCTATTGATGAAGAAGTTCACAAAGCTTCTATGAGCATCCTCTCAGTAGTTCATTTTTAAGCGATTTATTTTATTAGAATATATTTTATTTCATATAGAATGGAAATAAATATACATTTGTATAACTGTAGTATAATTTTTCTTTAAGCTGATATTTGTTTCACTTGAAACCTTTCTCTTGCTTTGCTTTCTATAAAACTTTTAAAAAATTTTTATTTTCAAACAACAAACCAACAAACTCCAGAAAAACCTCTCAGGTAACAGTTAAGCGTGCATGACCCCCTTTGCATCTCAGAAGTTTTCAGCAACCAGAGGCCAAGCTTCCACCTCTACCCTGAGCACCCTTCATGCATTGTTAACTCTCAAAACACATTACTGTGCACATTCAGTGTATGTAAATACAGAGTTTGATTTTTATTTACTCCACACAGTACAGCAGAGTTAAAGAGCTTTTAAAGTGCATGTATATAAAACATTGTTTCTCAGAAAACTAGTTTATGTTTAAAAATCTGGACCAAACCTACAACTTTTAGTGTAGGTTATCTATCACAATCATTATTTGCTACGTGACCTCAGAATTTATTTACTTTGATTAATTATTTATTGTTTAACGCAATAAAAGTAATCCACAAAATATCCTTTGTAGTGGTTCTGCTTCTCTTGACTTCTAAAGCATTATATTTATTTTATATTTTGCTTTTAACTCACATTCCAGAAGCCACGTGCCTGGTGAATAATCTCAGGTATATTTCTGATTTGCCTTTTGTTTAAAAAAAAAGAAAAAAAAAGCAAGCAAATTCCCAACCTTCATGATTAGATAGAAACTTGGAAAGACTTGAAACCACAAAAGCAAATGTATCCCCATTATTTTACTTCTGACTTCCAAGCCAATCCCTGTATGGGAGGTTCATTAGTGCCTGGGAGGCTCCTGCTGTGTTGTAGGCTGTGAAAGCCAGACTGCCACGTGAAGAAACAGCAATCACAGCCAGGGTTTGGGGTAGAGGTGGCTCATGGCTTTCTATGAAGGTTGTGAGATTGTTTTAATTGTGGGAAAGGAAAGGTGTGCAGGAGTCAAGAAGCAGAACTGATGAAGAGAACAGGGGCTGGAACAAGGTTCCTTTGTGCAGAAGGATGCTCAGGGCTTGTCAGTGGATGAAGTACTGACCAGTACTAGTGCAGGGTTGTCCTGTGTCTGTTCCAGCCTCACTCCAGGAAAGGTACTGGTGTAGCAACGAGCATCCCATTGCACACCAAAGAAATGTTTAAGTCCTCTGATCACATCTGAAGCATCAGTAGCTGCTTTGTTATTGGAAAGAGAAAATTAAAACAATACCATTCAAGCTGTAAATTAAAAGCCCACTGCAGATGTAGATTGCATGAGCCAAGTTATTAAGAGCATTAGTATGCATATTAGAAGTAATTAAAAGCAAGCAAACAGGAAGAATGCCAGGTGAGAACATACAGGTTGGAGGAGAATTCTCTACTCAGTTACACAAGTGTAAATGAATATCTTGTAAATAAATCCACAATCATTTTCTTGGATGAAGTTACAGTCATGCTGCTTGTAAGTAACTTAACCATAAGCACTGAAAACCGAAACAACAGCATACAATTTACAACAACAAGAAAACAAGAATTAAATGTAAAACAGAACTAACTTGTTTGTCTGTTCTCAGTGGTGCCCTGGAAATGAGGTTATCCTCTCTGAGGATGCTGATAATTTGCTGGGCTGGGACTGGTCCGATTTTTTCTGACTAATGTCATAATTAGTCAATTGCTTGAAGATACATGTCTCAGAAACCTCTGATACTGTTACTTGTTTTTTAAATGTTTTTTACAATTCATAGTTCATACTATTCTATTGACAAAGTTCTTCCCCAGTGTGCATGCATAGTTATCCCTATTTTCTCTACACAAATTCCTGATTTGTGAGTATTCTGTAAATAATTCAAAGAATAGCTTCTCATTTCATGTGACATTGAAAAATTATTTATTCCTTGTATTTTATAGTGAAGCTGTAAAATGCATCACTGTACTTGCTCCTGACCAAAACATGAAAAGCTTTTAAAACCAGGTATAGTCAACAACAGTTCTCTTTGGATTATAATAAGTCAAGGGTTTAGAAGTATTTTCAAGATGTATTTTAATAGCTGAAAGTTGTCTGATGTGTCAAATAAAAGATGACTCATAGACCCCCTAGGAAAAAAAACTGTCCTTCTTGTTTGCTCAAATGCCAACCAATCTTTTAATCCTCTTCAGATTAGTTTACGTGTGTGAAATCGATATTTCCAGGTACTTACAGTACCTCCCAGAGCACATAAGTCACTAACCAAGCTGGGCTCCATGGAGTTTCTGCATTCCATCAGGTGTCACAAGGAGCTTCAACTGGCCTGTGCCTGGTCTGGGGGAATTGAGGCCAGGTGAAATGCCAAGCTCCTTAGCTCATCTGCTGCAGAGAACAGGTCTGCAGTGTGCTTGCTCAAGTCCTGTTACGGGAATAAATCTGACGTGCCTCACTTACTAGGTCAGAGACAGTCTGCAGTGTCTCTATATGCAGGGTGCCACGATATCAAATGTATCACAGAAGCCAAAAGCATGATTAGGTTGCAAAGGCAGACACTGAAAATCTAAGAAATGCCAGAATTAGGATGCTTACTCAACTGACATTTGTTTCCTGGTGGCAAAAGATATATGATACATTTATCTCTAGCCACATGATCACCCACTGATGTTTTCTCCTGCCCTGGTGCTCAGGATGAGCAGTTTGTTTACTCTGTGCTGAGTGTGCCCAGAGTGTAGAAGCCCTTGGTTACTGTACACTCTTCAAACCCTGCTTTGGAGGCAGCTACATATTTTTACTCAGGATTTTTCATATTGCTGGAATAGCTCAGCAAAATAGGAGATGTGCAGAGTCTTCAACATTTCCCATCTGCAGATGTTTGACCTGACAATTGCAATAACACTCCCAAGGGGTAGGAGAGGGGGTGTTTTACCCACACAAGGGATTGGGGAGGACAAACCAAGGGCAGTTCCCTCAGGTGCTACTGCAGAGAAGCCCACTCAACTCACCAGTAAATTCAAAGCCTCCTGCACAGACACTACATCTCCATCTCCATCCACAATTTCTTGCCCTGATGTAAACCTCCTCTCCCTCTTCCTACAACTTATCCCACCCATATTCTATAAATCAGGCCCTACATCTCTCACAGCTCTGCATTCATACTGGGCAACTTCTTCTTTATGGCTACATTCACAGCTCCTATTAGGGACCTAAAATTACAATCTCCCCTTAGGTCTGACATCTAGCCCTTGCTGGTCTGACATTCTCACCTGTAACTGCAGGTAAGGTCACAGCCTCCTTGGGCTGGAGCACACCCAAGAAATTGGATGTCATATACTGCATCTTGACTGGTTATGTTGATTTTTTTAACTGCGGAAGAACATAACTTACCAGATTTACCTAATTTACCTGTGAAATTGCAAAAAAGCAGATCACTGAAATCATGCTGTTATGGCAGACTTCTGGGTACAGAGAAATTAGCCTTCCTCAAAGAAAAAGTCACCAGTGTTTTACTTCAACGCAGACAAAATGATGTCTTTTCCTCCAGCCTCACAGCTGTACTGTTCTGCCTGAAATGTTCCTCAGTAATTCAGCAGGAGACAGAGATTCAGAATGAAAAATTTCAGTTCAAGTTTGACAAAATCATAAACAACAGAAAACAAGGCTCCTAAGGGACATGCTGAAGACCTTAATAGCAGATGCTTTCAGCAGCTCTGCTAATAATAAGCTGTGGGAATTGATGGTGTTCATTTTAAAATTATTTTCACATTTAAATTTTGATGGGGCTTATTGGTTAGATGCTGTGTGCAGGGCAGATTAAGCAAATAGCTGGCAGGCCTGCTGGGGTATTTAAAAAAAATTTGCTTTGCATTTAAGAGAAGGATGAGGCTTGTCTGCATCAGAGGTGCAGATTTGGGGCATGTGGGTCTGTTCTTCCTCACAACTGTTTTAGTGCCTTTCTCAGAACAGCCCCTGGTGCTTTACCACGTATGACACACCCCTGTGCCCCATACTTGCCCTTTCAGAGACCAGTCTCCACATGGTATAGAGACTTACTCTGCAGGCTTGGGCTTTTTCAGGACACTTGTCTGCCAGGCACTGCTTAGGAAGATCCAGGAGCTCAACTTGGGGTGACTGATGGGAATTTTCAGTTGCCTGGCCGGACAAACCCAGATTACTCTTCAGTGTTTAGAAGAGGGTTATAAACTATTAGGAAGTGACCTCAGCTGACGGGTATATCATGTTCTTTCATTCTATTCACTTACAGCATTTACAACATCTCCCCATTATCGTTTAGACTTTTACAACTCTTAATGACCCTTTTATCAGAGCAGCAATAACCAATAAATCCTCTTTGGCATTTATTGCCCTGTCTCTAATACATAAAAGAACCAATTTATAACATTGCATGAATGCTGGAGATTATTTTTCGAACTACTTCAAATCTCACTGCAAAAATAAGTGCTCTGATGGAGGCCCTGTTTCTGTGGTTTGCTCAGCATCAGCCCTAAATTAAATTCACCAACAATGTGCAATAAACTTTGTGGACTGGATGCTGTGTGGCAGAGAGAAATGAGAAACCAGAAATCCAAAATGTCTTCTCTGTAGGGAGGTGTTTCTTCCCCTGCCCATCTCCTGCCAACATCAGTTTTGTCCTTAGCTGCCAGGAGAGTTCCAGGCCTGAGCACAATCAGCAGGAGCTCTGCAGACAGGGGACGCTCCTTTGTCAACAGCCATCACAGAAATTACAGGTGGACCTTGTACATCTGACACAGTGCACTCAGCAGTCAGATAACTAAAATCAGTTTGCTGGGCTTTGTCTGAAAATGGTGGAGAGAAACAGGCACCACCAGGAGAGGCTTTATCTCATCCTACAAGAGAGAGAGATAGCTCCAAGGTGTGCAGTCCCAGCTTCCCTCCTCTCTATGTCTCTGGCTGGCAACAGTCATCTAACTTCAAAACACCTAAAATTAGATGTCACTAATCTCCATGCCTTTGTTTGCAGTGATGACAACATAACTTTGAAGCTATCTCTGTTTTTACTAACAGAAACAAAACTCCAAAGATACCTTGTTTACTCATTTTTGTAATTTTTGCTCAACTTGCAGTAATGTCCTGCTCTCCCTGTAGGACATTCAATAGACTGCCACTAGAACCTTTGGAAGGTGTTTTGTCTTGGTCTATCTACAGGTAGAACACATGCAGCCACAGGAGAAAGTCTTCCCTGCACTTCCAAACCTGATAAATCAGAACACAACAAAGTAGTCCTTAGGAATAATTTCAAAGTGAGCTGGTAATGAAGGCAACCTAAGGATTCTATGTGTTCCTGGCAAAGATTTCAGTTTTGCCAACTCTATATCTAGATACATCTGGACTTGATTCAAGGCCCAGCACTGGAAAGACTTGATATCAGCAGATTTTGGAAGGGATGTAGGTATTTCTATGGGGTGAATGAAACACTGTACAAAGACACCCAGTGCCGAGTGAGCCGATGCCAGGGCTGGAGGCTGATATTGCTGTGCTGGTTAGACACTATATCCCAGCTACGTAGCCTTGATGAGAAACTGTATGTTTTGACCTGGGCAGAGAAGTTCAGTTAGGGCAGCAGTTTTGCCCCTAACACAAGCTAGCCCAAGCACCTCTATGCCCTGTGGAGACTGTTCAGTGCCACTACAGCAGGGTCTGTGCCACAAAGGCCAGATGTGCTCAGTTCATCCTATTTCCCGTCTTCTTGGTTGCCCGTTGATTGCTCTGCTGATGTCTACTGCCAGGTCCTCCCATTTTTCTCTTTGCTCCTGCTGACCCTCTTCTCCTCTGCAGAACTACAAACCCAACAGCTCCCCAAAGAACTTTTCATTAATATAATTTATTAGCTGCATTGTTCCTCTGACCTATTTCTTGTTCAACTAGCATATCTCCCCATCCACTCAACATAATTGGCACAGCACCTGAACTCTGCTGCTGGGGTTTAAATGGCCTGGCATATATCACTGAGTCACAGGATATTAAGAGAAAGGTGAGAGGATTATTGGCACCCTGCCACTGGGGTCAGATTGGATTTCTTGTCCAACCACTGAAACATGTGGTTGTATAAAGAGGGTTTATGTAGTCTTGGTTTAGTCCTTATTCAAAGCTTGACCACTTGAAAACAGCATGGGATTTTCACTAAGGACTGGGGGATTGGCTGTGTAAGGAAGCCTTCCTTGCACACATTGTCCTGTTGATTTTTGGAAGGGGATGATCTGCATGAGGCTCTGCAGGATGGGGCTGGCCAGGAGTGCTGTGCTGGAGCTTTCTGTAGCTGGAGTTGCATCAACACTTTTCTCCTGCCTGGCTGCAATGGTCCATTGCAGAAGCCATTACCAGCAGCCTGGCCTTGCTGGCCAGTCTGCACATGGTCCCAGGTACTCCCATTGCTGTGGTTTCTTTTGCATCATGATTCTCTCACCAATGATCCTCTTGCTTCTAAGTTTAAGGAAGTATTACTGGGCTGTAGGTTTTCACTGGTGATTAATTTTGTTGTACAATCTTATCCCCCTTTTAAATTATAAAACATCAAAGGGTACAAAGCAGGCCACCATCCTTGCCAAGAAACATCCATTCTGTCTTTTTGTTCTTTTTCCCGGGAAAAAAGGCCTGCTGACGTCGTCTGCCTTGCTCAGGATCTTTGTAACTGGCCCCTGTCTTTTTTGGCTCCTCCTTCCCTCCCCTCATCTTTCATCCCCTACTCCATACTGAGTGGTAACCAGGGAAACCAGGAACCATGGCAACCCAAAGTAGCATAATTTTTCTCTGAGGAAAAAAATATAAGCATGCAAAATCCCTTTAATGTTTATACCAGGCGACTGGGTCCCAATCCTCTCTTTCCCTCCTCTTTGGAGTGAGGAAGCCATGGGCCTGCGTCCTCTTGCTGGGGCTGCCCTTGCCATGAGCCCTGGGTGAAGCTCACTTCCAGCCCCTTGCTTCATGCAGCCAAAGCCCTCGGCTCTCCCCAAAGCCAGTGTGGCAGCAGGGGCTCAGTTTCCACCAGTGTGGGTGGTCTTGACCCACCAAGAGCAATCAGACATGCCAAGACAGTAATCCCCAGGTGACAGGGAGCATCTGTCCCCATCACTAAGTGCTCCTCAGTTTTGAATATATTTCTCAACAGGACACAGGGAAGTGCTTCTTTCATTAAATGGAGATGTAGAGGTCAGGCACAGAAGGTTTAGGGTCTGGTTTTCAAAGGAGGAACTAACTAGGCACTTCTCTGTAGCTCTGGACATCTTTCCCTTGTCACAAAATGAGTCTGTGATGGAGGATAGAAAAGTGGGTCTTCCCACACCCGGTGAATTGTTAATCCTCAGATTCCAAACTGTCTGGATGAAAGACAAGGATTCTACCCTGCCAAGCAAGGCCAAGAACACAGGATTCCAGAGCAAAGATTAGAAATTTTTATTGTTATGTAGTATAATGACAGTATTGGAGTGGTACCATCATCACTGCTTCTCCAAAATGTGGGAAAGAAGGGCAGCCAGCTGTGGAGGGGGAAACATGACGGGTCCATTCTCTCTCTCCGCTTTTCCCTCAAAATGGGGCACAGGGTGACACTGCCTCACTGCTGCTGAGTGTCCATCAGCAGGGCTGTGCACAGGAATAGGAAGCATCACCCGTGAGCAAAGTTCTCAGGGCTCAGCCCCTGTTCCCTGTCCCTCACCCTTCAGTCAGCCCAGTCTCCTCAGGGGATGGTGGTAAAATCCCAGCCCCTTGGGAACCCCAAGGTCACTCCTTCTGCAAAAGGCTACTGCAAGGAGTGCTCTTGGTGGGGTACAGGAGGTTTTAGAATCAGCTGTGGAAGCTTCAGGCAGCATGCCCAGCACTGCTCAGAGGCTAAGTCAGCAAAGAAATTACTAACAATTTTTGCTACTCTAAAAGTGTACAAGAGACAAACTGCTTGACTTCTAGCTTATTTCCAAAATAGAATGCTGACTGTAAGTTGCCTTCTTTAGGAGAAGAATGATGACAGAAATAATAAATTGTACACGTTTATTTTTGAGTTTGCAGATGAGGGAATGTCAGCCAGTGGTTGGGAAGAAAATAAACAAACCCTGGCAAGCAGATATTTTTATAGAATAGTTTTGTGTTGAAATTTCTATAAATTGGCAACAGAGTCATTATGAGACCTTTTAACCAGATAAGACTATGCCAAAATCTTCAGGAAACATCTTGCATGTTAATTTTTTTTCACTTACAAAACAGGGGAGAGGGAGGGAAACAAAGGCTTAGAGAAATGTTTGCAGATGTACAGTGTCTGCTCTATAAGGCACCAAATACTTTTTATTCTGTGGATGTAAATGGAATTTTTCCCAATCCTGCCACTTGCTAAGTTCAAATCTGGGGTAGCTCCAAATCAATCCTTCCAGAAGATTTGCTTGCAGCCTGGGGACAGAGATGTCACAGGCCGAATAAGCAAAGTTCACGAACCGTAAGGACCAGTCTGGGATATCTCACCTTTAAGGTCAATGGGCCTGTTGAGAGAAAACTGGCTCTCCAGTTCCCCCAAGTACAGTTGTTTTAAAGAGACATTGTCAAAACTCTGCTGGTTATGTTGTCCCTGTCTTCTGCTTCCCAGGCAGCTCCCAAACAAGATATGTGCAGGAGAAGCATTGAGCCAAGAGCACATCTGCTGCATCTGCAACTGCAGCTCCAGGCCCAGTCCTTTGGGAAGTGGCTTCTTTATCGATGTTTGCTATTTGTGTTTGATGTCTAGGAAATGTCTGGACTTTTTTAGATTTCACTCTATGCCATGAAAGCATTGCTGTGGGCATGCATGCCTGTGTCTGTCCTGAAAATCTGTACTCTGAAGAAAATATTTTAATGTTGGCTCATAAAGAAAAATTATTTTGGGCTAAAAGAGCCCTTGCTGTTGCCCCAGATAGTTTCTGGCTAATAAGACCTGTCAAAATCCTGTTTATTAGAGTTGTTCTGTTGAAATCTGTCATCTGTTGGAATCTGCTGGCAGAGGGAAGGAAAGGGTTACCTACTATGTGAGAACGGAAATCTAAGACGTGCGCTGTATAACTGGCTCTGTGATGTGAACATTAGATAGTAATGTCTCAAAAGTAAACTATTTAAGCAGCTCCAGTTTCTATGCTAAATTGACTCTAGTGTGTTTGTAACCACAGGGACAGCTGCTTCCTGAAGAGCCTCTCTTAACTCTTATAAAGATTAACTGGTTTTGTGTTGAGATTATTGAGATCATCTTGATGCATTTATTTTATTCTTATTTGTTTTCTCATTTTATTTATTGTTAATAACTTCACTTTAAAAGCATCTTTTCCTTGATTTTACTCCCTTTGTTTGAACTCAATTTCTTTCAGTAAATAAGGCCAGAGTGGGGTCAGAAATGGATGCCATCTAGAAGCTTGACCAACTCCTCCAAATTTGCCTATAGATCTTTTTCTAAAGATTCATAGTGAATTTTTCACTTTTCACATTTTCATGCACTTCTGCTGCTGCAAGCAGTTGAGCACTGAGGGAAATTTTCAAAGCAGTCTGTGAGTAGCACATAGTAAGTCTTCTGAGTATTTCAGAGGTTTTTTGCAGAGGTCATACCTGGCCTCAGCAGCAGGTTGGTCTCCTCTGAAGTGCTCTCAAAGGACCCCACATGTTCACCAAAAAGCATGTGCCTTATTTACATTCAAGGCATGGCTGCCCCATGAGGTTAAATTTAAAACCCTGTTGCATCAGTCACTAATTAGCTTCTGTGCCCATTGCATACCCATGGAGCCCATGCCAGGTAGATGAAAGACATATGCCAAGCACTTTGGAGACTGAGAGACAGGGAGAGAAAAATAGAACAAAAGCTGGGGCAAGATGTGAAAAAGGAACATCATTTATAGCCATGTCCAGGATGGGGCAGGGTCAGAAACATTGAAGGAGCTAAAAAGTCTGTTTGAAATGATCAGCAGCAATCAGCAACCACCATAACCCTGCCCAGAGCGAAGGGCCATAGTGAGCAGGTGAGGAAAAAGACAAGGGCAAGACAAAGAGCCTTAGGAGGTGCTCATGTGTGGCACCAAGGAGCCAAAGAGGGCCCTCCTTGAGCCTGGTGCTGGAGAGTCTTGCAGTATGGCTCCCTTCCAGATGACAAGGTTCACATGTATGGCACTGGGCTAGCATTTATCCCGTGTCTTTTTTCTCAGTACAAGTCCTTTTGACAACACGACTTCCAGCCTTCACGATGGATCTTCAGGTGAATCTTCACAGCTCTCATAGAATGACACCAAGAGATGATGTTATTCTGTGACATGGGACTCAGCTGCCTCTGATGGACTTGTGTTTAAGCATAATATGCATCCTCCTGAATATCTCTGCTTATTGTCTGCAGGATGTCTGTATCTTTTTCCTTTGAGGTTCCATTTCCCTTACAATCTCTTTATTCCATTATGAAATATATCTAATAATTCCTTGGGCTCCTGATAGTACTTGCAACTGAGGATAATATATATCTGCATTCTGTACCTAGGTACAACTGTCTGGGATGCATGTCCATCCATTAGCTGATGGGTGTGATCATTGGCTGGGTGTTTCTGCCACATGGAGATGTGTCTATTTCCCACGCAGAGGGCTCAAGTGCATGCTCCTGATGAAGATGAGAAGGAGGAATTAATCCCCTGATGAGAGCCCTTAGAGTTTTGATGCTGGAGCTGGAAGGCGTGAGAAATGATAAGACATTGATTAGGTCTGAGTCAGCAGCGGACGCACCCTTGCCATGCTACCAACTGGTCTATTAGCTCTCCCACTTGTTTGTTACCTAACTTATCTTCCTGACTCATCCCAAACCCAGCTGACACCAGAGATAGGCAAATTACACACCACGGCACCTTCAGCAGCCTCTGATACACCTTCTGCTGCCCTGTAACCCCCATGAGGATTAACAACTTTTCTTTACCAAATAGGGGGAAAAAAAGGTAGAAACATTATTAGTGTGAAGAGGAGAGGGAATCCCAGAGAGAAAAAATGAGCTAGGATTGCTCCTGGGAGAGGAAGAGGGGATTTTTAAAAAGAGATAATTCCCTTTTGTGCACTTCTGCTAAAAATGTGTCGTGTTGACACCAGTCCCATATTTCAGTGATGGTGATGTGCTCACCACTTATGAAGCAGCAACCTCTGTAACAGCAAGGCACAGATAATATGCAGTACTCTCTGTATGTATCTCTCTGGATATGACAGGGTTCTGGCAATACTTAAATTTTTTGTTTTGTTTTAAGGACAGGTTGACATTTCACAGCGCCAGATTAGAGCCAAAGGACCAGCATGGGGGTCACAGTTGCCCCAGTCCTGGAGGGCTGTGATCATCACCATTGCAGCCAGTCTCTGCTCCTCACTGGTTCTGAGCTCACTTGGACCCAAAAATAGTCCCCTAAGCTCCTCTGCAAATTCCTCTGCAATTCTTTTTTAGCTAATATGCTCTAAGTTTGGTGCAGCAGTAATAGGCATGAAGATACAGAGGAAAATGGGAAAAGGTACAGAACACTTCCATCTTCTTCCCTGGGATCAGGTAGCCTCAAACAGTCCTGGGTGCCTTTGAAGAAATCAAATAATTTCCCTCTTTCTCTGAATTTGCAAGGGGAAAACAAGAGACACTATGTGCTGCTGGTTGAGAATAGCACAGGGAGCAGATCTCACCTTCCAGCACATACTGCAGGAACCCAATGGGAATACAGTCAGGCTCAAGGACACTGCAAAAGGTGATCACATGGGCTTTGGTGGGAGTTGACAGCAGGTGGAGTTGGGGATGGGGCTGATCCAGGTTTGATGGGCATGGTCTCCTCTGCCTTCAGAAAAGTGAGTCTGTTCTCCAGGAGGGGGACAGATTCTGCTGGAGTGGGCTGCATCATCCCATAAATGCAGCAGGCACGCATCTGGAGACCTGGAGATCTGGATTATATTTACTCTGCCTTTTCAATGTTCAGGTTAGTCTTGCTGGTTGTTGTAAATTCAGCAGCTCCAGGTTTTAATTCTTGGTGCAGTATTCCCACCTGCTTTGTGAAGTCCCAGTAGCCTGTGTTGAGAAAGGCATCTGGTTGTCTTCAAAATAGTGTGTCAATGTTTACAAGGAGCTTTGCTGGTGACCAAGGTGTTCTCAGAAGGAAGGAGGACTGCCAGAGCAGACCTCCCTGCTCTAATGGGCAACTGTCAGCATTTTGTACCAGGCAGAGCAAGTTCCTTCTGATGGTAATTTTTCTTGCCTTGGACAGAAGTCCACAAGTGTCCTTTTGTGTTTGAGTTTCGACAGGGAGATCCTCAGCAGCCTCTGTGTGAGGCAGCTCCCCTTTCCTGCCTCTTGTGTGGCCCCAGTGCCAATTCAAAGTGTGCATGAAAGGCTTAGCCTGACAGTATGTGCTGCTGCTATTGTACATGTGAAAACTGAATTCATTGAAAAGGAGAGAGACTTATGGGGAAAGAGACCCACTTTCAGGTTTGCCCCACACTGCTGCTCTTGGAGGCAGAGACATTCACCTGAGTTCAATCATCTGCAGGAGGTGTAGCTGGAAGTCTGCAAATCATTCTGCTTATCAACTCACAAATATAGGGATTTGATTCCATGTCACAGACTCTGCCTGGGCTGGCAGAAGTTGGTGCTGGCTGGGGCACAGGTGAATTTTCAGCTTCACCTGCTGTTAAGGCACATGAAGTCTGCTCCATGTTTTGTAGCTTCTAAACTCTAAGGGAAATCTCTTGTTATTCAATGCCATTTCTGCTGCAGTCAGGGGAGGCTGAACATCCCTGACTAAACTGCTGGGAGGCTATTGTAGGCACGTGATCCTAGACCCTTGAGTTTTCCATCCATCCTGGACTTTCAAATTTTGCCTTTATTTTTTTTTTCCCCACATCTTTCCACTCTCTCTACAGCTGAAGTGACATGGAAATTCTTATGGATAAATATTCAGGACACTATTTAAATAGGCAGCTATAGCTTGCAGATCATCTGTTTTCCTATGTTGCAAATGTTGTATTTGGTATTGTGTAGTGTGAATTATGGATATGTGTTGCATATAGTCTGGGACAGGCCCATACTTGTCAATAGATGGCAAGATATAATCAAACTGGACCAGATTCACAGTTCTCCCAATTCCTCAGCAGGGCTTATTTCTTTGTGAAAGCATAATATTTGTACATTATTCCCAATTATGGGGATATCTGACCTTGCAAGAGAAGCACTTAGATGGCTGTAGCACACCCTATTTCTTATCACTTGCTCAGCTGTATTGGTAAATTAACCAGATGGATCCAAACTATCCTACAGCCTAGTGTGAAGGAACATCCAAAACTCCAAATCCAGATTCCCATCTGTTAGCACACAACAAGTTTATGTAGTAAAATGCCAAACCAAACCCTTGTCTTCAAAACCCTCTGCCACATGGATGTTCCAAATCCTCGGCCAGGCTGGGGCTGAGTGCTGGGACACTGAGCAGCACTGAGGTGTTTCCAGAAGCTGCTCATGGAAGTTTCCTCCAGAGACCGAACCCACTAGGTGCCAGATGATGCTGGGATCTGCATCTGTTTGGTCAAATCTTGGTGCAAACCCCTGCATGGTGGGATGAATCAGACCCTTAATGGCTACAGAAAGACATTGAAAATAAGAGTTTATATTTACATAGTACATTTCATCCCAAAGGACCCTAAATCACACTGCACAAACTTTTCACAAACAGCAGAACTGAAATGCAGCTGTGTCAGGAATGAAGGGTGGCAGCCAGCTGGCATGTGTTAGCAGGACAAAAATAAGCCACTATTTTTGGCCAAGGACATCAGGGCAAACCCCTCTATTGCGAAAGTGCCTTCCAGACTTCAAAGTGCAGTTTTACTCTAAATAGTGATGGTGGATAAATAGATATTTTGTAGTCAGTTGACTTGTTCCCAGGCACATCTGGGGAATTCACTCCTGAATTAAGTATTTGTTACATTTTATGCCAGCTAAGGCCGCAGAACTTCCTCACCCAAGATAGCACATTTCCACTCCAACTCAGTCACATTTGCAGAATTTGAAGCCTTTTTTTACACAGCCCTTACTACAGAGGGCGGGACACAGAAAAAGCAGTTCTGGCTTTCTCAGCTGAACTTACCCTAAACTGGCACATCTGGAAATTACCATTTTCTGTTGTTAGCTGGGCAAATTTGTTGATTAGAAAGACGAATTTTCACCATACCTATCAAGGTAACTTTTCAGAATACAACTGACCTTTAAATAACAGCGTGGAGAGGCCAGGACATTTGAAGATCTTGCCACAAAGGCCCTCACAGAGCAGGCTGGGCAGCATCTCTCAGGTCTTTGGGCTATCCAAACACTGCACAAGACTGAAAGGCATGGTTCCTTACAGCAATGTTACCTATGAAAAATACAGATACATATGTACTTTGGGGCCAGGAGGGTATGTGTACTTACAGACCACACTGCATCTCAGAGAACCCTGAAAAGCCCTCCAGGATAAGCTGCCCTGTGGTAGCTCCCTGTGGGCCTCCTCCCATACCTCCATGTTGTGTTGCAGCTGAATCCTGTGCTCTGACATTCAGCCTGTCATGCTATTTACCTGCTGCTATATCACTCTTCAGCATGATTTTGGTTTCAGTCCAGTTTGGGGGATATGAAAAACCCAGAGACCATTCCCCAAGAGGCAGGATGGATGAGGAGAGTTTAGCCACCTGCCTTTAGAGCCAAGGAAGAAGTCCCCATCCATCTGATTTATTAACAAGCCTGTGGCCTTTGAGAACTGAGCACCCCTTTGGCACTGCACTGCCCATTGGATGGGGAAGGAGGGAAGGAGGGAAGGAGGGAAGGAAGGAAGGAAGGAAGGAAGGAAGGAAGGAAGGAAGGAAGGAAGGAAGGAAGGAAGGAAGGAGCCAGCCAGATGTCTTTCAAGGAGCCTTCCAAGCTTGGACACAGCCCTGCTGGTATAATTCTGGGCTCCAGCCACCCTTGCTGTCTCCCACCCCAGCACTAACACTGGCACCAGTGCAATGACAACAAGGACTGCGTAGGGGAGCTTGTTTTTCTGCAGACAATTAGTGTTAGCTTCCAGCCAGCTCAGCTCCCTGCAGTCCCAGGGTGCAAGGCCAGCACAGCTGTGGCTGTAGAGGAGGATGCACCCCATGGCAGCCCCATTTGAGACTGACTTATGGCACTGAGGAACGGCTCCACATTACAGTCTCCCTCTCTCCAAACATGGAATGCAAGAGGGAGCCTGCGTGCTTCGCAACCAGCCCTTCATCCTCTTCCCTGCCTCTCTCCCAGCACCTCATCACCATGCACAGTCCTCATACAGCCCATTTTCCTGTCTCCCCAGCACACCTTGGCCAGTGCAAAACCCTATAATACTCACACAAGCATTTCCTATTGCTAACAATTTTTAGGTGACATTTCTCTCTCAGAAGTGCAGGGAGTCCAAGCAGGACATACACTGCAGAGTGTTATGTTAGTTAGTGAGGCTTTGATAAGGTTACTTCCACAAGCCTTCAGATTCATTGAAAAGCAGCATTAAAGGCCATTTGGACTCAGACCAGGGCTGCAAGAGAGGTAAGCAGCATTTCGGGTGCCCAAAGCACAGTGCCTTCTCTGGCATCTCAAATTTTTGACTATCTCCTACCTGCTGAGGCAGAACATCATCCTGTGATGTTCTTCTTTGTAGTAGAGGTACTCCGTTCCTCTGACCATATTCATGACCCTTCTCTGGACCCACTCTAACAGGCTGATATCTTTCTTGTACTAAAGCTTCCAGAGCTGGATACAGTACTCCAGGTGGTGACCTGGAGGCAGGGTAGAGGGGGAGAACTGCCTCCCTTGGTGTGCTGGCCACACCTATTTTGATAGCCCAGGATGTGTTCAGCTTTCTAGGCTGGGAGCACACACTCTTGGCTCATGCTCAGCTTTTCATCCCTGAGAATATCCAAGTCCTTTGCTGCAGGACTGATCTCAATGACTTCTTCCAATCTGTCCTGATATCTGGGATTGCTCTGAACCAGATGCAGCACTTTGCACTTGGACTTGCTGAATTTCAGGAAGTTCTCATGGGCCAATTCTTGGGTCTGTCCAGGTCCCCATGGAAGTGATCCTGTCCTTCTTTTGTGTCAACTGTACTGCTCAGCTTCAGGTCATCTGCAAACATGAAGGTGCACTTGATCTCACTGTTTGTGTCACTGATGGAGATGCTGAAGAGCACTGGTCCTAAGACAGGGCCCTGAAGGACACAGCTCATTGCTGGCTTCCACCTAGACATAAAGCCATTGATCACAACTCTCTGGCTGCATTCATTCCTTATCTGGCTTCCAATTCCTTATTCACTGAATGGTCCACCCATTGAATCCATGCCTTTTCAATTTGGAGATAAGGAAATTATGTAGGACCATACCAAAGGCCTAAGAGGAGATTGGATAACTGATGTCCTTTAGTCTTCTCTTATCAACTCTTGCCATCACTCCAACACAGGCCACCAGATTGGTCAGGCATGATTTGCTCTTAGTAGAGATGTGCTACATCTCCTTGTCTTTTATGTGCTTTAGCAGATCTTCTAATAGGTTCTGCACCATGGTGTTCCCAAGCTCAGCTGGTCTGTAGCTCCCTGGATCTTCCTTTTTCCCATTTTTGAAAATGGGAGTGATGTCTCCAGTTGTCCAGTCACCAAGGACTTCACCTGACCACCATGACTTTTCAAACATGATGGAGAGTGGCTTAGCAACAACATTGACCAGTTCCCTCAGGACCCTGGGATGCATCTCCTCAGGTCCCATAGACTTGTGGCTATTCAGCTTCATTAAGTGATCCTGAACCTGCTCTTCACTTTAGAGAGGGGTTTCACTCCCCCCACATCCAGTCAGAGGATCAGGGACTTGAGAGAAGTGGGAAGCCTGACTGTCAGTGAAGGTTGAAACAAAGACTCATTGACTACCTCTGCCTTCTCCATGTCAGTGCCACCCTTCTTGCCTATCACAGGGGCTACACTCTCCTTAGCCTTTTCTAACCTCTGTCCTTATGGAATCCCTTCTTGTAATTCCTTACATCTCTTGCCAAGTCATGTTCCAGCTTTGCCTTGGCTTTCCTGACCCCATTCCTAGACATATGAACTGTGTCCCTGTACTCTCCCCAGGTCACCTGTCTCTGCTTCCACTGGCAGTGCATTTCTTTCTTACTCCTCCATCTGAGGAGCAAATCCATGTCAGTTTCTGGCCTGTCTTGCTTGATTTCCTACACACTGGAAGAGCACTCTTGCACTCTAAGAAAAGGGGCCTTAAAGAGCTGCCAGCTCTGGTTATCACCTCTGTCCTTAAGGACAGTTTCCCAGTGAATCTTACTCACATTAAGGAGCTGGAAGTTCACTCTTGCAAAATTCAGGGGTTTGACTTTGCTCCTTTCCAGGTTCACACTGCTTAAGATCACAGATCTCAGGATCTGAGCCTGAGATGACCTGAGAGTGAAGAAAGAGAAAAACAAAGAAAGAAACATTTGGTGACTTTATCTGAGCCCTGAGAAATGTGGAAATGTGCAGGACAGGGGTGCGATGCTCTGGGAGGAGCAGAGTCCAGGGAATGCAAGACAGATCTCTCCCTTATCAAAGAACCAGTGCAAAAATTGTTCATGAAGGTGGACTCACCTTTGACGCTGTAAGCAGATTACAGAGCCATATCACACCAGTTCCCAAGATTCCTGGAAAGGAAAGCTAGTCACACACACTGGAAGATTCTCCACAGCATGCCAAGAGCACTCAGCTCTGTATTCCAGAATCTCCCTTGTCCTTTATTAAGCCCTCTGCTTGCATTAAAGCATCTCCCTGCACTTTCCAGGGAGAAAAAATTTTTCTCTAATATTTGTAATTTTAAAGATGAATTTTACTTTTTTTTTTTTAATGCACCAGCATTATCCAACATGTAGTCCAATATATAAATCTGATCATGACCTAGAAAAGAACCTAAGCTTTTTGAATGATGCTGTAGACAGGGAGAGACTCCCCACAGGCCAGCACTCAGGCACTCAAACTGATCATGCACGAGTTGCACAGTTTTATACACTTGTGTGTGTACTCAGGCACTTTGAAAATCTTACTGAGCAATAACAGAGAGCCTCCCCCTCTTCTGCACTCCCTGCCTCCCAACACAGGACCCTGCAGGGAAATGCACTGTGTACGACTGGTATTTCCCCAAGTAGACTTGCATCCATGGCAGTATGAAAAATTAATAAAGGAGTAGAAAGTGCATTAACAAAAGCTGACATATTTCCCACAGTTAATTGACATCCCCCATTTTATTTAAAATTAATAAAAGCTTGCCAAGCATGCAGAACTAGCACATCATAGCAAAGGAGATGTCTCACATAGCTCATCAGGTCATGTCACTGCATCAGTGATACTGCATACCATAAATCATCACAAATATTCCTAGTATTATGTCAGGCCTGTATCCAAGGTGTTGCTCTCAGCATCAGTGTAGGAGGGCTGTCTGACACATGCTCTGGAAATTGCCACTCTGATGGATGAACACAGGCTGCTAAGCCAGCCTTATAACATCTAAAGCCTGGTCTCCACCAGAGACTCTCTCTCTGGTGCAGTGAAGGGACCAATCACCCTTAGCTCATGGAGCCTGGCTGGTGTCTCCACACAGCTTGTGGTGATGGGGAACAGCACTGCACTGCTGGCCTGCAGTCATTAAATGGATTTTTCTATAGTCCAGATGTCTCACCAACACATTACTGAGCAACATAGAGAGGGTGCTCACAGAATCTTCTAGAAACTAAAGAAGAAACCCTAGCAGTGCTAATGACACTCTTAAGTGGGATGGCAATCCTTTTTTTTCTCAGCAGTGGGGTCAGGTGACAATCTGGTGAATTGCATACACTGTAAAGTTAAGACCTCTGTGAGGTTTTCAGAAGGCCTGAAGTAGGGCAGACAACTCCTAGATGAAGTTGTACTGGAAAACTGTGCTGCTTGAAGTACCATCAGTGGCACAGCCCAAGATGGGACATGGGACTGGTCCAGGCAAGCAGGAGTGATCCTGTTCTTGTGTGGTCTGGGTGGCCAACCAAGGCCAGGGCTGCACTCAGTTACCTGTACCTGGTTGTATTTGTTAAGTACAAACACATCCCTTTGGCTCAGGGATAACAATAGCAAGGGCTGTGCCAAGCCAGTGAAATTAGGGACCCTCATAGGTGACACTAACAACACTCCAAGACCTGGAGATTTCCACATGCTGCCCTGACAACATGTTTTCTGGATGGTGATGACTGTGTCCTTTGGAGTAGGCAGTGTGATGCAATATCTCTCAGGTAACTGCATGTGGAAAAGTGCCTTTTCACACCTTGAAGCACATTCTGTGGGCCAGTGGTGGCCCTCAGCATCCTCTCTCAAGCTCCTGACTAAGGGGGGAAGACATATGAAATGCAGTTCTACCAGAAGAGCACCATATTGAACACCTTCTGCTTCTCCTCTGCATCCTTGTTTTTGTGGCACTGCTGCTGGGTGAGGAAGATGAAGCTGGGAAAATAGCAGCTAAAATTACATGGAACAGTTGTGCCTGCCTGGAAAACTTGCAGCTGTCTGACACTGGTATGCCAAGTATCCCCACAGTGATGGCCACCTACACCCAGGTACTTTGGAGAGAGCTGGTATCTCCACAGTGATTTGTTGGTAACTTGAACAATGATAATACCCAAAGGGTGAATCACAGAGATTTGATGATGTGAACATCTGGATGTGAATTTGTGACTGCTGGCTATGCTCTGTCACCTGCCCCACTGGGTGCCACTGGAGCTGTCCCACAGCCTTGCACCTCCGCCAGGTATCATGGTGTCCAGCTGAAGCATCCTTGCTCTTTTTCTCCAAGCAGAAACAGTGACTGGGGAAGAAGCCCTGTGTTCATTTGGAGACTACTTCTGCGTACCAGTTCATACGAAGCAATTACATTGTGGCACCACACATTTCAAAGTAAACTTCTTTGTGTAACCAGCTCTGAAAAGAGAAAAGAGCTTCTCACATCTCAGCTGAGAATTGTACCTGTACTTCTGTGGGAGCTACTTACTCTTTTCATTTAGGCTATGGTGAATTGGCTCTTTTAAAAAGGTACCAAGCCCCACTTTGATTTTCAGTTTCTAGTCTCTACACAGGGGCTGAATCAAAGTAACTTAAACTGTGGCTTTGATTCCTGTTCCCAGAGCTGGCTTAAGATGTATTTTCATGGGCTTCCTGCTATTTGTTATCATCTGCTTGCTGGAGATTCATACGTGCCTGGTAGAGCTGGTGGACCTGGATATGTGTGTGTATGTCTGGGCTTTGATGTTCACAGCTTCCCAAGACAGCACTGAAACACAAGCACTTCTGATCAAGAATAATGGTGAGAGCTGATGAATTAACATATGCCTTGAAATGCTCCCATTCTGTTCTCCAGGATAATATGCTCAGTATTCTGGTTTAGCAGTATTTACCTGTACCCTGATCCAGTTGTTTCCCTCATACTTGGTAATTACCTTGATGGGGCTATTTGGTTGTTCCTGGCAATGATGTAATCTTTGCTTGTACTGCACACACAGTTTGCTGTATTGAAGGATTTTGGAGTACTTCCTCTGGTGATTTTATTCCACTGGCTCTTTAGAAAAAGCTGTAGCTATTTTCACATCTAGCTGTGCCCAGAACTTTTGTCTCAGGGAAGAATATCAGCTCAGCCGACTTCCTCCCATTATAACAGCTTCTCATTGTACAACTGGAGTTGAGACAGATTTACTAAATCTACATTTGCTACAAATAGGCTGGATCTTCAGCTGTGCTCATGCACTACTTAGTTGGAAAAAATGACAGGACAAAGGTTTAAACAAACCTTTAGACCCCTCTTCAGCCATTTTTTTCCCAGATGTCATGGGCTTTTTTCGTTGTAGCCCATGCGTAATGTCTCATCAATTTAATCAAAGATACAAGGTTGGTCTTGGATGAATAAACTGGTGTGTCTCCAAGCATGAATATGTCCCATCCCACTCCTCCAGGGTGTATGAGGGCAAATGCAGTCATGGAAGGCCCTTTGTGCATGATCTGGGTGGTGGAAGGGGGCCTAGGCAGGGATAGGACAGGTTTGGTTAAAATCCGATGCCTGGATAGGGGATAGGAGGAAGATGCAAGCATTTAACTGTGGTCTGTCTCTGACAGAGCAGTTCATAGTTGGAGGCACTGTGAAGTAAGTGGGTTACTGGAAAGGGTCTAAGGTAACATTTTTCCCAGTTCTGCCATTTGCTTGCTGGATGACCTTCATCAGTTCAACCACCTACTCAATGCTATTGTTGCAGTGTCTGCGCAAAGGGTTTAAAACTATCTACCTCCAAAACCCCTTTGACATCCACCAGTGGGAAGTGATACCTAAAGCCTCACTTTGCTCCTTTTGCCTGAATCTTGATTTATTTCTTTTCAGCAGTTAAAAAATCATGGGATGAGACAGAGAGCATTCCCTTCCTCTCCAGCTATCCCACAGTCATGTGGCTTGGGCATAAGGCTGGGGTGTGGGAGAGGAAGGGTTTGAACTCCCTGGGGCTGTGGAGCAGCTGTGCTGACTGATGAAGTCTGACAACCCTTGCTGCTATGCTGGAGGAGTCCCCTCCCCAGGTGTTTACTCAGTGCTTGTGCTATTGTCATCATCCTGCTGTGAGCTGGCAGAAACCAGCCTCCCTGTGCCCCAGTTCCTCCAGGGCAAAAGTCCAGTGTCCTCCCACTAGTGGCTGATGAAGGCAGGTGTGTAGGAAGGTGTATGGGTTTTTTTTGCACAAAACCAGCTGAGATGAGCACCCAGGGCAAGGGCTACCAGCTCTGCTGGGAGAGACAGACCTTTGGCAAGGGGATGGGAACAGAGACCAAGGAACCTGTGAAACCACACCTTGAACTGGTTCTGGGAATGCAAATCAAAGCCATGATATAAGTTAAACTGGTGCAGCTTCTGTGTTCAGCTGAGCTCTCTAATCTTTGGATTGCCAAAGGCCTTGAGGAATCATTATGTTAGGTAAAGCCTACCAAAGGGCAGGTTGCTCCAGCCTCTTCTTGTTTTCAGCAGGTGTGGAGACACTGTTTGTGTGTGGGTTAGGTAGCAGGGATGTCTCTGGTTCCCTTTTCAGAGGGGTGCTTTTTTTTTTTTTTTTTTAGCTTTTAGAAGGATTAGCACAGATTTATGTTCGAGAAAGCAGGCTAGTTCCAATCTAAAGTGCAGGACAATTCCTTCCAGTTCCCAGGAGGTAACATCATAATCCATTATTAGCTGTGCCAGTTACAGTTATTTCCTTCCCACATTTCCTTTTAGGTGTCAGACTAGAATGCAATTGCTTTTCTTCCTAAGAGCACTATTTTTAAATCTGAAGAATTGAATGTTATTAATATAGTAGGTGTTGTAGTGTGCAGCCCATTCTATAATGGGGTGTTTATAGCACCAATGCTCTTACCTAGTCCATTTGTAATCAGAAGTAATAGCACCATTTCACCACTTGCTCCGCTTGAAGACGCTGCAATAAATTCCAATGAGCCATAGCTTGGCTGCAGCTGGTGACTGATGTAGAAGCTTTGTGCATTTTTACTTCTTTAATGTTTATAGCTCTTTTACATTATATGAATATTGCCAGTCCTGAGGATTCAGCTGTCATGAATCAAGCCTCAAAAACTAATGAGATTTTACAAAATGTGTTCATCTGAAGTGTGTTTTATGGGCCTTCAAATGTTTCAGGCTTTGTGCCATGCTGTCAGGCTTCCCCTACTTTGTTGCCACAAGCTTGCTTTAAGAAAGGGAAAAGAAAGCTGGGATTAATATATGATCATCTGATTTCAACAACTGGCCCCTACCAAACATCACCTGACATCACAAACTTAAGATAATGCTGTAAGAGCAGTCAGCACAGTCAAATACACCTTCATCTGTGTGACGGGCCAACACAACTCAGCTAAAACAACATCACCTGCAGCTTATACACCCCTGGTTTTCTGTGGGAATTAAATACTTTCAACTCCAGCTGCCGTGAACTCCCCACGTAGGAGGAGGAAGGAAGGGTTCATTTTGGAGAAGTGCAGCAGAAGACACGGTGCAGCATGACATGGGCTGAGCAGGCCAGAGCACATGCATGTGCCACCCTTGTCTTTTGGGCAAGGAATGTTCAGCAGCACAGATCCCCTCCCACCAGGTTACTGACATTGCTCCACTGAGGATAATGGGGATGCAGAGTGATCCAGGCAGGAGACATCACTGAGTACCAAAAGCTTCCTTAGGACTGATTACAGACCAAAGGATGCATGTGCATAGGAAATGGAAAGAAAGGAGAAAAATCAGAGAATGGATGGTATGTCATTTCTAGTGGAAGTAAGGAAGAAACTAAGATTTGGGAGAGATGTCTTATGGAAGGACAGGCCTGGCTTTCTTGCACTGCTCAGGGAGAAATTATTTTGGGGAGCTACTCAGTAAGTTAGGAAATCTGCACCCAAACTGATGCCTGTCCCTGGCATCAGTTCCTCTTAAAACTGAAACAGACCCAGATTTGGCTTGGGACTTCACTGGAATAAAGGACAAATGCAAATGGATTTACAGATTTACTCTGCATTTTGCACATTTCTCAGCACTGGGATGCAGGACTGCTTGGTTCAAGACAAGTGATCTTAGGATCAACTACTCTAAGAACAGACTTTAAAAGGGGGGCTGCTGATGGGAAGCAGTGTGGGCAGGGGTGGCAGCATCTTCTTCTGTCCTTGTTAAGGTAGTGTCCCTGTCTTAGTCCCAGCGGTCATCAGTTTCTTTTTGATGCCTCTAGAGCTCATGAAGCCAACATTTACACATTTAAAATTCTGGCTATTTTTCATTCTTTTCCTAAACCACCAATGGCAATTGTCCCTGCTTTACACTGCACTTCTCCTAACTCCATACTATGTAATCTCCCCATGCTAATGTTCTCAAATGATAAGCTTTTCTATTTCTCTTTCACTCATCTTCTTTCTTTCTGTTCCTTCCTTATTCCCATCATCTTATTTCCTTATCCCCTTACTGATTAGTTGTTCCCCTCCTTATCATTTCTGTTCACTTGTTTCTGATTCAAAAACTGTATTTCTAAACAAAACATAACCAAACAGGAAAGCCAAGATTAACAATTCTGCTACAGGTGTATTTTTCTGGGTGAGATCTATGAGCATGTGCAAGAACTCCCATCATTACCTTGGTACATATTTGTAAGACAGAGTATTACCTTCCCCCAGACTTATCTCTTTTATCTTTTAAAAATGTTCCCTAGTGACAGAGACTATATTACCCTATCAGTTTGTACAATTTCTAGCATGTCTGATCACTCTCAATATAAATGCCATATAGTCATCCAAATAATACATAAAGCACTCATTGCCTGCAGTCTTAAAATGTCTGGAGTTGTGCACTTCCTAAGAATCTCTCTCTGCCATTGTCCACCTATCTAACTCTAAGGAGCTTGGAGCATCCTCCAGAGATGACAAGGTGCTCTTACCCTCACAGCACACATAAGCAATAGTGATGTGACATATAACATGTCCCTACAGACATGAGGAACATGTTACAGACATCTGCTGAACCCTTGTGCTATGCTTGGATGTTTGGTCCCCTTCTTTCCACATGGTGGTGGGAAGCAGGATGTAACTCCAGTGGAAGCAAAGCCTCCATGGGCCAGATGGTTTCATGAGTCCCCATGAACACAGCCATGGAACTTGGACTGTAAAGGGGAAAATGAGATGGGAATAATGCAAAGTCCACCTCTGTTTGCTGACATCCTTTATTTCTTTTTAAAATAATGCTCTGATCCAGTGTTTCCCAGGGGAGATCTGGAAGGGATCGCCATCTTCACATGGACTCATGTAAGAAAGGAAGCAACTGGTCCCTGATATTTATTGCTGTATATCAGCTTGGAAACCTTGGCTGACACACTGCCCCATTTTTCTGGGTTATTTTCATCCTCCCTCTTTTTGTTCAATGAAATAATTAATACTTCAAGGGAAAAAAAAAACAAGCTCTGGGAGTTCATTTCACTCAGGACAGGGAGCGCTGGAGCACAACTGGAGGTAAGGTGGAAGTGCTGCTGGACACAGGTTTATTCCTGTTCTTATTTTAGCCAAACCAGTTCACCCTTCCCAAGGAACAGGTGATAAGGCAGTGTGTTTATAGCGAGTATCCTCTGTGCTGCAGCTGTACTATAGATTAGGTAATGTTACTGACTCACTGCAGAGTTATTGGGCCACCTCATTCCTTCCTTTCTCAGGGCTATAGACTTCACCATGTACACATTGATGGGCTTTGCACACACTAATCAAGCCTCAGAGCTTTTCTGTTAGGTTAGGTGTAATTGTAGGAATTTTTCAGATATAGGGACTGCAAAACAAATCTTCCTGCCAGAGATATCAAGATGTTCCATCAAATTTTTTTCTAGGAGTGCTTGAAACCTCCTTCCAAAGAACCAAGCCCTCACAGGTTCATGTAGGAATTATCATTTGGTATCTCCACACCTAAGGCATTCCTGGCCAAAACTTGGATACTTGCAGTGGATAGTGGGCACCTAGATTCAAAACAAGTCAAAAATAAATGAGGTTTTAGTAGTCCTGCTGTAGACAAGAGCTACACACCTAAAGGGCCCATTGTATTAACACCCACATGTTGGACTTCCTTTGATGGATTTGGAGAGGTGTTCTTCATTTTGGTTTAATGCAAGAAGCTTTTTATGGATGTACTGACCTATCCAGATGGCCAAGTCCATGATGGCTTTTAGGGACCCAGCATAAGACTTTCTCTGCACAGCTGCTAAAACAACACAATAACAGAGTACGTGGCCTAGCATGAGGAAGAAGAAGACTGGATGCTCTCTTTTAGTAGACATGTCCCAGGCATCAGGTGCTTTTTTTCCCAGCCTGTGTTTTCAGCTGAGCTGGATGCATAAGAGCCTCTGTCAGCCATGGTTTTTTATTTCTCCTGTGGTTCAGATTGAAGGAACTTGCTGTCATATTATTTTACATCATCCCTAGTCACAACAGAGACCATGGTGAATGAGCCAGGAAGTGGGATAAAAATCTATGGGTTGCTACCCAAATGGTCTTTTAGTATCCACTCCAAATACCTTCAGATGGGACCTTCATAGATAACATCAAAAGTTAGAGAAGATTTTTACCCTAAACACGAATCAACTGAAATCATGCGGAAAAGAATTGTTCACTGATTTCAGTCTTACCAGGATCTGGGGTTGCAATAGGGTGACTAACTGCTGTTCACTGAAGCCAATGGAAAGGACTGTAAATAACTTGAGCCTGTGGTTTGGCTTGTGGTCTCACTAGTGCTTTGGAACTGGCTGTAGCAGTTGCTGTTTACCCTGTCCCCATCAGCTGATCAGTCGTGCCTCCCTGCAGCCTCCTGAGTTGCACCAGCCCGACTGTTTGTGTAACCATGCAGTAAACTGCCTTAGGAAATAGCTCAGTGCAGGGATGTTCCCTGGCACAGCTCACTGCCTGGCTGCACTAACAGCTGTGCCAGCCCCACAGACAGGTGGCACGGGGTCCATGGCAAGCAAGGAGAAACAGCTGCTCAACAATGCTACCAACAAAATGTCCCCCTTGGAAGATGCTCCCAGGTTGATGATGCAAAGGGACTGAGCTACATCAGCAGGTGCTGTCATGAGGGTCTTTGCTTGAGCCATTTCACTTGTGTTTGCTTTAGCATTTGGAGGGTTCACCAGAGTAACCAAGCTCACTAACCTGGCAAAAACTAGACAGGCTGGGTAAAAAAAAGGCTGGTTTTCTACTGGGCTGTTAGATGGTTTAGTTGTCTTGTACGATGTCAACCTCAGTGATCAGATCCTTGATGCTTGTCACTTACACAAGGACACATAGTTATATCCACAGTTGTCCTTATGCTTGATGAAAACAGTCCATGTTTATAATGGAAATACCAGAGAGCACAAGTCAAGAATGTGGTGACTAATTATATTCCTTCAGTGTTACTATACTGGTATTTTGTTTATTGAGCTCTTCCATTCTTGCTCAAGATTCAACACACAGGCTCATTCACTGGCCTTTTCCAGGACATCTGCCTCATGGAGGACATCTGCAGAGATGGCTTTGTACATGCTCTACTTAATCCAAAGCTTTTATTGAGATGGACATACCCATTCCATGCCATACTCCCAGCAGTTTCACTCTTATATTGTTCAAAAGCAGAGTAGTTGAGGGTCTGTTTTTCCTAGTTTCTCCCCTTAAATTCCATGTTTGACCCTGAAAAAATATTTACAGCTGTATTATATAAACTAATGAAAAACAGTGTTTAAAATTAAAGTGCTGGCACAACTTTATGGAGAACAGCAGTGGAAATGGCCATGTGGTAATAAATGGGCTACCTGACATGGTTTATTGTTTAACTCCTGCTTACTTTTAGAAACTTAAGCTTATGTTCTCAAATGCCTGAGTCCTCTGAGACACGTACATGTGTTGGGTTAATCACCAAACCCAAGTCTGGGTTCCCCTGTGAGTACATTGGAGTAGATCGCTGAGTAAGGAGCCTTCTCAAGCAGGGGCTGCCTGCATTTCCATGTGCTTCACAGCACAGAACACACCATAAACAAAGCCTCAGTTTCTAAGGTAAACAAGAAAAAACTCAGACTTTTAAAAAACGGCAAGAAAATGTCTGGACATTAGCAAGTTTTCCTTCTTGTAACAATCCACCAGGAAAACAAAAGAGACTGAGAGATTTTATGCTACTGCAGTGTTGCCTTTCTTGTGCATAGCCGTGATGGTTTCCTAGCCTGTGATCATAATGGCATGATGAGATATTTATAACATGCTAGAAAAAATGTTTCCTTTTTAAAGCCCATCACAGTAGCGTAATAACAAGCCTTGAAATCTGTCTGTCCTATATCCCCAAATCTCTTGATGGAAATGATTTTTATGTGCTGACTGTTGGCGTGCATATTAAAGCCATTTCTAAGGAAAAGCTGTAAAACACACACCCATACGCTGCTCTCTGCACACATGACTGCACAACCAGATTAGGCCACACAGCAGTAAAAGTGCCCTTGCCTGGTCCAACAAGAGCTCCTGCAACTGTTACCACAAGTGAAACCATGCTGGTACCAGAGCAAGGGTGGGAACAGCTCGAGTGCAGATAAGCCTTTACGGTAAATCACCCATAACATGGTTTGGCTCCATGCCCAAGTAATAACTAACCAGTTTTATGTTAATTATTTGCTATCCTTCTACCTATAGCAATAGTTACAAGCTTTACTACACACAAATGACTGCAGTATGTAGTTGGCTTTCATAAAGTCTTTACTTTTTTTACATACTGCATCACTTTCTAACTGACAGTTGTGAATTATTCCAGTTTTTCCTTTTGCTCTGGCTTCTTTTTTGCAGCCTCTCATGAAGTAATATTTTAAGAGTGTGTTTTTAAGGATGTACGGAGGCAGTCATACATTTTGTAGTTCCTCTGCATGTTACATGGTAACTCACCCTCACAGACTGACTGCAAAACAGTCACTCTCTCTTGAACACCCCAGTAAATCTGCTTCAGCCAGAACATGTTCCCATATCTGGAACATCACCACCAAGAAGATGGGTCACAAAACCACAGAGCCCCTCTCTATCCTTCTCTGTCCATCTCGATCACAAGTCTCCAGTCCCCAAATCACAATGCAACACTCCACCAGGGAAGCCAACCCAGCTCTTTGTGCAAGTGATTAAAAAACTGGTCCAGCTTTGAAAAGTTGGCACATTATTTACCCCCAGGATCACATTTTTAAGCTGATAGACTAAAGGGCTATCCTGCAGCAGCACTGGCAGGGACAGAGATAAATGTCAGAGAAGCAAATACCTGCAGTTATCAGTGCCTTGATGATTCCTTTAGTGGAGTCATGGTCTGAGACCTGTTTCCATTACAGAAGGATCACAGTAGGAACCCACTGGCTGTGATGTATGCTCACTGCCACACAATTCCACCAAGGGACTCTGTCCCCTTCAAAATCTCAACCACAAAAGTCCTTTATGGGGACCTAAGTGTGTAAACTTCTCTGAAGTGCTTGTGCAAGTGTTGCTCTAGGTCTTACCAGCTTGGTCTCCACCAGTAAGGATTTTGATTCTCCATCATGACGTGTCTATTCCTGCAGGGCTGGTGTACATCTGGAAGCGTTGTGTAGTTTTACACTACAGGTATGCCAGTCACTCCTGCAAGTGGGACACACCAAAAGACAGCTTTGGGCAGAAGCACAGTATTGCTGGCATGACTTCTGGGTCACTGCAGATTTTTGTGGATGAAGGTAAAATGCTACTGAATCCCAAATATATACTCCCTCCTAATAGTGAATATACACCTTGGACAAGGAAATGGCTAACAAGAAACCAAGATAGAAGAGAATTAGGCCAAAGGAAATAAGTTTTATTGAATCTGCAGCCTCTCCTGGGAGGGAATTTGTGCAGCCATTAAATAAAGCAAACACTGCTGGAATTTCACAAATAAAAAATAGGAGAAACAATTCTCCCTTATCTGAGTGGAACACACATTCCTTCAGTGATATTGTGACAGTGCAGAGACTGAAAAAAATCAAGTTTCAATTAAAATTAAGTGTTATAATGGAAGGCAAAGAATCACAAAGTTTATTCCAGATTACTCCAGAAAATGCTGCTCTTGATAATGATGGGCAGAGCTCATTGTGGAAAAATGAAGTCGGGCAATTCAAAGGACATAAAAATTGAATGGAAAAGGCTTTGAGTCAGGCCAACAGCTTGGTTAATAAAGTTATGTGCTGACAAATATTAGCACATATGTGGGCCCAGCTGGGTGTTGAAGAGTTTGGATTGTGGAGTGATGGTTGACAGCTTTGCTGCTGCCATAATGTACCTGTTTCCCTGTGAGCCTGGGTTCCCTATTAACAGCAGACACTGCTGTAGTATTAGAACACCAACAAAACAGGAACAGAACAGGACTTTGGAGAAATGATTCTACAATAAACTTTGATTGTTTCTCTTTGGAGAAACATGGAGCAGTGGTGAATGTTCCAAGTTCTTACAAGTTTCAATGACAGAGCAGCTCTCAGGTTATGATAATGAATCCCCTGGTGCACAAATGGCAGATGACCACTGAGGCACACTAAATACACTTGAAAAATTGCTGTGTCCTGACCCCACCAGACACTTTATCATGAACTTTAACAACTATGTACCAGAGCCTTTCAGCAAACTACATCACAAGAAGAAATAGGACAGAGAATTGAGCACATGTTGTGCTATGGAAAGGGCAGCACCATGATCTAGAACTTGTATTATCCTACAAATGAAATTAAGACTGTAAAAAAAAATAGGAAGAGTGTTTGGAAAGAGCCCAGTTCTTTCAGCTCTCATTTTTCTGAATGTTTTTATTTGCTTTATTCTATTTACAGCATCTAGTTCTCAAGTGTGTCCAATAATGTTTCACCTTAGAGCTTCCCAGCTCTCAAATGCTGGAGCCAGGCACTGGCTGCTGCCCAGCTGGCCTCTGCCCTAGTTACACTCAGTAATGCAGTGAGGGCTGTAGTATCAGTCCTTTCCAGGGCTAAACCGTGCCTTGGACTTTTGATCATTAAAGGAAATGAACTTGGGATGACATGAAAAAAAGTAAATAAGACTTGTGTACAAGGACATTAAGATTAAAAAGCAGCAGTCTCAAAGGTTGGAAGATGCAGAGTGCAGAGCTGCTGCTTCAGTGATGTTCTTTGGCAGGAGTTTAAATGACAGCAAGAGGTGTGAGGCAATGAAGAATAAAATCCTGAGTATTCAGCTTTCAAGGAAATTTGCAAAAAAGCACTGTCTCCACAGCCAAGATTTACACATGTCTTCTGAGAAAGAATTACTTTTTAATGAGAAAGTAATCATCCCCTGCACTGCTGAGCTAATGATGTATAAAATAAGTCCAGCAAGTCCAAGCCCCACTGTGACACTAGACAACAGGCAAGAAAAAAGGGAATACAAACAAACTACTGGTGATCAGAAAACAACTCGAAGCAGATCACTAGCAATAAATTGTAACATGACATTGAAGCTGGGCTCATCTTACAAAGAGCAAAGAGTAGAGAGAGAATTGCTAAGGGCAGATGGCAGTGCCTTTCCTGGTGATGTAAACACAGATGAATGCATATCACTTCTGAGCACTGTATATGGCTCTGCCTATCTCAACAGCATAAATAACTGGAAAGAACTTTAACACGTTTCTAGGGATTGAGTTCTAATTGTTCTGTGGCACACAACCATTGGTTGCATCTAATTATATTTAACATGGGTATGGCTTCAAATATTCCACATTACAGGAATTATGAAGTTCAACTGGAAGTGTTTTACCTGCCAAGATCTGAATTTCATGCTATCCTGCAGTAGCTGGTGGCAAAACAAACCTACTGCAGTGTAACAGGAGGTTACGTCCTTTACACGGTTATATTTAATCTCTCCTGATGCTTATCTGAGTTGTAGCTGAGTACAAGGAAAAACAGATTCTTCATTCAAATTCCTGTAAGTACAAAGAGTAATGGCAACAGCCATAAGCATAATGCATAATGCTTGTATCTGCCTGTCCAAGGAACCAAGGATTTTTTAATGTTTTACATGTAGTTTATCCTTTGTTCAAATATTTTCCACAAAAGTTGTGTGGGAAAATCCGTGCAAATCAGGAAAAATCTGCCTCTTTATAAGAAGTACTGGAAGAAACGTGAGCTTGATTATACTGAACACATAATCACATGCATAAAATTAACAAATTAAAAACTACAATATATATTCTTCCTCTTATATAACTTCCTTAAAATTCCTTTTGGGATATCTGTAGTAATAAGATCTAAAAAAATCCAGACTGTAGAGTGACTTGCCAAAAAAGTATGTCCACACCATTACACATTCATTTCTCTATACTATTTATGGGTACATTTGTTTGTAAACCTTTTAAAATGTTCTTTCCACTTCTTGAGATTTACTTACACCATTTCATACTTCTGTTGCACAAAGCTGACATATCCAGATGGCAAATATAAACATCAAAAGATGGACTGCCACTCAAAGACATGTGGGAAACATTTGCCAAAGCTAAATATGGTCTTAAAAGAATTTCAATATTAGTGTAAAAGTTCTTCTGAACATGCCATTAATAGTTGTGCAATAGATCTAGCTGACACATTGGAGGTGGTGAGCTGAACTCAAATACTTTGCTACCCACAAAATGGCACTTACTTCAGGATTGTTCCATACTCAGGAAATAATACAGTAAACCAAAGTAACAAATTACACAAACTGTGCTATAAAAAGCAGTACACACTAAATAGTATACAAGAAACGTGTACATGTGCACAGTGAAGGAAGAGTATACAGAATTCAGTTTTGCTGAATAAGTATTTGAGAGCCTTACAGTTCTTCAACATTTCTTTTTATGTAATCAGATAACTGCAACTACAAATTCAACCTGAGGACTGAGATTTTCACATTACAATGGCATCTTTTTTGCTGCAAACAGTAATATATATACAACAAATCAGTTCAGAGGGAAAATGCTTTCCATCATACTTGGCTTTGCCTTGTGATCAGAATGAGAAACTGTGTGCATGAATTTTTTTTTTTACAAGCAGTATCAGCCTCCTTTACATATTGGCAGGGGTGGGAGGGGATCTGCTAAAATCCATTATACGTTTTGTCTTGGCTGCAATAAGAGAAGGCATCCATTGGCTGCTGGGCAATTCAAACATCCAAGGATGAAAGAAAGAGTTCACTCATAGTAGACAACCAGTTTGAACTTTGACAAACTTTCCAAGCAGAAAATGTATTATGAGTAAAATATTTTACAATGTTTTCTCAGACAGAGAAATCCAAAAAGTTTACTCATCCCTTACACCAGCCACAACAGAGATATATATTTATGGTGACTGGTCCTTGCCTCTGGCACCACTTCTGCAAGTCATATGGTTGCGTACAGAATCACACTTATTTTGGAAACTTGACTGCATGGAAACTCTCAGTAGAACACTGAGATGACCCATGAAGGCTTGGGTGCTTTCATCCAAGTCTAAATGTAGGCACTTCTAAGGTGTTTTTTATCTTTTTATCCCCAGCATAACCTATGGTTTGTTGCCAGCATGGAAGAAATTGGATTTCTTTTTATTCCTAAATCATGGTAAAAGCAATGGATTTTGAAAGTCTGTAAAGTCAGCTAGTGAGTCTATATCGAGCAGATCTGCATGGCTCCATTCTGCAAAGGAGATCTGTGACACCAGTAAGCCCCAGTAACTACACTGCTGTTGTAGTAGTGTCCTCTCTGCCATGCCTGTCTATGCTGCAAGACTGAATTATGGATGCCCATCATGTCCTACACAAGCCCACAATGCCATGCTACAATTCCTATGTGTTAATTTGTTCCCTCAGCAGATTGTTTTCTGGGAAAAACACTGAGTCCACCAGTGTAGCTGCCACACAGAGCATCTTCTTTAATTAAAAAGCACAGAGGAATTGCAGGAATTGCTGCTAAGTTAAAGGCCATTAAGATCACTCCAAATGTAGTTTCATGAGACTGGCTCCAGCAACCATGTGGGTGAAGTTCCTGCCTTATGACCCCCAGCTACTCACTCCTGGAGTTACACCACAGCTCATCAGCTCTGCTGTTGTGTCACAAGTTATGCACCTTGAGCCACAGCCCAGTTTGTAGTCTAGGTCTACAGAGTTTGATTTCACAGACCCACCTGAAGAGGTGATGAATTTCAGCACAAAGGCAGAAGCAGTCAGCTGGGCCTGGAGCATGGCAGGCACTGTTTGAAAGAGCTCCACTACCAAAGTCAGTGTATTGAGGAGACTCCTCCTGCAGGTTTATGATTCAGTTAAACCAGACTTAATAGCTGAAAGAAGTCCCACTCCCTCTCCTGCCTGCCAGCCATGCTTTCTGCAAGTTCTTTGCTAGGGGTGTATATCAAACCATAAATAATCCAGAGCAGAAAGCTAAACTGATCTATAACACAATGCTTTTTTGCTAGTTTTCTGCTGTCTGGACCCTCTGATCTGACTGCTCTGACTGCGGCTCCAAAGAATTCCAGAGCCAGCACAAGGGATGTGTTAGAAACACAGAAAGGAGAGCAGATGGGGAAGAGCTTTCAAAGGCAGCTTGGCATTATGTTAGCTTAGTCAGGTTTGGTCATTATCAAAAGCCATCTCAATGAGGTGCCATCCAGACTACCCACAAGTTACACAAGTCACCTTACAACACCCCTGTGAAAGCTGGGATACCTCAGTGCATGAAATATTCATGTGGTCACTCCCTTCTGCTTGTCATTTCCAAGGGGTTTCTTATTGAGCAATGCAACCAACTTCCTCTTTTGGTATTTTAGAAGAGGTTTTCTTTTGGGATTTTGGGACTGCATCACTTTTCAGAATTATTTTGTGAAATTCACATTAGATTCACATTATTCTCAAGAAATTATTTCAGTTGCAGAGCCTTCAATGAGCACAGCACAAAGAGTGAATGATGGCAGCAGTGATAATGAGTGCATATGGGAATCCCAGGAAAACTTTAATTATCATCATTAACATTTTATTTTCTTTAGTGCAATTCCTACTCCAATGTACCACAGTTTGCTGTAGCAGACTGCAATGCCCAGTGCTGGAGAGTACGAGAGCCATGAGGAAGAAAGTAATCACTAAGCTGGAACTGCCATGGTTGTTTACTGTTTTGATATTTTCAAATTTTTTTTATTGCTATGCAAGTGTCTTTCAAGTCAGGTATGATTCTGAAAGTCAAGAAAGGTAGACTCAAGCATGTAGACAGATCATATCTAGTTTCCCTGGTTCCTGGCTTTGTTGCTCATTTTTAAGTTTGTGTTCTCACAAACCATGTTGCAACTTCTGGTTTTAGTACTGTTTTGCCCAATTTACTATCTTATTCAAATGAACGTTAAAGGAAAGTAATAAAACCCACCGGGCTGCAACACCAACGAATTTTGGTAAATGTGGTGGAGAGTTTTCTTATTGCAGCTTGACATTCAGCAAAAGACATAAACTTTAAGTAGGCATCATTTGGAAATGGATCATGAAGGTAAATTTGTGAAAACAGTGAAGGAGGCAACTTCTAAAATATATCAACTCATGATGCCAATAGTACATAATCTAAGTGATTACTTCCTAGCTGAAGATGTATTTTATAAGAAAGTCATAGTGAAAGCTAGCAATATTAAGTTCTTTATAAAGTGGTTCATTAACTGAAAAGAGGTTTTTTTCTTGGACAAATTGCCTTAGAAATTAGGGGTCCTGTCGTCCTTGCTAAAATAGCATAGTGCCAACAGAACTTTATACAGTTTAAAATCAATTTTGCAATCAAGAATTCTGTTTATAAGCTCTTTGAACTTAATTTCACTATGAAGTTAACCTGACTTATAAGTTGTTCCAGGTATAACTGGAATCCTTTCTACACAAAAAATATGAAACCCAAGCCTGTGGTTGCTTTTGATTTGAGGCAGCCAGTTTTAACAGGAGGATAAAGGCTGATACTGAAGCGTCTGTCTTGTCAGCTACTCTGCACTATGAGGACATTTTTTCCACCACTTGAATGATATTACTCTTCCAATGCCTTTCCAATGCAATGGAAATAATCCTTCCTTATTGCCAGAGGCCTCCTGCTCATGCCTGCAACAGAATGAATAGCACTGCCAGCTTGCGGTACTGCTAAGAACCTTTAAGGTTTGCAGAAATCCTGGGGCATGGTTTTATGGTGTGAAGTCTCTCTAAGGGTAGAACCTACTTCTAGTGTTCCCATTTGAACATGGTTCCTCAGTCGTGCCCTCCTCTGCCCTTTCATTGCTCATTTCTGCTCATCCAGTATTTTTAGAGTCCTGAAAAAGATACATTTCCAAAGAACAGCTCAGTGGCTCCAAGTGTGGCACAACACATGAGGGATGCAACATGGGCATGGCAATGGGCATGCAGGGTCAGAAAGCTTAAAACAATATTTTTACAAAACACGTGGCACTGTGAAGCTGTCACAACTGCAGGAGACACAAGGGAAGGTATGAAGGTACACTCCAGGGGCAGAGGCTGCAAATGCCCCTTCATAAACCAGCAAGAGGCTTGAGGCAGCTGTGCAAGAGTGCATAGAACACTTCTAAAACCCCCAAAAATGCAGCCAGTGCTCAGGGAGTATTGAGGGGGGCTAGCTGTAGTTTTCCTGACCAAAAATCCCACTTGAATCCCTATGACTCACCCCTTTGACATACATTCACATCTTTCAGCAAAAAGGATGTAACACAGGAATCAAAATGTCCAGTGGCAATCATAGTTGTCTTGTAGCAGGCAGTGTGGGGAAGAGGAAACACAGAGACAGGAAAGTTATTGTTACTTGGCTCTAAAGTGTAGAAAAGCTTTCTTTATAATTGGCAGGAATTTTGGTTTGCTGCTCTTAGTTTAAGAGATGTTATACAGAAAAAAGAGGAGGAATTATTCCAAAGCGTTGAATGTTTTCAAAGGTAGAAGAGCACATTTATCTAAAACAACAGTGGGAGTCCAGTAAGAACAATTCAGATCATGCAAAAAAGCAGTGGTTCCCCTAAGGATTTACCTGTAAATCTTCATTCCAGAGGTCTCCACTCAATCTGAGCACAGCCCTTCAACCCCAAGTGAGAAGGCAAAGCTCTCACTGAGATGGTTGAAAGAGTTTCTCCCCACCACTTCCACACTGCCCAGTTTTCCTGCTTCAGGGGCAACTCAGTCTGCTCCTCTGCAGCTACAGAACTGCCATGAATCCAAGTCTTGCTATAAAGAAAAATTAAAATTCAGGTTAACTGTGTGCTTCTGAGTCTGCTCAAAACTAAAAGAAACGGTTCTTCAGACACATAAGCAACAAGCAGAAAGAAAATACTGTCCCACTGATAAGAGAGGTGAATTTGTCACTGACAATGCTGAAAAGGCAGAGGTTCTCAACACTTCCTTCACCTCTGTCTGCACCAACACTGCTCGGCCCCCAGCCACGGGGACAAAAAATCCAGGATGATGCATCCACAAGGGCATCACCAGCAGAGATCCAGAAGTCATTACCCCACTCTGCTCAGTGCCACACTGGAGTACTGTGCTCAGTTTGGTCCTTGCTGTGCAGAGAAAATGTGGACACGCTGGAGGAGATCCAGAGAAGAGCCACAGACTGGGAAGACTGTGACAGGGGAAAAGGCTGAGAGAACTGGGTTTGTTCAGCCTTGAGAAAAGAAGGCTTAGGGGAGACCTTATCACCATGTTCCACTATTTAAAGAGAAGATGGACACTCCCTTTTTACCAGGAGTCACACGAAAAAGACGGGGGTATTGGGTACCAGTTACTCCTGGGGAAGTTACAACTACTCACACAAGGAAAACTTTTCACAATGAGAACAATCAGCCATTGGAATAATCTCCCCAGCGAAGTGGCGGATTCCCCAATACCATACACTCCTGAGATCTGGCTACCAGTGTGCTGGGCCATCTTGTCTAGACTGTGCTTTTACCAAGAAAGGTTGGATGAAACGTTCCTTGAGGTCAGTTCTTTCCAATCTGTATTCTATGATTCTATAATTTAAATTCATGGCCAGTTCATGTGTGTGCCCCTGGCTGTGAACTGTGGTGGTTCAGCAGGACCCTGGAGAGAGGAAAATTGAATGAGGCAGGAACATTCTCCATCTCCAGGTCTCTTACTATGATCCAAATACTTTTTTTACACAAGTCTTGAGAGCTCTACACCAGAAGGAAGTAAATGACATGACCTGTGACACTTACTCTAAATTATGCATGTATAATAGCACCTAAGGATATCATGAAATCTACTATGATGGACACTATGTGCTGAAAGGTTTGCAACATAAAGGCCTGTTTTTCATTTCTACTGAGGGTAAATTTAGCTCTAAACAAAATATATAGGAAAACACAGTTGTTAATGTGATGGGAATTATTACTGTGTAATAATTTATGGGTGTTGTTTGTTGATTTTGCCATTGGGAAATTCACTGTCTATATAGGCTTGATTTTAGAAAGGGAAAATCAGACTAACCTAATAGATGGTTGGAAGATAAAGTGCTCAAATAGAGGAACAAAAAAACCCCAACACCTCAAAATAAGCCACTTCTTCACACTCTGACCAGAAGGCCGAGGAAGGTGATTCTGCCCCCATACTCCACTCTTGTGAGATCCCAGCTAGAGTACAGCATCCAGCTCTGGGTCCCCACAACACAAGAAAGATGCAGACCTGTTGAAGCAAGTCCAGAGGCGGGTCATAAACATGACTGGAAGGCTGGAGTACATCTCCAGTGAGGACAGGATGAGAGTTGCCTTCCAGTACCTCAAAGGGGCCTAAAAGAAGGCTGGAGAGGGACTTTTGACCAGGGTATGTAGTGCCAGGACAAGGGAGAATGGCTTTAAACTGAAAGAGGGTAGGTTTAGATTGGATACTAGGAAGAAATTCTTTACTGTGAGGGTGGTGAGGCACTGGCACAGGCTGCCCACAGAAGCTGTGGATGCCCCATCCCTGGAAGTGTTCGAGGCCAGGTTGCATCGAACTCTGAGTAACCAGGTCTAGTGGAAGGTGTTCCTGCCCACAATAGGGGGGTTGGAACTAGGTGATCTTTAACGTCCATTCCAACCCAAACCATTACATGATTCTGTGAAAAGTGTTTGGATATTTAGAACTGGAGGGAAAAAAAAAAGAAAATAAGGACTGTAAGCAGATCAAAAGGACTATTTTAGTTAAAACAGAAAGGAAAATGTGTAGTGGAATCAGGCTGTCATAGACATAATATTTTTAAAGAGAAGAAGGAAAGGTGTTTCAAGAAGCTAGATCTATGTGTCTTGTTCTAAAGGGCTAATAAATCTTTAGAAAAATGGATATGAAGATTGTTGGTTTTAAAATCTTTTACTAATCTCTCTCACAGAGAAAAATGGCAGAGATTAAACATCATACTGAGTACCACAAGTGAACATCACAGTGCTCTGCAGGATTAGATTAAGAAGGAAAAGTGCAGAATTCACAGTGAGATGAGTAATACTGCCAAAAAGAAAAAAAAGAAAAAAAAAAGAAAAAAAAAAAGAAAAAAAAAGTGAGCTGTGGTCAGGGAGCAAAAGAAGGAAATGTGTCTACATCTATAACCACCGTAGCTGCCCTGAGAAGTTTCTTACCTGAAGGTTGATCATGTTTCTGTGCGGAGCAAAATCCAGGGCCTAAGTTGTGCTAACAGCACAGTTCAGACTCAAAAGAAGAAGGAGCTGTCAGATCTCAGGTGGTGCCTGGTCTTCATTTTTCTTTTTAAGGAACAGTCATCCTTTTCTAATGGCTTAATGCCAAAAGTATGCTTGAAGGAGGAATTTCAATGAGGAAAGTTGGCAGTCCTGCCCAGGTTCCATTGATTCAGTGGAATTGGCTGCAGTCCTTGTGGGACAAGTGCTCCCTTAATTTTAGACAAGTCTACTTCAAATATAATTAGACAGGAGGGTTTTTTTTTTCTTTTTTGCCCTACATGCTGAGTGAGATGCATTACTTGTAATCATTATATACTAGTTTATTGATCGTGGCTTTTCAGTATTCACTGTAGATAGGCTTGTTTTAACAGAACTGTCAAGAGACCTGGCTGGTTAACAAACAATTACCAATTGGAGGTATAGAAACAAGCACAGGGATTTTGTCAGGACATCCAGAAATGTAGAGGGCATTTTGACAAAAGGTGAAAGGGCTTTTCTCTTGAATCTGGTATTTTTAAAGAGACACTCCTAATGTCCATTTAATGACACTTAGGAGTGGTTCAATACATTGTTTTCATCTCTGCTTCCTATATTTCAATATTTGAAAAGATTGAACAAATGGAAATTATTCTCAAGAATCACCTATGCGAGCCCACACAATGGATTACACTGGCTCATTACTTATAATACAGGTCATCATTAAAATGTATTCCAGCTATTAGGAAAGCTGGAAGTGAGTCAATTATTTGAATAAACAAAGACTTGGTTGCCCCATAGTTTAGTGCATCCCTGAGATGTCTGTAGGCTCCATTCCCACGCCTCCTGTCTCATTCCTAAACTAGCAGAGGCTGTTGTGCAAGGCGGCCTGGCAGCTCCTAATGAACAGGTAGCTCAGTGCACTCCTCGGAAGTAATTCTGAATGTCCAATTCTGCACATTCGTGGCAGGCACAGGGCACTAACTACCTCTTGGGTGTATCAGAGGAGGAAGAAGAGGTTTTGCAGCTTAGGGAAAGAGAAAGATCAGCTTATCAGGCCAAAGGAATGTTACTGTGGTCCCTCCAAAGGGGCCTGTGTTCTGCTTGCTTGGACAAGCTGAAATACAGCAGTTTGGTGTGTCAGACACTAGAAGGTGAGAAGACAGAAGAAGGTGCCAGCTTTTTGCCTTCCCCAAAAGACTGGAGAAGGGTTTTTGTGTCTAAAAGATATAAGAAACAGTGATAACTTCAGCCAAAAGTAGTAACTCAGCCTCACAACAAACAGCGTAGTTCCCAGCCTTGTTGGAAGCAGTATCCCTACATGCAAATTCTTAGGATAAACAGAAACAATATATGAAAGAAACAAATCCCAAACATCCATTGTGACAAAGTATGCATATTTCAATTCCTTAAGAGTGAAAGTCTGTATTTTCCAAAGCAACTAACGTTTCCTGTTTCTATTAAGGTCTCAGACTGGGCATCCCAAACCATGTAAAGCTGTTGGCCAACAGGTTTATATTTACCCTGGGAGTCAAGGTGAGATTCATGACACTGCTCCTTATTAAAGCTCTTGTTTTAATATGCTTAGCTTTTGCAAGTTATGACACAGTAAATATATTTGTGTCACTTAGCAACCTCAGTTGTTTCTAAAGCAATGTTTTTTGTTCTTGGAAATCTATTATAAATGCAGATTACAAAACAATTATTGGGGAATCTAGACTTGTCTTATTTGGATGGTGTTCTGGCCTCTCTCCATTCTGCATTTGAAGTGTGCACAGGAAATTAATTTACTTTTCACAAGCATACTTCATTGACACTACTGTTATGAAGAGAAGCTCTGCATATTTAACAAATACGACAGAAGTTTCTGTAGAAAATAAAGGATGTGAGAAATGCCTGGAGAAAGCAAGGACTGGAAAGGACCTCCTAGTCACTGGGTTCACCCAGTTCAAAGCTGTCTTACTGTTTTGTAAACAACACTATAAATACTTTAACACTGTGATGCAACACTACATAGTCTCTATCATGAATTTATCAACCTGATTCATTTCTACACATGCTGAAGTCTGAGATCACAGATCATGCAGCTCCAGCAAAAGGGCTTGAAATGTAAACACCTGCATAAATGAAGTATTATTTATAATTTTCACATTGACTGGGTTACAGGGTCTCCATAACAGATTAGAACATGTGCATGATCCTGAACACACACATGTAGCCGAAGGACTGAGATTACACTGGATTGCAGACTTCAAAGGATTTAAGAGTTTTCTTTCTTTATCTTTAATAGGTTGAAAGCTCAGAATTCACATCCAGTTGTCCATGTTGTCAAGATCAGTACAAAAGGTAAAATATGTAAATTGACCTTTATATTCTGAAATTAAAATGTATCCTCAGGAAACACAATAAAATTATGTCAAATTTTTATAGATGGACACATAATTAATAGAATTAGTACTAGTTCATGAAACTCAAATTTTGTCCTCTGCTAGGAATATCTAAAAGACAAGTATTACTAAAAGTATCTTAAAGACTGTTTTCTAAACATTTGAACAGATAAAGTGACAGTGCAAGTGAACAATAATCATAAAAAGGGACCAATCACTGTTCTCAGTTGCTAATAGAATGACTTAGACGACAAGATACCATGGGAATTTTGGCAATTTCAGTAGAGAAGCAGACCATACACAGAAATGCATCTGAAAATAAAAAAAAGAATAGTAGCAACAGTCATTATCAAATTTCTGCTCAGAAAAATATTGTCAGAGGTCAAAAAAAAATTGTCAACAGTTTTGCAACTCCTTTTATACTTTTATTTTTAAAAGAGCCTCCCCGTATCCTTAGTGTTCCATGCTTTGGGGTTTTGGGGGATTTTTTTCATTGCAATTACCATGGTAAACTGCTAAAGTAAAAGCGGTGCTGCAGAGCTCATCTCCAGTGGTAGAAGACCAAGTATGATGACCAGGCTGTGAATCTCCTCATTTTAAAGAGAATACAGTGAGTAAGCTACATCTTACTCAGGACTTGGCCAAATTACCTGATAGTTACAACTGTTGAGGCCTCAGCTTCTTTGGGGCTGACCTAGCAGCCAACCCTGTCACTTACACTTACAAACTCCGCATCAGGACATAGGTGCATGACAGTCCCTTTACTGCAAAACCCACTGTTGAAGTTGTTCTCATTTCTATGGAGAGGCACTAGCAAACAGCTACCTGTTCACGACCTGCTGTAGTATTTCTGCCAGGAACACCCGATAATGGCTGCAGACAGTTCAGATCTGCCCCCAGCATGGATTGGGGTTTAATCCCAGAAAGGTCTCTGGGTGCTGACAGACCGAGATCCATTCCACAGATATGATTATGATGTAAATTCGTATTGAGCCCTCTTCAGTACAGTCTTCCCACATAAACAAATCTTTGAGGGAGAACCACAGATATAGGATATACAGGCTTCTCCAGCATTTTAGCTTTTCTCTCATCATCCGGTGAAAAGTGTAGATAGTACCTAAGTAATGGCTGAGGTTCCCAATTCCTCGAGGAGGACATAATCTGGAACACCCTCCTCCTGAAGGCCCATAAACCTCATTTTGTTCAGCTGGTAAATCTATTCATCCTAATCAGCAGCATTCAGTGTAAACATGTGCAGTATGTTTAGTCCTAAAACCCTCAGCAGATACTAGTCCACTGTGAACCAGTCATCACTAAAATTTTGCATTTAAAAGATCTGAGGACATCAGGATTCTGCTAATGACTGTGGTCTGAGCTCCCTAGCTGTGACACTGATCTGCAAGATCCTTCGAGCTTTTCCCAGCACTGCCGTTGGTTAGGGATGCAGTGAAGCACGATTTGTGATTATCATTCCCAGGCTCATGAAAGCCCCAGGTGTAGATGTAATCACAAGCAGCACTGAGCTTTTGCTGGTATAGCTTATTTTGCTTTTGTGGGAGAAGAAAAGGCTGGAATAAGCTGTACTGGTTTATTGCAGTTTTGCTTGTATAGAATACCAGATTACCTACTCCAAAGTGATCTGAATATAGATCTCCCTTGGAGCTGAAGTAGATTCATCCACTGCATCTATGTAGGCTTTTGAATAGATACTGCATAAATAAGGAATAAAGGTGAAAGTGTCTTCTTAAAAATATTTGGGGGTGGGCAGGGGGCAACAAAATCTCACTGTTTCATCCTGTGTAGAAAAAGGTGATCTGAGTTTTAATTGATAAATTAAAAAGGTGCTGAAAATAAAAAATTATTGGTACCTTAAGTATGCACATGAATAAATAATATGCAACTAGGTAGCATGATTTATGCCAAGATCATATAAATCCAGACAGCGGATGTAGTAATGGGTTTGGACACCTAGGCTGGTGTGCACACCAGTACCATGTGCAGATAGCAGGCATGTTCAGAAACACGTGCATTTATACACAGGCTCTCTTGCTCTGTACAGCAAGTGCAACTAGATCAGGAGAACATGAGGACAAACCGAAGGACTGAAGGACATGCCCTCTCCTTTGCCAATCGCTTACTGATTAATCAAGGGTACAGTGGCGAGAGCAGTTATGTGTATGAGTAACTTACACTTTACAAGTTATTCCCAGCGGAGCCGTGTCACGTGAAATAAGCATGTTCTGGACTATGGCCTCAGAGTAGCAACACACAGAAAACCTTATTTAAGAATGATCGTTCCCTTGTTTCAGCACCTGCTTGAACGATGCAGCGACTGAAACAAGGGAAGGAATGGGACTGGGACATGAAGTGACAGGGCAGAGCCTCGATGCAGGAGGTGAAATAAACCGCAGGCTCAGAGAAATCCCGACAGAGCACCGGCACTGAGTTACTTCACGTCTGCTAATTCTAGTGATGCAAAATAAGGCTCCAAAGGCATTTCCATGTCAAGGAATTAAAACCCAAACCAATGCGCTGCCGGGTGTGGGCACACAGCGGGCGCAGCAAAGCCGACCGCCGAGTGCGAACCGGGCGGTCGGAGCCGGGCGCTGCGGTACGAACGCGCCGCGATCCCAGCACGGAGCCCTGCGGGGGACGGCGCTGGCTGACGGTGATCGCAACGCAGTCGCAATCCCGGAGAGTCCGGTGCGGACCGGGCGCTCCGCCGGGAAGCGCCAGCTCCCGCTCGCAGGCGCGCGGTGCTGCGGGAGAGCCGCACGCGCGCAACCGCCGGGCGCTCTCGGGGCTCCGGCGCGCGCCCGCACCGGCGCTCCGCGAGCC